>SMMW01000001.1:18492500-18940000 GCA_004794655.1 Marisa cornuarietis
CAAAATCTCTTCTTGGCCATTTAGATCCATTGCAGAAAAACACAAAAAATTGTACTGACAGGACGGAAAGTCAGACTTAAAAAATTTTATCTTATTTAAAGCAGTTTTAGTTTTAAAAATTCTAAAATTGTGGTGTGGACTTTGAACTAATTATCTAAATAGAGTTAAGGTCTAAAAGTGTTTAAAATTAGACATGTATTGTGCAACTGGCCCCTGGTCATCCAAAAAACTGTTTAGCCTACATCACACTTGTCCACTACCTTTGTTACTTTCCTTCGTTCAGTTCCTACAACGTTGGTGCGAAATCATCTCAAGATGAAAGCACTTTCGTGACTCACTATCGGAAGGTCCAGCAAGAATTTGTACCCGAACATTACTAGTTACTAATGCCATTATGTATGAGGTAGCAGTGTATGTGTGTCAAAATAAAGTCTAGGGCTTTCATTGATAACACCACGATAATAGAAAGACAGAGACTGGAAAATATGGCGGTGCAGACCTGTGAGCGGAGACGGTTTTGCTGGTCACATTACAACACGGTATTAGCCATTATGAATAAAAAAAATTGTGTTCAGAAATAACAAATGCCGCTGTTACTGTTATGATTAGACGGAAATTAGAAAACATACGCTTCAACATGGTTGTTTTGTGGCCGTTCACATACTTGGTGGACGGTACACTTTGCACCTCAGCTTTTGGTATTATTAATTTGTGAAGGATGATCCATGATTTAAAACTTGGCAGACGGTACCATCGACTCAGAACCAGGCTCGATATTAAATAAAATGCTGACTCCATGGATGTTTAAGGTCGTAGCGGCGGTAGGGCGTTGGGGGTCTTAAAACACTTGCCGACAGGCTAGTAAATGTTGATTAAAGAAGATGATGAGGATGATGGGGCTATTCATGCTGATAATGTACAAAAATCAAATTCTTTTCCCTTCATCGTACAGCAAATAATGTTCATAAACAGTGAGATGTTTTAATAAAAATGAGGTAAAATTATGTTGGTATTGCTGATAAAACACAACGCGTTCTCTGGATTTTAGACATTTCATCGAGGAGCTCAAGCTTTTCATAAATGTTAAAAGGACTTTTTCACATTCATGCCCATAAAGACATAAAGAATGAATGAAGCTGTAAGCTCACTTGGTAATGTCTGGACATGTCCTATACACTTTGCGTTTCAGTTAAGCTTGATTTCGTTTCCTTGCCAGTTGCTGAGCAGAGGAAACACGTCTTCATCTCCTGACGAAAGCGTGACGACATGGTGATGTAGACGAAAAAATTAATAGATGAGTTGAACATATAGATAACCCAAGCCATCATGTGAGTTATTAGAAAAACGTTGCACTGGACGCCATCTGCTCGGAATTCTGGGATGATGAATCGTGTCAAGGCCAAGGCAACACTTGGGGCCGTGCACAGGATATAAACGGAGGACACCGCCACCAACATCCTCATCAACACCGCCTGACCCTTCAAGTAGGAGCTGCCACTGCGATGACAGTGTTTAAAAGGCAAAACTCTCAAACTAAGCGCTCGATCAACAAATTTTTTGTAAAAGAATTAATAAAAAAGATTTTTGAATAAAACAACTATCAGCCTTTTTCTGCCAGTATTTTTTTTGGTCCATATCTACGACCGCATTTCTTAACGAAGCGTGACTGAGTAAGCCAATATTTTTAAATATACTTATAAATTATGTTATTTGCTTGTGGATGGTTCTTATGATGTTATTATTTGTAATTCATATGAAATGATCAAAGCAATTAGAATAATTGTATTTTTTACAACTTTGAGAGTAAAGTCCCTCTTAAACGAGGGCTTAGCCAGCACTGATCGCAGCTGTATGTGCTTTAGATATTTAAATATATTTCATCTTTATGTGGTACAAAATGTAAAATTTCTCAGTTAAGAATAAGAAAGTTTTCAGTCGCTTGAGAAGATCTATAAACCTATCCGAAAGATCATAAACGGACATTCGAATATAAAATATCAAATCTGAAAGATTGAACACAGCTAATCAAGGAGTGTTAAGATGTACGTTTTTCAATTTGTTGGTCTAGAATCTCATTGTCACACAATTTCTCTCTCTCTCTCTCTCTGACAAAAAAAATGCAGGAACGGTACCTTTTTCTTAAATCTTCCTTGTTCTGTTTTATGTAGTTTACATGATTTTAGCTATTTCCTATTGTAGCTTGCACTCGTCATTGAAATAGTCAGTATTTCTAACATACAAATTACCTGTACCTACCTGGCAGTGGATTTCCTCCACGACATTGCTCGGCGGAGCTGAACAATTGTGATGGCTGTCGCTGTTAAGACCACGGTGAAGCACAAAATTGAGACGACAGATAAAACGATGTCTTCGACAATATGAAAAATGATGTGACTACTATACAACTCAGTCATGGTTGAAGAATACGTTCTTTCACCAGAGACAGGATCTGTAACATACGTTACGTGTGCTTTGACTGCATACACACTACACAGACCTTCCGTCAGTAAGAATGTCATGGCGAGAATGATGGCCATGGTCTTTGTACTGATGAGTGTCACCGCCTTCATGGGAAACATGACACACACGTACCGCTCTACGGCGATGATCATCGTCAGACACCCGGACAAGTATGAAGACCCATAAATAAAAATTAACACATTAGTTAGTAAAGTCCATCTCCAAAACATCAACTGACTAGGCAAGGCTATGCCAATAAAGCAGTAAGACACGTCTATAAATAGAGCCGTGACGTACACGAGGTCAGTGAAGGCGAGACAGAAGAGGCAGAGGTTCATCCGGTCTCGCAGTCCCTGGCGATAAAAGATGATCATGCTGACGATGTTCGTGGGTGCTCCGATTAAGAAAAAAGAAGGTATAAGCCCGCATTGTATCATCTTGTCGATTTTCGTGAAGGTTTGAAGACTCAAAACATTATCAGGGTGGACTAAACAGTTGAATGCTTTTTGAGCCGGACTCGTAGCGGATACACCACAAACAGTATCTGAGGTAAAAGTACAGTTATTGCAGCAGAAGTTGTGTCTAGCGGACATATTTGTAGACAATATAAACATCGTGGAGGTCATGATATGTATCTGGGGTAGTAATTTTTAAATACCACTTAGCGTTGATTTCATCACAGTTTCTGACACATTGATTAAGAGGTCTGGCTCAAATTTAATAAAGTTCTGACAGTTCGGTTTGCTTGCAGTTCTAGGTACACTTATGCTAATTGTAATTCACGTACCGAATTCATTGACGACTTCCATTTATCAACACACAATGATGATAAATATAAACAAAACGCAGCAAGACAACGTATTACAGCTCGATTCTCAAAGTCCTGTGAACCTCTCGCGTTAGTCGCTCATTTTATTCTTTCGTGGACCAATTAGATTATTTCGACGTACGCGCCCGCGCGCGTGTGTGTGTGTGTGTGTGTGTGTGTGTGTGTGTGTGTGTGTGTGTGAGTGTGCGAGAGAGAGAGAGAGAGAGAGACAAAGGCTAATTGTTTGATGATATTCAGATCCATGAAACCAATTTTTAAATTACTCAAAACAAAGACGTTTAAGCGGATCTGCCACTTGAAGTATGCTTACCTGATGGAGCAGGAATTTCTCTGGGGAAAAAATAGATATTGCAAATACAAAGTTTTGAGAAAGTAGATAGGTTTGAGGACCACAACAGTTGCTCGAGTATTTTTCTGAAAGCTAAGAGTAGCGACACAAGAATAAATATTAGCCAAGTGTTTGTCTTACATGTGTGTGTGTGTGTGTGTGTGTGTGTGTGTGTGTGTGTGTGTGTGTGTGTGTGTGTGTGTGTGTGTGTGTGTGTGTGTGTGTGCGTGCTTAGTGGATGCGGCAGCAAAAGTTTATGACAGAAAAGATTAAGGTGTGGCCAGACCACACCTAAAGAGCCTCAAAAATATTTTGGCAAGAACAGGAATGTCGATTTGTTCATGTACACGTACTCTCTATCTTTGATGTCTAATTTCTTCTGATAACCTTTCATAAATAAGAAGAAGCTGTATTTATATTTTTGTCTTCAACCGATTGTACATGCTGGCAACTACTTTGTGTGTGTGTGTGTGTGTGTGTGTGTGTGTGTGTGTGTGTGTGTGTGTGTGTGTGTGTGTGTGTCTAATTCTAAATCTACTGTGTCTAGTCCTCTGGTCTGATTACTCACAGACACACACATACGTACACAGAAACAAAATTGCAGACTTTTTTCAAATGTAACATTTATTTCTGTTTTTGTATTATTATTAAAAACCAATCATGAAGACCTTGAAAGCTTATACAAGACCTTTTGTCATGTTGACTAAAAGCAAATAACTTACATATGATATAAATAACATTTTACATTAACATACACTGTATTAACTACCTTTTCCAAGACTCTTTCTTTAGTGACAGGAGGTACATGTTATTTCGCTCGGTAGTGAAATGCGAATGTTATGTGAGTTGTGCAAGAAAAGCTATTACGTTCACATACGAGTCATCGAGCCTTGAGTTGTGTCCCTACTACTGTGAATTCTAGTGAATTGAACCCCAGTGTAGGGTGCTTTCCCTTGATGATAATCACTATTGTTAAAATTGTTTGATGCGGAAGATAATCAAGTAATCTAGACAGAAATTTTGAACTATCAATCAAGGTTTAAATAATATATGTTTACGTTTGAAATTATTGCCAATCAAAATTATCATTGGAAAAGATCATTGCGTTTAAAACAGCCTCAGGTTGATCTAACACCGGCCGCCATGTTCACCTACTTTCACTTTAAAAATAAACTGCCTCTGCTACGTGACGGAGAGATGAGAGTAGACAAGAAATTACCGAGTGATGCTAGCAGTTTTGTAGACTGGCCAGTGCTACCACACGACCAGATATAATCAACTCCTACTTATAGTACGACTGGACTTAGAAGTAGGATAATGCAAAGTCTCCCTTCTTCTTTTTAACACAGAGAGCATGGTGGCCTCGTTGTTTCGCCTGAGAGCAGTGCTTTAGACCTTATTGTAAGTAAATGTTGAGCGCAAACGAGTATCAGTTAAGGCTAATGTGCCATTTTTTTTTGCCTTTTCCTATAAGGTCTTAGCCTTACACCAGTTACCCGTTTATGAACAATTAGGTCCTGATCACGGATCAAGTCATTTGTGAACTTACTAGACCTGCATCGGCGAACCCGGCAGTCAGAAGTGTGTGTGTGTGTGTGTGTGTGTGTGTGTGTGTGTGTGTGTGTGTGTGTGTGTGTGTGTGTGTGTGTGTGTGTGTGTGTGTGTGTAATGTGTGTGTCCGCCTGTGTGCGTGCATTTGTACATTTGCGGGTACTTCGCGTGGAGCAGGGTACACAATGAATTTAGGAGAGAAAATCATGTAACCGCTAGAATACCGCAGGTATGTTGCGAGTTTTAGATAAAAGTGGGAAAAGACAAGGATATTGGGTAGAGATGATCGATAAGAGGTCGTTGAGGGGGCGGGGATATGAAGTCAAGGTAGTATTTCCAGGTGTACGACAAAAATTGGCATAATAGCCGATACCTTCACGTTAATACACGTGTTCCTCCGTGGCCTTCATTTCGGGTGGCATTATTTTTAGATTTTAACTGTAATATTTTCCAAAAAAAGTTCAATATTCTTTATCAAATTGCATAGTTATGAAGGTCGTTGTAAATTTGGCAGAGTCAAATACTGTATTTGGTGAATGTTCATGTAACAAATAAAAATGGCATCATGTCCACCTTGTTGCCAAAACGGAGCATGGATGAGTTGAATATCATTTTACCACGTGCAGTTTTAGGACGAAATTAAAATACTTTAAGAATAAACGTTAAATATACTTCAATGAGCGAGGACAATGAACGATGCAAAGTTCAAACGTTTTTTCACTCTGTTATCATTACAGTTTCAATGTTTTCCAATAATATTGTTCAGCTTTTTATACTGATGTGAATTAAAATCAGTTAATGCTCCCTGCTGATACATAATGCCACCAATCTATGAAGTACACAAAAAAAAAACAGTGTTGTCTGCCAACATTCCAACGGGAAGAGCTATTTTCTGGCTCTGATTAACCAGACCTTAAAATACTGCCTTTATAATTTGCATTTCGTATATCTAGAGAGGCAAGAAGAAATCACGGGTGTATTAAATTATGTTTCTCGCGTTCAAAAATATACTTGTGCCAGGAGCTTGGTAACATCAAGCTGCTATTAAGACCGCTAATTTTTCCTTGCATGTCATGAACCAAGACTCAGGAGTTCATAGCTTTTTTGTTGTTTTTTTGTTTGTTTATTTTTTGTTTTGTTTATTTATTTAACAAGATGAAGTTTCACTGTATACAAATAAAGACACGAGATAGCGTTAAATATTTTAAAGTCATTGTGAAAGATGGACGACAAAGGTCTGGAAAAAATATCGAAGAAATTTTCAAAAAAAGCAAGCCACGATTGCTGTAAACTGAAAGAGCAGTACTTTGAGAAGGCTACCTGGCATACCAAAACTCTCTACGAAGCATAGTTGTCACACTTGTAGGACACCAGGAACCTCTACTCACAACAGTCATGTGACCCGATATGACCCCTTGTCAAAGACTATCCTTCAAGGCACCTTAGAGGATGGTCGACATCGCGGTGGTCAGAGAAAGAACTGGCTTAAGAGGGTCAAAGACTGGATTGGTCGTCCTGTACAGGACCTGCTGACTATCGCTAAAAACAGGTGTGAATAGCAGGCCTTGTCAGGTACCGCGTACATAAATTCCCCCACGACGACAAGTACTAGTCAAGGTACTGCGGACTGACTGATCATATCAAGCAAAAAATTCGTAAGATAAATTTATCTCAGACCGGAAGAACCCGTAATGTAAAAGCAGATATTGTGCTATTGTGTTGTTGTTATTGCACAACTAAAACTGTACAGCATGTTGTCTTAATTTGCACAGGGCACATCATTCTCCGTGAACATTTTGTTCCTTTAAAATATTCCAAATTAATCCTCTATTGATTCAAGGATTCTATCATATAATAAGAAATATATTGCTGCCTTTCTAGTGACGTAGAAATAAATACAGACAATGTGGAGAAACATTTGACCAGATTAGGCATAGTTTTACACAGCAGTTATATATACTCTACATATACAAGTTTATAAGCATTTCCCGAACTTGCGTAAACATTCATCCCTTTTTTTCGATTAAGAACTAGTTTGAGGCTGTAAGATACAGGAAAAGATGAACCTATTGCTGCCTCTTCTTAGAGAAGAAATATATAACTAAGAAAACATGATTTTAACTATACAATTGCACATTACAAGCGTAAATACCCAAATGATTTTCGGATTCTACTTTCTGTCAATACTTATGTTTATATTTAATATACTTATGTGGAAGGGAGTCTGTACACAACCGTCTGATAGTAATCAATACACGCATACTTAATTATTGCTGTAAGAATAGGATCCATAGGCATGTGATCAAGTAAACGAATGAACGAGGAAACAGGTCTGAAACAAGTTGAATCTTTGTCATGTTTGAAAAAATTCTGACGATGAACGACGAAAACATCACTCATATCACACATTACTTCTGTACAGCAATGAGGGAAAGAAAAAGAAAAAAGAAAAGAAAGATAAAATGAACATAAATTGAAAAGAATGAATAATTAGACCTATAATGAAAAATATTACAAAATCATTATTGAACTTTATAAAAAAAATATCGAATAATGAATAGATTAATAAATTGTAGAAAAAAAAACAAAAGATATGTCTAGACGAAGGCAAGACCCCAGCAGCAGAGTAAATGGGTAGCGGGCAGCAGACGATCACAATTTGGGAGAAGGTAACTTAAAGGAAATTAAAAAGCCAATGCCAACAATAGAAAAACAGAGAAGACTACTCATTTCCTCACTACCTTCATTCCTTTCTCATTGTTCACTTCTTACAACTCACACTAACAGGAAAGCACTTTCTGTATCAACCATCAGAAGTTCCACCCGGAACGTGTACCCGAGCATTGTTCGAAACTGATACTTCTGAAGCAGCAACGTGTGTCAGAAACTGTGTATGGGTTGGTTTGCCACCCGAGAATAATAATAGAAAGACAGAGATGTGGAATACATGGCGGCACAGAAGTGTGAGCGGAAGCCCAATATACTGGTACCAACTACAAAAAGGCGAGACAGAAGAGACAGAGGTTCATCCGATCTCGCAGTCCCTGGCGGTAGAAGATGATCATGGTGACGATGTTAGTGGGTGCTCCGATAAAGAAAAAAAAGAATGTATTGGCCCGCATTGTATCGTGAAGGTCTCGATACTTAAAACTCTATCAATGTGGACCCAACAGCTGTGATCCTGACTCCCACCAAGTATGATAGAACTTGAAACAAATTCTGAGGTAGAAACATTACAGCAGATACTGTGTCTGTCAAATATATTTTCGTACGAAATGTAAGAAATCAAGTCTGGAGAGTTCAGGATCTTCATCGAGAATACTACTTCTCATGTTCTGCTTAGCGTAGCTTTCATCACAATTTCTGACCGACACATGATGAGGTCTGGCTCCCATTTAATACACTTCTGACAGATCTTATTTATTGCAATACTACTAGGGAAGCTAATGTGAATCGTAGCTCACACTCCTAATCAATTAGTAATATCGTATTCAACAATGATACTGTGTAATGAAAAATGTAAGCGAAAAAATACAAGAGCAGATTACAGCAATATTTTAGAAGCCATCATAGTTCACACTTCATACTTCATAGTTCATTTTATCAATTTATGAATCAAGCAGTTTATTCCAACGTTCTTTTGTGTGTAGGAGAGAGAGAAAGAGAGAAAGAGAGCGCGCGTGAGAGTGTGGCTATGAGTCACAGGCTGGTCGACGATGCTCGGAATCTTAAAACTATTGCACAATAACTATACTAGAACAATTCAAACGGATCTAACAAAGAATGAAACAAAGGATTTAGGTGTAGTCAGACCACACCTACAAAAAGGTCAATAAAAAGCTTTCTAATTTATTGAGTCCCTATCTACATCGTAAGTGACACAGGGACAAGAAAGCAACCAAACGGCAAAAAAGAGAGATGAAATATAATATCCTCTAAAAATCAAACAGTTCTAAAATCGTACAAATTAAAAAAAAATACGAAAATGTTTGAGGATAAACATACATGAGCAAAGAAAAAATGAAGTGTACTTGCCCTCCTGTGTACACTAGTCTTTATGTACCTGAAGATATCGAACTTTGCAGCGCTCGGGAAACTGTATCCGTCTAAAGAATTTGCCTCTGTTTGCACACTAAGTACCTGGAATGGTAGACCGAGGGTTAAGCTTTTGAGTTACTGGTCGGACTAGCTATCGATACCTTGCGATTGTAATCAAATTTATCAAAGGACTAGAGAGACTGACTTGTAAAAGGACGGTGATGAGGAGTTTTCTTTTTTGAGCAGAGACATTCCTGAAGTCTGACGAAGCTTGCAGACTGGGGGGGGGGGGGTAGTTTATGGAATGTGACAGGGGGTCGAACTCCGGGCCAAACAAAATGTTGTCACTGGCGGGAAAACTAAGAAGTAAAGCAAGTGGCACCATGAATTTCCCTGTTTCTAAAGGATAAAATATAGGTACCTGTATACTCCGCTTGTCTCCCTTTGTGACAGGACAGTTTTTGTATGAGCCTTGACTTTGGTCATTGTACTGACATGTCTGAGTCTTCAGACCAGCTGTGTGCGTAATGAACAATAAGACAAAATTAACAAGGATGAGTAAAACACAAATTCGGAAAAAATCAACGAGATTGGGTGACATCACTGAAAATTTGTAGACAGAGATAATCTCATTTTGTAAACAGTGATAATCCCACTTTCAGCAGGAATTTATTGCATGTTTCATAGAAACTAACACTCCTTGTGGAACAAAAACATAAAATTCCTTCTACCCAGAGGGATTTCCTAACATGTTTGTGTGTATGTAGCGAATGTTCTACACAAGCACAAAAGTTTTCAACATATCTGTATTCCACCATGTGCCTGAAACTAAGCATCAACTTTCTTTGGATTTCTCATAGTAGTAATAATAAAGTTTGGGTGTATAGAACCTTATTTCTGTCCTACGGGCAAGTTCAAGGCGTTTCACGCAAAAAAAAGATTTACAGCACAGTCTAGCTCACATATTTCTTCAGGGTCACAGTACTGACTGGTCTTAACTGAATACAATCTTGCAAGAGGTCCAGAAACACAAATATAATACATGTACAATGACAGACAACGGTTGAAGAAGGAACTCCGCAGGCTCAGTATCAGCGGAATTATTATAATAGTGATAGTGGTAATAGTGGTGATCGTGGTGATCGTGGTGGCACCAACAACATAAAGTTGTCCACTTTCGGCGCACGTATGACTGTCACGGAGGTCACATCAACACATGAAGAAAATAGATGAAGCAGGAGGCAGGATTATAGATAAGAGCTTTTTGATTTAGGCAGTGAATGCTGCGAGGAAGATGGCCGGCACGTAGAGCAGAAAGCGTTGAACACCTGCAGACTGGTGGTGATTTAAATCAGCAAACGAAAAACCCGGACTCGAAATATCGTGGATATGGCGTTGGAAACTATTAGACGATGAAGACGACAACCATGAAGACCAGACTCAAGAAAACAGTCTAGAACAGTGACAGGTGAACGCAACTAAAAACAAAGATAAACAATAGTCAGCAGACACCAAACACCATTAAACCCCAAGGAACTAAATAAAAAGGAACAGGGAGAGCTAGTTCCCCCCAGCCCGTAAGTCAAAGGGACATCCCTCTCGTCCAATACCAGTAGTGTCTGGTCTTTCGTTAAAAACTTATTTTTCCAGCACATTACACATTTCCTTCTCCTCTTCTTTAAATCTTTTGTCGGACGGCAGACTTATGCTAGCACAGTGTTTCCTTGTCATGAAATGAGAATGATGACATGCGAAGCTTATTTTACGATTACCTCGTAACATATAGTTCATACAGGCTGGAACATAAAGTATTAAAGGGTTCTGCGTTGCACTCTGGTCACAAATAAAGCAGACTGTTATAATGTACAAATCCATATCCAGATATTTAAACCCATAACGTTTTTCCGATCTCACAAAAGTTCAGAAGACTACTCATTTCGGTTACGGTAAGGTCTTGAAATATATTTTCAGTTCGTAGATTTTGTTCCGGAATAATTTTTATTATAATTGTTACCCGATATTAGATGTTACCGGTAGCTCCAAATAAAACTCTATTATGCAAGACACATTTTTGACATCGGCGTTATTTCAGGTTTAGTGAGATGTTGTAAAGTTGAATAAGGGAGCCTGGAGGTGGCCGGCATGGCAGCAATGATTATCTCCCTTCCACTGAAACCTTGGCGCTGCCCTTCGGTCTTGTTATCCAGGTAACTAAACTTTGACAGTGACAGACTTTGACTAAACGTTGACAGTCAGTCTAATTAAATACAGGTTTAAATGTACGTACATGTGGCTGGGGTGACAGAGAGGAAATGATTGCCAGCTCAAGAAACGTTATGCGTATCAGCTTAACAAATAAGAACAACTGAGTAACTGTATATAATGTATTAGAAAACGAGAAATAATTTCTTAAAAGTATACACTAATGAAATGTCCATTGCCAAATCAAGCGCGCTATTGCATGATGGGAGAAGCTATCCCACCGTCAAAACAGCAGTCAGATAATAGTAACAGTTTCACTGGACAGACTCCAAATGTCAGAGATGAAAGGACTGCATCCTGTCAAGTAGTTGTGTAGTTCTGACAGCTGCTGCATCAGATGGTGATGGTTAAGGATAGTAGAGACAGCGACTATAGTAACTGTTAAAAATATAGACGGTTACTTTCCATAAATCATTGTCATCCCCCCTCCAAACCATACACAAACTCATACCAGACACTGGACAGACATTAGACGGCTCTCACTTTTAACTATGTTTTATTTAACTTCTTTGCTGGCTGCTGAGCAGAGGAAAAGTGTCTTCATATCCTGACGAAAGCGTGAGGACATGGTGATGTAGACGAAGAAGTTGATGGACGAGTTTAGCATATAGATAACCCAAGCCATCATGTGAGTTACCAGAAAGATGTTGCACTGGGCGCCATCTGCTCGGAACTCTGGGACGGTGAATCGTGCCAAGGCCAAGGCAACACTGGGGGCTGTGCACAGGATGTAGATGGAGGATACTGCCACCAACATCCTCATCAACACCGCCTGACCTTTCAGATTCGAACTCACACTGCCATGACAGAGCAAAGGAAGCTATTAGTGGGGGAGAGAGAGAGAGTGAGAGAGAGAATGAGAAAGAGAAAGCGTCATAAATAATGACTATTCGTCCCACAGTGTCCCGATAACTTTCCTGTTGGCGAATTTAAACATTTTTTTGTTTTAAACATTCTCCAATATAAAAATAAACACTAAAATGTTATTTTTCTGTGTTTCTCTTCACATGTCGCATCCAGAAAACATTTTTATTCTATTGTAGCATGTTGTGATAAGTACAGGTCTTGAGAAACCCTATCCCTTTTTTTCTCTCATATTTTTGCAAATATCTAATACAAAATTACTTATAACATGGACGTGAGATTATTTTATTTATATTTTCAAACTCCAAAAGAATTGACAAAATAGTATGACACTTTACACTCTAAACAAGCAAGCTTTCTAGGAAGGCTGAGGATTCCCTCTTCTACTTCTAATTCTACTTAATAATCAAAAGGATTTTCAACACAATTTATAAATTTAACTTAGAAACACTTTCTACAAGTGATGTGCTTTTTCTGTAATCCCTCCAACGAACACTAGTGAAGTTTTCTTGGAAAGCACTTCCTCTATGTGTTTTGCTTCATGTGCTGGCTTCATTATGGGTCCAACAGTTGTTCTCTTGCTGTTCTTGGCCCGCAAAGCATACAATACTGGATTTCTTAAAGCAGGATTGACAGACAATTGGAGATAAGTAGAAGAATATCCGCAAAGAGTGCTCACCACGTTGCCTGTAAGTGTTCAGCTGCTTTGTCCATATGCCTGCGTGTTAAGGATGGAATATGAAAGAGATTCAAAATTGCTAAAGCTCACCTACCTGGCGGTGGATTTCCTCCAAGACATAGCACGTCGAAGCTGAACAACTGTGATGATTGTTGTTATTGAAACAACGGTGAAACACGTAAAAGATAAGGCCGATAAAACAATGTTCTCAATGAATCTGAAAATGTCGTGACTCAAATAAAGCTCAGTGTTTATCATAATAAAAATTCTTTCTCCACTCACTGGATGCGTTACATGTGACACCTGCTCTTTAACAGCATATATACTGCACAGGCCGAAGTTAATGAGGAATGTCAGAGCAAGAACTCTGGCCATGGTCTTTGTACTGATGAGTGTCGCCGCCTTCATGGGAAACATGACACACACGCACCGCTCTACGGCGATGATCATCGTCAGACACCCGGACAGGTATGAAAATCCATAAATAAAAATTAGTGCATGAGTTAGTAAAGTCCATCTCCAGAATAGCAAGTGACTAGGCAAGGCTATGCCAATGAAGCAGTAAGAGACGTTTATAAACAGAGCTGTGACATACATGAAGTCGACGAAGGCGAGACAGAAGAGGCAGAGGTTCATCCGATCTCGCAGTCCCTGACGAAAGAAGATGATCATGCTGACGAAGTTAGTGGGTGCTCCGATAATGAAGAAGGAAGGGATAAGCCCGCATTGTATCGTCTTGTCCATTTTCGTGAAGGTTTCGACACTCAAAACACTGTCAGGGTGGACCAAACAGTTGTTTTCTTGTTGATCCTGACCCGCAGTAGATATTCCACTGTTTACAGTTATACCAGAGGTAAGGTTACATTCACTAAAGCAGGCATTGTGTCCGACAGACAAAGATATATCGAAAATTATTTCAGAATTGTTTAGTGGGTTATAGTCTAGTGATCCAAGATTTAAATCAGATTGCGACATGTTTAAAACAAATTTTAACCTAGGGTTAACATCACAGTATGTAATATTTAGGTCAGATGAGATGTTATGCTCCTCGAATCGCGCTGTATAAAAGACAAACATATATAGTAGAAGTCACTTGAGAGTTAATTTCATTACAGTACCTCTCTACACAAGTGATATGAGAGTGGTACACCGTACCACTACAATGCTACAAGGATGCGTATAAGGAAAATAAAACCACAGGACTGCAACGTATTTTCTTTTGCCGCTGAATATTCGTCATCCCTTTTATTCACTTTCTGGACCAGGAAGATTGAGGAAAGAAAGAAAGAAAACAAAAACTACCTACTAGTGTATTGATTGTAATGCTAAAACAGTTGCCCATACCCGGAATAAACAGCTTGAAAAGAAATATTAAGGCGGGACCTGAGTTTCAAGTCTGCAACATTTGATCATGTCTTTCTTTCCCTAGGCAAAGAGAGCTAAAAATGTGAGCAAACATGAGTAATTTTGTTTAAATTTCAGGTACATCTGATCTTTCTGTGTGACTTTGTGTGGGCTCGTTCGTGCTTGCATGTATGTGCGTGTCTACGTGAAAGAGAGTATTGTGTGCGTGTGTGTGTGCGCGCGCGTGAAAGGGTATGTGTAGGGGGGGAAGTTGTGTGTGTGTGTGTGTGTGTGTGTGTGTGTGTGTGTGTGTGTGTGTTGAAATATATTTGACAAAATCAGAGTACATAGGTGTGGCACTCTTTTAACCTACCAGAACACGTAAATTATTTTTTCTTCCAATCACTAAAACTGAAATGATACAAAATGTCAACATGAGACCCAGGCAGCCAGGCACCAGGCAAGGATACCACAAATCACGAGTACACACACTTTTAGAAATTTAATAACGACTGTCTTAAAGCATGTGCAAATAAGAGAAAAAACATAAAACAGTTTGCAGATAAATATGCATGCCTGGAAAAGACCCTTGTATGATGGCACTTGCTCCCGTTCATACCAGAGATTGTTCTTGTATATCTGTATATCTGAAGGTATCGACTTCCTTAATAGCCTCCAAACCTAAAGGACTTTCACGCTGGATTTTGTTAAACTGTATGTGTGTCAGAGACCTCTATGTTGTGAGTGGTGCCAAAGAGTTAAGTTCTTGGGTTCAGCTAATGATGTGGGACTAGTTCTTTGAGGTTTTGACCTCCTCTTGGCTTTAGTAAGTTTGGCCGTTGCTCGTTTTTTCTTTCCGGCCCCAGTGTCAGGAATGTTTTACCACCATCACTTTGCACTCCTACCACTATCTGGTGTGGATATCCAACTTTTTCTATAAGGGGTCTCGTTCTCTTCTCTTTCTTCATGCTTTCCTCCTTGTCTGTGCACGTGTCCGTTTTTTGTATAAGCGTCTGCATATGTACGTATGTGCGGTGTGTACTTACGTGTGTGTGTGTTGATGTGACAGAGATAGGAATAGGTTGATTGTTAAAGTTATTAAGCTTATTGCTGTAAGGGAAATGCACTATAGAATTGCTTTATCATCATCCTCATCCTCATCCTCCTCATCATCATCATCATCATCATGAAATAGAGCGGAGTCTATCGTCCTCAAGTGTCTGCTGAGAATCACTATTTTAGCCGAAGCAGACTCAATACTTTAAGCATCATTTGAAGCCTTCAAGCTCTTCTCTACGGAAGACTACCTTGAAATGACCGTCAGCAGCAAATGACAGACGGAAACCAATGAGGGACCTGGACTGACCTGAATTTCTCTGTTTATTTCTGTCCATAATTAAGTAAAATTCTTTGGTGAGTAAAGAATTAAAAACTGCACTTTTCTCGAGTCAAGTTATTTTTAAGAAGTATTCTCATCTCCATTCACTCGCCTTGCTGTCTTATCCAAGCCTGTAAGAATTTAGGTAGCCATTGAATAGTTGGGTCAACTGGGCGAAGTACACGTTGATCCTATTAGCAAGGCCGTCTCCACACTGAACGCCAGTTCTCTAACCACTTGGTTACTCATTAGAATTTTATTCTAATAGATTTTACATTTTTAATTTAATGCACGATAATTAACCAGCAGTTTGGAACTGTTTAATTTGGTCCTGTGAGCTGCATTGTTGGTCTGGGTGACATCTGTCACGGATGTCCTCAATGGTCTTTGCTAACTAGGGTGGGAGAAGGGAATGGGGGTGTTTTACGCCGAGCCAGCAGCTAAGGCGATATTATTGCAAACTAACGGCAGGCAAATCTCCAACAGTCGGGGTAGGAAAAGGAATTTCCACTATTTCATGTTCGCCAGCCGCCATTTCACAGCTCCTTTTGAAGAACAGTTTTGACGATAACGAGTATTGCTACTTTATGTAATATTTCGTATTGTGTATACTTGTTATTAAAACTTGTGATAATTTTCAAATATTTTTTATATGGGATTTACTGAAACAAACCACGATCACATGACATATGACGTAGATCAGATGGTGAAGTCAGTTAAAAGTATTTTTGGAAGAATCGTGATATTTATTTATTTTTTGTTGTTCTAGTAAATAGGTGCATTGCTGTTGTGAGATCATCGCGCCTTTCATGTTTTCAATTAATTCCACTGTAAACAATTGCAAAACCATTAGAGTTAAAATAATTGTAAATAATCCTGTGTGTGTCGGGTGTGTGTGTGTGTGTGTGTGCGTGGGGGTGTGGGGGCTTGTGGGGCGTGTGCATGCAGAGAGAGAGAGACAGACACATGAATGAACTGACTAGAGTCGAACTGATGATCGAGCTTATTATATAAGTGTGTATTTCACAAAATTCATTAACATATATTTTTGCTCTCTTGTAAATAAAACCCTAACGATACATATGATTAGGGAGAATATCGCACACATGATTAGATTTGTCTTCTCTTATATATCAAGTTCCGCTACTATAAATCCTGTAGGCTTCCCTAGCAGATGATCCAGTCAGTCAGTCAGTCGTCCCTTGCCTGGCACCTGGCGTTGGGGGGAGCACATGGATAGACGCGGCAGCTGATAGGGCCCGCCACTCTTGCCTGTTTTGGGCAATAGTCAGCAGGTCCTGTACAGGACGACCAGTCCAGTCTTTGACGTTCGTAAGCCAGTTCTTTCTCTGACCACCGCGGCGTCGGCTACCCTCCAAGGTGCCTTGAAGGATAGTCTTCGACAAGGTGTCGTGCCGGGTTACATGGCCAAAGAAGACCAGCTTACGTCGCTTGACTGTTGATAGTAGAGGTTCCTGGTGTCCTACCAGTGTGGCAATCTTGTTTCTTACAAAGTCGTTGGTTTTGTGTTCTTTGTATGAGATCCGGAGCAGCCTCCTCAGACACTTGTGCTCGAATGCCTGGATTCTCCTTTCTGTTTCGGCGAGTAGAGTCCACGTGTCGCATCCGTAGAGCAGGATCGGCACTACCAGGGATTTGTATAGCCTGTACTTGGTAGTGAACCTTATCTTGTGGCTATGCCAGATCCTATCTAGCCTAGCCATTGCTGCTGTTGCTGTTGCGATCCTGATGCGGATATCTTGCGTGGAGCTGCCGTCCTTGGAGAGAGTGGCTCCCAAGTACTTGAAGCTGCTTACCTCTTCGAGCTGTACCCCGTTCATATAGATCTCTGCTTTGCCGTTGCCATTGATCATAACTTTGCTCTTTTCTGTGCTTGTCTCCATTCCATATGCGTTTGAGCTGTCTGTCAGTCTGTTGGTGAGGTCTTGCAGTTCCTTGTTTGTACCTGCTAACAGATCTATATCATCTGCAAAGCGTAGGTTGCAGATTGGTCTTCCACCGATTGAAATGGAGGTATGGTGGTCATGAAGAGCTTCAAGCATGATGTTCTCCAAGAATATATTAAACAACACGGGTGATAGGGGACATCCTTGACGTACCCCTACTGTGGTACGAAAGTAAGCTCCTATTTGGTTGTTAAGCAAAACTGTACTCGTTGAGCTGTTATACAACGCTTCAACGACTTGGACAAACCCTTCTTCAATGTTGAATTTCCGCATCACATGCCATAGCCCCTCGTGCCAGACTCTGTCAAATGCCTTCTTAAAGTCAATGAAGTTGTGGTAAAGGTCCCGCTGATGCTGCAGATGCTTTTCTATAAGAAGACGACAGTTGAAGATCTGCTCAACTGTGCTTCTACGTGGTCTGAAGCCAGCCTGTTCTTCTGCTAGCAGCTCTTCTGCGGTGGTTCTGATGCGGTTCTTTATGACCTTCAGCATGACTTTACTTGGGTGACTGATAAGGCTTATTGTTCTGTAGTTCTGACACTGTTTGCTGTTTCCTTTCTTTGGGAGGGGAATGATTAGTGACTGCGTCCATTCTCTGGGCCATTCCTTGCACTCCCAGACTCTTTGGCACAGAACAGTTAGGGCTTTTGTAGTTGCTTCCCCACCCTGCTTGAGCAGCTCAGCTGGTACATTATCAACGCCTGGTGACTTTCCTCCCTTCAGACTATGTACAGCTTTTTCGACCTCTTCCCGTAGGACTGGTATGTCTGCAGGTTCACTGTCTCTAGTCTGGTTGTTTTGGAGAATGTTGGCGTCGGTCTTCAGCTGGTAATTGTACAGGTCCTTGCAGTATTCTGTCCATCGGTTGAGTACAGCATTGCCTTCTGTGAGAAGGTGACCATTGCTGTCTTCGATGACTGAGATCTTTTGCTGGTCTGTCTTAGTGAGGGTCTTTAGAAGTTGGTAGGCCTTTTTGCTGTCACCTCGTGCCATTCCAACCTCTATGTCCTGGCACTGCTTCTCGATCCAGCTCTCCCTAGCTGCCTTCATCCCTTTCTTAATGGCACAATTCACTTCTTTGTATTTGGTTGCTGCTTCTGGTTTGCTTTTCTTTTCTCTCTTCAAGGCCCTCCTTTGGTCACAGAGGTCTAGTATGTCGTTCGTGACCCATGGCTGTTTCTTGTTTCTATGTCGCCCTAGAACCTCTTGGGCTGTCGACAGTAGCACCTCTTTGATGTTTCCAGAGAGGGTGTCTACATCACAGTCCACCAGGTTCAGTGCGCCAAATTTTCCGCCAACCGTGGCCTTGAAGACTTCTGCAACCTTTGGGTCTTGCAGCTTCTCCAAATCAAAGCGAATTCGGGGAGTGTTTGAGAGTCGCTTCGCTTTCAGCCTCAGCTTCAGGTTTGTTAGAACAAGGTCATGGTCGCTGCCTATGTCAGCGCCTGGGTACGTCCTTGTCTTGGCCCTGTTGATGCTGGATTTGAAGCGTCTCGGCAGGAGGATGTAGTCGATCTGATTATGGACCAGTCCGTCTGGTGAGTGCCAGGTGGCCGTCCTTGATTTCTTGTGGGGATACAAGGTGTTGGCTAAGGTGAGTCTCTGGCTCTGTGCGAACTCTAGGAGTCTGATGCCCCTGTCGTTGGTTTCACCAAGGCCAAATTTCCCCACCGTTCCTGCCCATTGCTGGTAGGCGTCTGGTCCGACCTTGGCGTTCCAGTCTCCGAGCACAACCAGGATGTCCTTTTTTGGAACTGCCTTCATAATCTTGTCCAGTTGTTGGTAGAATTCTTCCACTTCGTCGTCTCCATGTGTGGAAGTTGGAGCGTATACTTGGACAATGGTGACATTATGAGGCTTGGCTGAGACACGAATGGAGATCAGCCGGCTGGATACGGGTGTACAGCTGATGACGGCCGCAGCCACCTTCCTGTGCACAAGGAAGCCCACGCCGTACTCATGCCTGGTGTCCTCCCCACTGTACCACAGTCTGTGGCCGTCTTCCGTCACTGTTTCCCCAAATCCTGTCCATCTGACCTCCGCCAGTCCCACAATGTCCCACTGATACCGTTTCAGCTCGTGTGTGAGTTGGTGCACTTTTCCGCACTGGTATAACGTGCGTACGTTCCACGTGCCA
This sequence comes from Marisa cornuarietis, assembly GCA_004794655.1. Taxonomy (NCBI): domain Eukaryota; kingdom Metazoa; phylum Mollusca; class Gastropoda; order Architaenioglossa; family Ampullariidae; genus Marisa; species Marisa cornuarietis. Next base: position 18,512,338 of record SMMW01000001.1, read on the forward strand.
ATGGTTGTTCCTTCTCTTAGTTTGATTTCTGTTTTGGTTTCAGTCTTGGTCTTGGTCTTGGTCTTGGCTCCAGTAGCACACTTTTCGCTGACCCCACGCTGGAGCCTCCCGATAGGGTGCGCGGTCGTTGTTAGTCCGGGCCGCGACCGATCCGGCATGTTATCTCTTTTCTGGCGTATATCCATGGTCCTTTCATTGAGCTTATACACTTGGTAGCGCTAATCCCTTCTCCAAGTGAACCACAGCCGATTGTCGGCCTGGTCGTGAACACGTAGGCGCTGGGCCGTGGCCGGTACTCTCGTCGTGGAGAGTCTTCGCCCACTGATGCCGTGTTAGTATCAGGATTTTCTGTAGGGGTTTACTCCCTTAGCCTTTATCTTTCCCAAGATTCCCCCAAGGCAGTGGGGCCATTTTTCCTTGGCTAGGATGAGAGAAAGCGAGGGGACGTCTGAGTTGACCGCTCCATGCCGGCAGGTGAAAAAATGGCGGCAGCGGCAACCACATGGTTTTCTAAGTTTCTATACTAGTCACATGATCGTTAAACTAGCCCATCAAACATCAAATTTTAAGCTTATGGTCTTATAAAAGCCTCTCTCAGAGTGGTTGGAGCATTTATAAAAATAGATTCAAAAATTAAAAAGATGGCCTACTTCGCAGTTTGAGACGTCTGAGTTGACCGCTCCATGCCGGCAGGTGAAAAAATGGCGGCAGCGGCAACCACATGGTTTTCTAAGTTTCTATACTAGTCACATGATCGTTAAACTAGCCCATCAAACATCAAATTTTAAGCTTATGGTCTTATAAAAGCCTCTCTCAGAGTGGTTGGAGCATTTATAAAAATAGATTCAAAAATTAAAATGATCCCCAGCTACGGAGGTATGAAGTAGGGCACCGAAGTGATAGACAAACAGCAGTACGAGGAGGAGATTGTTTACAAGATGTTGACACTAGAGTTTATCAGAGCACTTCATGGTACACTCAGTCTATTGCATCACCAGTGCTATTAGACACATATTTCAGAGCTGTCCACCACACTAAGGTATTCTGTATGATAATACATACGTATGTGATGTTTTATGTTATTTTATATTATTACATTATTTTCAGTCTCTTGAGCTAAAGTCGTGATGCATTTTCTTCTATGTCTCTCTTAAATATCTAGTTGAGCGCATGTATCTAACGAAACCATTTATATTCACGATGTCACCTTTGTCAGTAGATATACCTAAGTAATATACTGTCTCAGTTTTTCCCTCGGTTGTAGCCTTGACAACGTTATTGTACACATACGCTGTACTGACATTGGTGTTGTTGACTTTATCCTGTGTATGGTGATGCTTGTAGGCTTGATCTGAGGTGCTCATTCGGGATATTTCAGAAAGTCTCTTGCCCTGAGCAGTATTCAATCATTACGAAAACTAAGTACTCCCCACAACGCCTTTCAATGTAACCAGAAGAATGCATTTACATATAATTTCAGATATCTATCCAGTCGATAATCGAGGTTTGGGTTATATTGAAATAACGAATATTATTCGTAAGAAATTCATTGACAATGAAAAAAAGTAAGACTTGTGCTTTACGTAACCTTTATGTAAAACACAAGTTAATCGAGATAACAAAACTTTCTGGCTGACACGAAGTTTTATAAATTCTCCCTGAATGTAGAAATAAGAGAAATTTTTTGGTCTTCCTTACAAAGATTTCTGACAGTATTCATGCTAAAGCAGTTCTTATACGAGCATAAATTAACAATTCATATCGTTAAAAATTTAAGCTATAATTTAAATTATTTTTCCTACAGTAACTTCTAAAAATTTAAGATGCCTGGGGTTCACTGGATTTTGTGGTTAATGGGGCTGGTGCTGACTAGAAGAGATCTCAACACCCCACGAGCCTTTGCATGTAGACACGTGTTCAGATGATAACGAAAACGTGACGACATTATAATGTAGACAAAGAAGTTGGATGACGAGTGAAGCATGACGATAACAAAGCCGATGAGATGTGTGACAAAAAAGATGCTGCAGTAGCGTCCGTCCGAGCGGAATTCTGGGACAGTAAATCGTGTCAAGGCCAAGCCCACGTTGGGAGCCGTGCAGACGATGTAGATGCCGGACACCACCACCAGCATTCGTATCAACACTGCTTGACCTTTTAGATATGAACTGTCAACATAGCAGATAGAAAAAAGATTCAATTGTGACTACTTCTGTCCATCGAGGAACTAAGCACACAAAATATTAACTATGATATATGAGAGAAAAGGTGTACACCAAGGTTTAAGGTGAGGTCATACTTCAGGTGCTCTCCATCCTAAAAGAACTATTTTACTATTTCAATAAGAAAAATATTATTTACAGATTTATAATAAGATTTATTTGTATTTTAAAAATTGCTATTTTCCTCGTTTTTCATTTTATCGAACAAAAATATTGCAAATTAGTTCCGTACGCATCAGTATTTACAGGTTAAACTTGAGATATACTTTTTTTCAGATTTAAAAATGAACCATTATCAAGGTCTATCAGTTTATCAATCAAACCATAACGTACTGAAGAGTTGGACTTTATCATCGGTTGAGAACTGCAAATAGCATATGCCTGTTTTTTGGTTGTTTGTTGTAGTCGTTGTTAAATTTTAAGAAACTATATTTTAACTAATTGAACTCGGGGCTGCTAGAAGCCTGTAGTGTCTCTGTCTCGCACGATTGTCCCAACTTTTAAAAAATCATAAAAAATAACTAAAAGAGGTAGAAGAACAATTTAAATTGATGATGAAAGATCAAAATGTGTAGAAAAGAAACATCTTTACCTTGTGTTTGCATAAAAATACACTTTTATAGCATTCCCAACAGAAAATGCCATGGTAATGAGTAAAGAGAAAAATTTTTAGAGAAGTTTCACGAGCCGAAAAAACAAATAAAAAAATAACAGAAGAGAGAAAACTACTAAAACTGTTGGGAAATTGTCTACTATGATTCCCTCCCTTGAACTGACAGGCAGTCAAGATTATGTAGTAAACAAAGGAAAGTTCGAGAAATCGAAGCACGTTGTTGTGTCTCACTTTGACATGGATTTTTACTTCAACAACCGCAAAGGAGAAGAAAATAGTAAGTAATATTAAAATTCTAATGTATATTCTAATAAAAATATGTTTGTTTGGTACTTTATGTCTGTATATATTGTGTAAATAATTTTTTTGTTAATATCCGACCGGGGATTTCCAAAAGTTCTAAAGCGCGTATAGTCGTAATCTTTCATTTGATTTTAATACTCGAAGACAAAACCTATGTATCTTAAAATTTACACCAAGTGAATGTTTTAAAAATGGTCTTTAAGAGTTGTAACTAATAAGAAATTATTTAGTTTTAATAGAGGAATTTCTTCCATTACATGATTGGTCTTTCTTGAGTTTTTTGTTATCTGGAAATCTAACCACAGGACACAAGCTAAACGATGTTCACACCTTAAGAAGTGATGTTTCAGACCAATATTATTCAGCAGACCTCAATGTACCCACCTGGCTGTACTTTTCCTCCAACTTAAAGCACTGTGCAGTCTGCCAACTGTTAGCGCCGTGGCTAGAAACACAACAGTAAAAGTAAACAAGGAGATAATTGGTAAAACTATGTTTTCGATCACTTTAAAAAAATTTTCGTTCAGGTAGATCTCCGTAACGACAAGAACTGGAAGGTATTTGCCTGTAGCGGAATCGAACACAATCAATATCTTCTCCTTCATGGCGTATACACCACACAGCAGCTGTGTGAGGAGCATCGCCGTTGCCAAAACAACCGCCATTGTCTTCGTTTGGATGAAAGTTCCTATGTGCAAGGGAAACATGACACACACGCATCTTTCTGTTGCGATTATCATTGTCAGACAGCTAGAGGAATACGAAAACCCATTCACGAAATTTAAGGAGTACTTGACGAGAATACGCCCCAAAATGTTTTTGTGATCCGGAAATACAATTCCTATTACGCAGCCAGAATACATAGTAAATAGACTTGTGATGTACATGAGGTCAGTGAAGGCGAGACAGAAGAGACAGAGGTTCATCCGGTCTCGCAGTCCCTGGCGGTAGAAGACGATCATAGTGAGGATGTTGGCCGGGGTTCCGATAAGGAAGAGAGAAGGTATAAAGCCACACTGCAGTGTGTCCCCCACACGCTGCAACACCTGCAGACGCCTGATGCTGTCAGAGCAGGTATTTATTTCAACTGTCGGACTGCTGACATTTTCATGTTGTGATGTTATGTTTGAACCATTGCAGTGCATTGTTTGTGAGGATTGCAGCAAGGTAATGTTGTGCTATGAGGCTGACAGACTGTGATGGACAGTTAACCAGGTTACACGAAGTTCTGCGTAAAATCGACGGCAGCAGCTGATGAAGACAGCATCACCTGACCGAACCCAGTTCTCACCTTCGCTCTCCATTTATGTCCATGTCTGATGAGGGAATGGGGGAAGGGTAAGACGATGGAAGGAACAAGGAAAGACGTAAAAAAAAGTCAATAGAAGAGCAGAGATAGTATTTTTTTAATCTTTACTATGCCTAAATTATTAGTTTTCCGGTATTTTTATTTTTGTTTAAAGCTTTTGAAACTCCCGAATTTGTTAATGAGACTTAATATTCCACTTTTACCATCCAGACACAAATGACCAATGCAATTATCATACAATTTTATTTTAATGTGTAATTTCTATTGGTCTTAAAAATCTAAATCCAAGTAAATGTTACAAAAAGAAAAAATATAATCATAGTGTTTAGTGTGTATGTATATTTTTCGTGCTGGAGAGACTAAAAGAAGAATCTCGGAGGATAATTTTAGCAGCTCCACTGGGTGTGGCACCACAGAATCAAAATAGGTAAATAAAATATTCAAATGACACACGTGCCTAAAAACTCAAGTCTTACGAAGAAACAAACTTAGAGACAAGAAGAAAATAACTAGTTCCCTTGCACACAGCACATAATTAAATAATGAACACCCCAGGCAACTAGGAAAACAAATAAAATCAGTGGGTATGTTTATAATTTAACAGAACAATTTTGGATCCAGGAAAAATTTAAAACATAATTTGCATTTTATTTTTTGTTGTACATGCAGCAAGAAATAGGAGGGGCATGTTGGACCAGTGGATTCCAGAAAACTTACTGGGTTTTTTTCAAATATTTAGTCCAGTATTTGTGTTCTGTCCTGTTTGCTTAGATGATGTGCGTCGTGGGAGATTCTTGTAGAGCAGCTGCACATTCTCGGCGTTACATCCATCACTTTAAATAATGTGATAGTCTAGCTTGTGCCAAACCCCAGTGAATACGGTTTTTTTTATTTGGATTTACTCAGGTGCTTGCTGTTTTTTTTTTTCTTTTGTTTTATGTTTCCAAAGTATCACTTGAAATATGGATACTTAAATGAAGATTGAGAAAAGTAGAGAGTGCAGTGTGCGTCTCCTTCTAAAGGTAAGTACCTGTAGGAAGTGGGGGAGGTATTCGTCTATCGAGAGTCCATGACGGCCAAAACTTCCAGGAGCTATTTTCCTGGTCGGTAGGTCCGCAGATGGCTGGTGATAGCTGTGATGTGGAAAAGAGAAGCTGAGACTAAAGAATGAAGTGGTTAGCCATTTATCCGAATATGTTAGCCCTAGACTAGGAGTTCCGCTATCCCTAGCGATTCAGGGTTTGTGCTATACAGATCAGGCTAAAAATATGGTCACAAACTTCCCCTTCACCTCCTTAACATCCTCTATTATTGCCAGGAAGAAACCAGAACCATTGCTGTCACAAACAGCAGCAACTATCGTGTCCAACATCAACGCCAGTACCATGTCCAGCACAAACACCACTATCGTGTCCAGCATGGGCACCACGATCATGGCCAACATCAACACAACGATCATGTACATCAACACACCTACTGTGTCCGACACGGACACCACGATCATGTCCAACATCAACACCACTGTCATGTCGACGTCAACAACTTGGACTAGCATGTGTCCATGGTCTTCATGAGTAAATTCGACAAACTTTTCACGGACACAGACAAACTGGGTTGAAATGTATATTTATAAATTTATCTTCATTGCTCTGAGCTAACGACGAAAGATATGCTGTGCATGCATTCACTGAAGCTCATGAAGTCCATGTCATTACGGAGTGTGAGACGCTGGGTCACTTCAAAGGTCGAAAGGCAAGATACTAGAGCTAGCTTAAAATTTGAGGTAAGTCTTATTTACCAAAAACTGTACAAAATAAAATCAAAGAAAAAGTGGAAAGTTTTATTATGAGTATGTTAGATGTTGTTTAGATATGTTTTGTGATCTTTCGTTCTGTTGATTCAAGTCAAACGAGTGGTGTCACACACAAGCTGGCATGCTGGAAACATGTTCTTCTCTACAGCAGTTCTGTGTAGGCACAGAACACAGTCAGTGATGTGGAACGTGTCCAGCAGATTTCGCCACATGGGACACGCAACATGTTTGATCTGAGCACGACCATGTAATGAAAACCCCGTTGCATTAGCTGCGTGCATTTTAACGAAGTCCTCATCTGTCTTTCGTCATGCTATTTCGTTTGCTCGGCAGTAACATCACAATCTCTGCACTTTTATGGAGGTTTTTTGCCAAACATGACAAAGCAAGAAATATGTTTGTACCAAGTGTTTCTCTGTAACACAAAATTTTTTTCATGAGTTATCTGTTGAGGATCACACAAACTCTCGGACACACACAGAGCACGCCTGCAAACACTGAGTTCCACACGTTTTCTTTCAGACAACAAATCACTAACATGTGTACATGGGCTCGAACTTTTTTCATAAATCGGGTGAACGTAAATATATTCTTTACTAAATAACAAAAGAAAAGTTCATCACTAGTATTCTACACTGAGTCTACACAAAAACAAATGTATACAAGCAATTTATATTAAAGTCTGTTTTTTCTTCAAGTTCTCTCTTCTTCTGTTGTTGGGGGAGGGGGTCGACACGGCAAACAGTTCCACTCTTTCAGTCTTGTTCTCTGGCGTTGATCATACGGACAGCCTACATCCACCAAATAACTCCGACAGTCTTAACGGCACACAAATGATCAAGTCAATACAAATTCCACAGTAGGTAAATCCACACAGTTATACGATCTTCTCAGGAGATCACACAGCAGCTGAAAAAATTAGTAAAGCGAGGAACCACACAGTCGCTTATCAATGACAACCCACACAGTTAATATTTCTCCACACAGTTACTCTTTCTCCATACAGTTAATATTTCTCCACACAGTTAATATTTATCCACACAGTTACTATCAATTCTAACCTCTGTCCGAAATTCTTCTTTCTCTCAGACTCTCACGTCTGCTTCTCCTTCCAATTTCTAAACAACGCCCCCTATATCAACATTCAATTCAGGGGTGACAATCTCTACTCATGCAAGAAAATACACAAGGGTGACAACCTCGTCACATCAATCAATCAGGGGTGGTAACACATGTTCATAACATTATCACAAGTACTAACCGTGGCCCCGTCTATGCTAAAAGCCCAAAGAGATTCTAATGATTCCAATGAAATCACGGAAGGTACAGTAACAATGCCAAGCTTCATATACCTACATATTATGAATTCAAAGAAGTTGAGAGACAAATCTATTATAACCCACAAGCGATGATGCGACTCTCACAATAAAACAGCAATTGTTTCTTAGTGAAATTTCAGTTTAAAAGAAATAACCAGATGAAAGATTAAATTCCTTATGTTAAACCGTCTTCATCAGCCGCTAAATCCACATCGGTCAAGATCGCTAAAATTATCCTTGTACGAAGTATGGGAATACGAATGTCCGCTCTCCCTTGTCATTATTTATAATAAGGTACAGAGGATTGTCTCTCATTCATTCATTCTTGTTCTTAGCTTCATCAGTGGATGCCCAGTTTGAACTTAACATCGAATCTTTGGTGGTAGTTGGAACTTGAAACTGATGCATCTACTATTTTTGTACAGAAATCAGATAACTTCCCAGCATCTCTTTAAAAAAAATTCACACAAACATGATAAAACGTGATTTCTTTTGAGAATTATTTCGGATATCACATCATCACAGTTGACATACTTGCTACAGTTTTTCATAACAGAAATGAAGGCAAGGGTAAAGCAGAATGTTAAAGTCATTTTACTATCTTTTTTTTAGTTTTACAGACCTCCACTAAAACTAGTGCAGACTTGCTAATCAAATGAATGATTTGAGCATCAACATACAAATGTAGGCACAGATGTGTTTACAATGGTTAGTATCTATCGGAATTTATTAGTATTTATCGGAAGAAGTGTAAGAGGTAGACTTGCAAGTAAGGCACAAATACTGGACGGACTAATTTTATACATTAGTAGACTTGTTTTGTTTTTGTTTTTGTATATTATTTTATATGCCTAAGAAGACAAGGAAACACCATTGACTATATAAAAGCAGTGTCTTAATAGTCTGAAGTGTGGGCTTATGTGTGTAAATACCCAATATTGAGCATTTACACTTGACTAACAAGAAAAAAACAATGTTCTTGACATCTATCATGTTAATTGATTGCACGGCAAAATTAATGTGCTACGGTTTAAAAGTAAATTAATAAACTGTACTGGCCATCCGCACTAAAAAAAAATGTCTGGTGATCTGGTGGAGCAGTCATTGGAGAGTAGTGCAGATAGGTCAGACAAGAATTGTCAGTAACAACGGGAGTAACTGTAAAACAAAAACATTGAACAATGTTTAGTGCCTTAAATTCTGATTTTAAATAAAGGACATTACTAAGCATCCGAACTAAGATCTAGCTAACTTTTAGTGCAAAGTGTAAAATGGATTATTCTACAAACAATGGTTCTCAAATTCATCATCATCATCATCATCATCATCATCATCAGCAGCAGCAGCAGCAGCAGCAGCAGCAGCAGCAGCAGCAGCAGCAGCATCGTCTTTATTGTTGTCAACATCATCCATCCCTTAATCGTTACCAGTCTGTTCTGAAGCAAGTCGACCTACTCATAGAGGTTGTACCTGTCGTCGGAGAGGTTGGTATATATCGTGATTGGGTTTGTGGTGCTTGCAAGAGATGGGGAGGAGTCTGCTCAAGCTTTTTGCGTCGTAACGCCAGTTACTACCCGTTCACAATTAGGGTAGCATCATTCAACACATCGCTCTCTTCGCAAATGAATGAATACATAAGAGAGGAAACTACTGCAACCTTAAGATATTGTTCTACTTTTGATTACTTCCCTTGAACAGCTGAAAAAACGTCAATATTTCGTTCTATCGAGAGTCAGCGACATTTTACTTTGTCAAGGGCCATATTGAAGTCGGTTGCCGGTTACTCGATTTGATGATGATGATGATGATGATGATGATGATGATGATGATGATGATGATGATGATGATGATGATGATGATGACGATGATGATGATGATGATGATGATGATGATGATGATGATGATGATGATGATGATGATGATGATGATGATGATGATGATGATGATGATGGCTCTGTAGGATAGGGGTGATGTGCTCACTGGACCACTTGTGACAATCCTGGCGTGATTTGACATGGATTTGTACTCCAACAACCGAAAATAAGAAGAAAAGAGTAAGTAATATTTAAATTCTAATGTAAATACTAATAAAATACATGTTTGTTTGTCACTTCATATTTGTAAATATTGTGTGAACAATTTTTTGTTAAATTCAAAGTGTGTGCTTTCTTCCCGACCTGCGAGATGTCCGTCCCGTACTTAAGATCTTTCATTTTATTTTAGCACAAGAAAACAAAACCTATATTTCTTAAAATTCACACAACGTAAAAGTTTCAAAAATGCTCTTGACAATGGTGTATCACAAATTGTCTTTATTGTAGGTTTAATAGATATAAATTTTTAAAAATAACGGTCGAAACTTCAGTCGCGGCAACGAAGCCTATGAGTTGCGCTCGGATGAGTGAGTCTGGCTTCGTTAGTATGATATTTTGAATGCTTATATAAAACCTCCGCTTAAGTAATGATGCTGGGTGTTATGGATGTTTGAATAAGTCGCTGAATCCTTGCTTAGAACATGTTAATATTTTTGACACGTTGTTCAAATTTGGTAAACATGAGGATGATTAACGCCACCTTTGTTCTTAAGATGCATGGAATTTAGAGTTCTGAACCGCAATTTCGTTGTCTCCAACGGATATAATTGTGTATTTCCATGTTCAGGGTCTGCCATCTTTTATGTGAAATACTTGTTGCTTACTTTATTTTCATTCCTTTTGTTGAATATGGTTTATTTTGCATTTACATGAAAAAAGAGAATAGAAAATAGGAACAAATTTAATATCAGGACGCCAGCAATCAACATTTCGCTCAATAAATACGCGACACAAAAACTGGGAGGAGATTTAAACTTGCTCACTTTCATTAAACCCCAAGCTTAACCGATTAAAAAACTTAACTATTCCTATCACCCGTCAGCTAAAGGCAGTTCGTGAACGGCACATAATTCTCAAAGTACCCGATGCTTCTTTTCAGCTACAAGATGAAAGAAATTTGACTTACCGAAAACAGTTATCTATTGTTTGTCACAACCAATACAGGGCACATCTATGGCAACACCTTCTCCCGTCCTCAAGATTCGCTCTATAAGATACGAGACATCTTGGAACTTTCAGGTTATCTCCAACTTCCTCGCACATCACTCGTCAGACTAATTTTAATCAGTTAATAATTAAAAGTGAGTGATTAAAAATACTACTTAAAACTCGAAGGTAGCAAGAATAAAAGGTATTTTACCACTTACCCTAATTAAACCGTTCCGGAGGGTACAAACCACGCAAGCAAATCAGTTGAAGAACTATAACCCCTTCTTATCTAGTTCCAAAACAGCAGACGACTTTCTAGTATTCGTCCAAGAAAAACTTAAATTAGACTTGAAACATCAAGTGACTTCCCCAGCACGAATGTCATCACACTGATTTTCACTATTTTTTGTAGGTGAATGCGCCCTCCATTGCAGAATCCTCTCCCCTCCCGTCCGGTTTTGAATTTGATCCCAAAATGAAACCAGCCAGACATGTACAAGTCCTGCTGGGCTGAGCATCAAGTCATTGGAAGCCCACTGGTAGATCTTTTTTGTGTAGAAAGAACACCTACAGTCACCCAGTGTTTGCATGAAGCGCAGATAGTTGCATGGCATCGTGAAAGACACGTGTCTTGAGAACTCTAGGGGTGATCCCCCCCCCAACAATAGTATCTTACACTGGGCTGTACCTTGTCCTCGACAAACAAAACTGCACTCCACAAAACCTCTGACTGGAAAAAATTTTAATTTAGTTTATAATTTTTTACCTACTTTATAAGATCTTTTTGCCTAACAATGATTGATTAAATTTATCTCATATTTTATAATATAATTTTTATTATATGATATTACTATTATATCTATCATAACGACCTGTGAGTTGTACACTTTGGCGTTTTTGTCAAACTTAAAAGTTTACTATTTCCGTTCATTTATCTTAGTCAACTACATATATTTATGTATATTAAAAGTAAAAGAGTTTCAGCAGGTTAACACTGACTAAAATGGATTTTTTATCAATTACACCTTTTGATTTTATTCAGCTGCTAAGCATAGACTCCTGACCTGTTATCGACATTGCTTATCGATATAAATATTACGAATTTAACAAGCTAATGTGGCATCATCGGAATTATTCCTATTTAAAAACACTGCTTTCTCTTTATTATGACAAGAGTTATGTTTTAACTTTTTGTCTGCCCAGCGTTGATGGAACCTTTGCACGTTGTGATGGCGTAAAGATGGCGGCGAAATCGAGAAGACATTATGACATAGACAAAGAAGTTAACGGACGAATTAAGCATGACCATCAAGAAGCCAATTAAATGTGTGGTGAAAAAGATGTCGCAGTAACGGGTATCCGAGCGGAATTCTGGGACAGTGAATCGTGTCAAGGCCAAGACCACGTTCGGCGCCGCGCAGAGGATGTAGATACAGGACACCACCATCAGCATCTTTATCAGCACCACCTGACCTTTTAGACACGAGCTGCGAACACAGATCAAAATTGGGACACAGTTGACAATCTTTTCATTTTTTTTTCGTCAGAAAAGCTTGATAAAAGGCGGATGTACTGCACGTGATTAACTATTCAATACGTTAGAACCAATCACTGGTCACGTGTTGACTTAGTGGAGAGATAATTTACTGCAACTTCACGCCAAGCGTAGTTATGAATCCTGTCAGACAAACCTATATATAACTTACATAATTCATTCATAACAAATATCATCATAATCAAAAACGTAGTGTAATGAAAATCTTGTGATACATTTATGTAGAAAGATCCCTTGGAGAAACATGTTTACCACTATAGCTAACATGTCCACATGTCCTCCCTCCCCCCCCCCATGATTAGGTATGAAAACTTGTGCCTTTCTATTCTGATCGATGCTTAATCCTAAAGAATCTTTGAGCTTTACGCTGTATTTCATATCCTTCATCTAGAATCGCTTCGGGATCTTCAGTGTCAGTAGTCCCAAATGTGTAAAAATCTCAGGAAGAGCAAGAGGCGAATTTCTTTTCAGCAAGTCTTTGAAGGAAGTGAATCAGAATGACAACAGAACACCGTCTGTACCTACCTGCCTGTGGACTTCCTCCATTTTAAAGCAAGGCGTAGACGGACAACTGTGAGTGCCGTGGCCAGAAACACAACCGTTACAGTGCTAAAGGAGATAACTGGTAAAACGATGTTTTCGATGATTGTAAAAATACTGTGGCTGAGATAGAGTTCTGTGACGGTAAGAAAGGTAAGGTACCTGCCAGTAGTGACATCTTGCACAATCGATATGTTTTCTTTTATAGCATATACGCCACATACGAGCTGTGGGAACAGGATTGCCGTAGCTACAACTACTGCCATTGTTTTAGTCTTCATGAATGTCGCAATCTGCATGGGAAACATGACACACATGCATCTCTCTGTCGCGATTATCATTGTCAGACAGCCGGAAGAATACGAAAACCCATTCACGAAATTTAACGAGTGCTTAATGAGAACTCTTCCCCAGAACTGCCTCTGATTGGGTAGGAATATTCCTATGATGCAACTGGCGTTCATTGTCAGCAGAGCTGTGACGTACATGAGGTCAGAAAACGCGAGACAGAAGAGACAGAGGTTCATTCGATCGCCCAGACCCTGGCGGTAGAAGATGATCATGGTGAGGATGTTGGTCGGCATCCCGATAAGGAATAAAGACGGGATGCAAACACACTGCATCGTGTCACCTGCTCTCTGCAACACCTGGGAGAGCACAATGTTGTCAGAACAACTAGTTTGTACAACCTTAGGGTTTGTGATGTGTTCATAGTATGTCACGGCCATTGTTGAGGTCCCGTTGGTTCCATTGCAGCCTGTCATTGCTGGCTGTCAACATGCGATATTGTGACACTAATAACAGTTGATGGACAGTTGATCATGAGAGGATACACTAGAGTTCTTGTGAACCCACCCACAACTAGGCAAACAGGTCATCAGGATGGTAATCTGTTGGTTCGTAGTCTCCATTCTCAATTTATACTCATAAACTAGAAGAGAGGAGATGGACGTTAAAATATTGAGTATGAAGAAAAAGCAACAATAGTTGTAGTCGTAGAAGTTCTAAAAATTATGTCATGACGGCGCTAAATGCAAATAAGAAGAAACCCCAAAGAATAAAAAGACTTAAAAATATAAAAATATTAGTTTTCTACAAAGTTTAAGAAGTTTTGAAACAAATAATATTTGCTATTTTCTTTACGTTACTTTCTATCCCCCTTGCAATCAAAGTGGAACAAAATAATAAGAAAGATCATAAGGTTTCCTATTTTTATGGGCTTAATTATGGATTTAAGCATAAATAATTTATGATAGTTCTTTATCGTAGGTGTACTCACTTTTCGAGTATTTTCTATATATTTACTTAGTGGGAGGTCGATTCTAACAGAAAATGGTGACAGTAATCAAGCAGCTTCACTGGGTGTGGTACCTAGAATCGAAAGACAGTATTGACCAAAACTATGTACTGTTAAAATTGTCTACAGTTCAAAGAAAAACACAAAATAATAAAAGAAGAAGAAAATGAAGCCTCATTGTCAGCAAGTATAAAATGACTTATCTTTACATAAAATGCAGATTAGAAATTTGATATTATGAGACCACAAAAAGGATCAAAGTATAAAATTAGTTATATTTAAATTAATTGGAACATTTTGAAATTTAATATTCTGCAATGATTCAAACCTTTTTGCGTTTTTTTCCTAGTCTGTGCGTCAACAAAGTTTGATGTGATGAAACTGGAAAGGAGCTGACACACTGTATCTGTACGATTATTTTTGTACACGTACGTGTGTGTGTGTGTGCGTGCGTGCGTGCGTGCGTGCGCGCGCGCGTGTGTGTGTGTGTGTGTGTGTGTGGGAAGATTCTCAGTATGTTGCGCCTAGACCGACTGACAGTCACATGCAGTCTACCAACATCTACAGCAGAATTAGTTTTCTTATTTATTTACTTGTTTTCTTGGCTGCCACACCTTATTTATACATATGTAAATGCAGATTACATTCAAATTATCCAGCCTTCATATCTAGTTGTAGGTACGGTGTCAAAGCCACTTTTCGGTATCTGCAAACATTGCGACAGATCCAGAGATATGATGACCTTAGAGGCAGCTGTGGATCCGGGCATCAAAGCTACCTCTGAACTGGTTGTGAGCTCGTCGGTGAGGCTTTCTACAAGGTACCTGTAGCCCAGTGATACTAAACTGGCTTCTACAGTTATCTCTGAGGTAGCTGTACGATACACGATACCCCTCCTCTATGAAATGCGGGTCATTTGTTTGGAAAGTGTTACGCACATAGAAGAGAAAGATACAAAGCTAGAAAACCTGAAGAAAATTCTTTGGTAGCCTCGGCATAGGCGCCACAAGTAATTAGAAATGGATGTTTCGGGGGGCAAGATCTGAATAATAATAATAAATGAAGATTTATATAGCACATACTCACACTATTAAGTAGCATGCTCTTAGCACTTGAAGCAGGAATGAGACATGGACACTATGGACAGCATACGACGGACGGAAGAAGAGACCACGGTGCTGACAACGAATAAAAGACAAATATAGAAGGCGTAAAGAAACACTAAGTAATAAGAACTGAGAATATCGTGATTGTGCAGAGGAAGACGAGTAGGTAAGTAGCAAAAGCTGAAAAAGTGTGAGGGGGAGAACTAGGATAGTGTGGACTGTGTTAGGAGTAATGCTCAAGGAAGAGGTGCGTTTTCAGTGCAGATTTGAAAGATTCAGTTGTAGGAAGGTGGCGGATATAAAAAGGGAAAACAGCTGTAACATGTGTAGCAAGGGTCATGTCTGCAGTGACAATAAATCCCAGATTCCTGATTGAGGGCGTAATGGTGATGGTTTCACCCACCTTGATGTGACTGGACAGACTGATGTCGCTAATGTAGGCTCCTATGGTGCTCGTAGCAGAGTGAGACAGCGGTGGGGTGGGTGGGGTGGAGCTGTACAGCTGCGTGTTGTCAGCATATTATATGGTGAGTCTGGATGCATGATGAAAGTGGTTTCATATACAGAATCACTGACCTTATGGTCCTCACTACAGTGATGACAGGCAAGCTTGTGACTACTTTGTTCTCAGACTGGCAAGCAGCTTTGCATGAAGCTTACATGTGTGTGTGTGTGTGTGTGTGTGTGTGTGTGTGTGTGTGTGTGTGTGTGTGTGTGTGTGTGTGTGTGTGTGTTAGACACATTCCGACTCACTCTACACCCTCACAGCTAATAGCAATCAGTAGCAAAAAAAACAGAATTAACAATTAAATATAGTTGAAGTTTATTGAAGTATTTACTCAAATGATTTCTTGTTTACCTACAGACCAGCGATATGTGCGATGCACACAAAAGCCACCGCAGAGGTAGCTGTGGACCGGGTGATAAACCTACCTCTTAGGCACCTCTGGGCATGGCAGAAAGGGTGTAAGGCTGCAATGTGTCCAGTGATAAAGTTTGTCTCTGAGGTAGGTATCGACGAAAACATTGCTAGTTCCTTGCTACACAGACAGAAGAATATATTGGAGATTGGTGGAAACCCGGCTCACCAAAATTTTCGGAGGCTCAAAGAGCAGCAGTAAAAACAACAGCGTCCATCTGATCATTGGCTATGGTCCCTAAGCAATTATTTCTCATTCCACTACATTTTCTCAAATAACGGTTCTAACTATTCAGAATACTAGAATTTCCGTGTCCGGTAGCTGAGGAGTGGACATAGTCTGCCATACGAATTATGTTGCGGACGACTTTGCATTTGTCTTTTTTTTTCCTTTCACTTGCTTGTTTGAGGAGGGGCAGAGAATATAAATAATTCTTCAAGCTGGTGTTTTTGCATTGCAGTGTTTTTATTGAAACGTTTATTTAATTTGTATTCTTATCATCATATAATTATTGGCTTATAAATGTGAATTATTTAGAATAAAATGCCTCCCCACAAATGCACACTCTGGTGAGCCAAATTCTTTCCGCTTCTAAGAAAGGGCCAGCTAATTAGGTTTATATTTTTGTAGTCCTTTATTTGAAAAGAAAAGGCAGTTTCCAAACTATAGAATACATGCTTAATAAGCTATCCAAACAAAGCCATGCTGTCACCTGCATTAATAGCTTGTATTTTTCGGGGCATAAAATCAAATGATGTCGACATCGAGGTGGACAGAGATAGAGAGAGAACTGGAGGACGAATAGGAAGGAGTGGACTGGTCGTCTGCTCAGGACCCAGCTCAAAAGGCATGTCAGCTGCTGTGTCTAAATTTCGGTGAATCAAAAGTCATTACATCTTGTATAAAAGTGAAACTTAAAATAGTTCAACTTTTAATGAATTTTGGTGAGATTTCTATAAGAGAGGGGCTTGTTGTCGGTTTGATTCTCGTAAAACGGTTTTTTCCTCATTTTTAAGTTTTAATTATTTTTTGCTTTATGCTCCGCTGAATTTTATGTTTGTTGTTGAGATTTAGGGGTAGTAGTTATGATGCTAGCATCGAGGTAGAGGTTTTGGTTAGGTCTAAAGCTGGAGTTAATGTTAGGTTTGTGTTGGGTCTGGACCAAGTTCTTAGTTCACAGATAGATAGATAGATAGATAGATAGATAGATAGATAGATAGATAGATAGATAGATAGATAGATAGATAGATAGATAGATAGATAGATAGATAGATAGATAGATAGATAGATAGATAGATAGATAGATAGATAGATAGATAGATAGATAGATAGATAGATAGATAGATAGAGAGATAGATAGATAGATAGATAGATAGATAGATAGATAGATAGATAGATAGATAGATAGATAGATAGATAGATAGATAGATAGATAGATAGATAGATAGATAGATAGATAGATAGATAGATAGATAGATAGATAGATAGATAGATAGATAGATAGATAGATAGATAGATAGATAGATAGATAGATAGATAGATAGATAGATAGATAGATAGATAGATAGATAGATAGATAGATAATCATTCCTTGTTACTCCTCAAGGAGCATAGGGCCGCAACAACACCTCGCTAGTGGACTCGGTTTTGGGCCCCCCTCAGTTGGGCCCATGTGGTTCCGGCAGCCTTTGCCTCGCTCTCTACTGATCTTCTTCAAGTCTGTTTTGGCCTCCCAACTCTCCTTTTCCCCTGAGGGTTCCAGTTAAGTGCCTGCCTGGCAATGGTGTCAGCTGGTTTGCGCAGGGTGTGTCCTATCCAGCCCCACTTGCGCTTTTTGATGTCTTGACTAGTGGCATTCTGGTTAGTTCTTTTCCACAGGCTGCTGTTGGAGATCTTTTCAGGCCATCTTATTCCCAAAATATGGCGAAGGCATCGGTTGGTAAAGGTCTGGAGCTTGTTGTTGATGATTTTTGTCACTCTCCAGGTTTCAGAGCCATACAGTAGGACTGCCTTCACATTTGTGTTAAAGATGCGGGTCTCACTGCGGAGGGATAATGCTCGGGAGTTCCAGATGGGGGCGCATGTTGTTGAAAGCATGCCTGGCCTTGTTTATGCGGCTTCTGATGTCGTCGTCCGCTCCACCATCCTTGCTGACGATGCTTCCCAGATATGTTAAGCGGATGTTCTCTCCCTAATTATTACTAACTCTGCAACATCGTACTATAATTGTCACTGAAGACGTCTAAGACTAGTTACTAACACAACTGTACTCGAAAGACGGTTGTTGGGTGGCCTGTCTAATCAACTCCCTGCATGACTTCGATACTAGAATCTCCCACGCGATTGATTGATTGATATAACCTGTATTTCGTGTTTATTATATCCCTTGCTGTGTTACAAGCAGTTGATTAGTCAAAAGACAGCAAGAGTAATAGATAGATAGACCCTGCAGCCATTAGACAGATAGACCTTATAGCCACTCATTGACGTGCTTGTCAGGAGGATGTAATGCCAGGCAAGTTTTCTCTCTTTACACATTAGAAACTTTTGTTTGACTGCGGAGGGATACTCTTCCTTAACGCAGAAAACCGTTGGAGCCAGCTTGTAACAAAAGGGGAAAAATCCTATTGCCTTGATATCCTTTCTCTCCAGAACTGATAGATTGCGGAAAACGTTTTTAATGGGGTAGTCTTAGGAATATACCGGTACATGTATATAAGTCACGTTTACACAGCCACGACCACCTGTTGTAAGATGGGACAGAATCGCTTTGAAGCATTTTAATTTAATTGTAGCACTTACCGCAGCAAATCAAGTCTATACCTGTTGTAATAGAGATTTCAAAAAGTCTTTAAGTTCTACATAGCTCACCAATAAAGTGCAATGTTATTCCTGTGCAAGTATTTAAATATTATTGAGGAGGTAATACACTTTCATTCGGGGTTTTTGTGTAGTTTAGTGGATACTAGACTTGATTTTTAAGTGTTCTAATTTTTTATTATTGAAAGTTAGTAACAGTTTTAGTTCGTTACGGAATCTGGAAGACATACAAATATAAACAAAGAAGTTTGTGGAGGAGTTGAACATAAAGATAAGAAATCCTATGATGTGGGTGGCGAGAAAGATGTTGCACTGAGGGCCATCTCCGCGGAATTCACCGACAGTGAACCGAGTCAAGCCCAAGGCCACATTAGGAGCCGTGCACAGGATGTAGACACAAGACACCGCCACCAGCATCCTCATCAACACCGTCTGTCCTTTCAGGTACGAGCTGCCACTGCCAGGGGAAAAAATAACCCTAGTGATTAGAGATCTGGGTGTGTACTAGTAATGAAAGATGTTAGAGTTGTACCAAAGGGAAAGTCTGTAAAATCGACAGACAGTCGATATTCGGAAAGATGACAATGAGATAAATAGTGTCATTGTCGTTACCATGCTGCCTCTAAATATATCTTCGTATGATATTTCCAATTTTGCAATTACTAGAACTCTAAATGCAGCAACTGTATTCAGATTAAATTAAATAAATGCCTAGTCGGACGTTGAAGAGAAGCTTCTAGAGTGGAGTCACCAGTCCAATTTTTTTGGAATTTTAGTACTATGGAAGATTTCCTTTTTAAAAAATGTCTTTAAATCTAAGTTATAAAAAAATGACACAGATGTCAGTGTATAGTAAACTTCACAAATTAGGTTACAATTAAGTTTTACTAAGTACTCATTTATTTTAACAGCTTTATAAAGCTAAAAACGCTTGATTTGACCATGATTCTTTTCTTTTCTTCGAAATTCATTTCATGTAGAGTACTGGTTCTAAAGCAGATCATTACACAATTACACAGTGGTAAATGTAAGTTCTAAAAAAAATAGACAAAAAGTCGTTTTTATGCTAGAGCTCTGTACCCACCTGGTTGCTGATTTTCTCCACGACACTGAACTCTGTAGTTTAGCTACGGTAATTGTTGTCGCTAAAACGACGACCGCGAAATTGAGAAAAGAAACGACAGACAACACGATGTCTTCAATGATCCTGAAGATGTTGTGACTCAGGTACAGTTCGGAAATTGTCACAGAAAAAATACTTTCGTTAGTTAATGGATCCCTTACGAGTGATACTTCTTCTTTGATAGCATACACACTGCACAGCCCGTGTATCAGTAAGAATGTCAGGGCGAGAATGATGGCCATGGTCTTTGTACTGATGAATGTGGCGGCCTTCATGGGAAACATGACACACACGCACCGCTCTACAGCGATGATCATCGTCAGACACCCGGACAAGTAAGCGGAGCCATAAACAAAACTTAGACCGTTTGTTATCAACGTCCATCTCAAATACAGTACCTGACTTGGCATAAATATTCCTATGAAGCAGTATGAAGTCATTATAAACTGAACTGTGACGTACATGAGGTCAACAAAGGCGAGACAGAAGAGACAGAGGTTCATCCGGTCTCCCAGTCCCTGGCGATAGAAGATAATCATGCTGACGATGTTCGTGGGTGCACCGATAAAGAAAAAAGAAGGTATTAAAACACACTGTATCGTCCTGTCGATCTTCGTGAAGGTCTCGAGACTGAGGACGCTCTCAGGATGAGTCCAGCAGTTGTATCCTAGGTTCGTATCTGCACCAGGCATATTATGATTGGCAGCCGAACTAGAGGTAGAAATAACTTCAATACAACACGAATCTGTTTCATTATAATGCGTTGCATTTACCATATTATTGATGTCTGACGCGTTCATCTTCTCAAGATGCGTTACGAGATGCTGTTGTGCCATTACACCTTAACTGTCGATTGTTAGTTTGTTTGTCAATTCTTCCTTTTATTTCCAGCAGCTGATGTTCCCATGACCAGCACTGTAAACAGATTTCACGATCAGAGAAATAGCTGTTACCGAAAAGAGGATTGTCAACTCACTGCTTTGGGGATAAACTCGGTTCCGCTCCGCCTCTGGACCACGAAGGATCCATCTTTGTGTCGCGCCGCGTCAACAACCAATGCTCTTATCCCATATTTTTATCCAAATGTTGGTGTCTTTTTGTGTGTGTGTGTGTGTGTGTGTGTGTGTGTGTGTGTGTGTGTGTGTGTGTGTGTGTGTGTGTGTGTGTGTGTATTTATATATATTGCTTATACAAAAATTGTTTGCATGTGTACGTGTCTTCGCAAACGGGCGAGTGGGAAACAGGCCGACGTCTTCCAGTCAAGAAATTACTGAAAAGGTCGTGTCAGAAACTTAAGACCACTCAACAACAAAAAAATCTAAATCACCCATTTGCTTAATTATTAAAGATAAAATATTTTTGGTATTTATTTTCACAGTAGCAGGCTTAATGCGGAAAACACTTAAGGTAGATATTTAACTACTGGATTATTCTTGTAATTTTCATCCCATCAATAAACTTACAGTTTGTAGTTACTTTGTACAATCATTTATAATTATTTGAATTTTGCTTCCGAGTTTTGCTTTCTATAGCCTGAACATGAAAGAGAAAAAGGAAAGTCTCTCTCTCTCTCTCTATCTTTCAGATATCTAGGGTACTTTGCTGGGTGTGCCCCGTTTGAAAGAAAAACAAGGATCTGAAAGAAAATAATCTTTGAGCAGTGTAATTGGCATAGTAAGTAAACAATGATTCTTCTCATCAGACTATAAAATTACTTATATTTACAATTTATGAATATCCACAGTGTTTTCTAATTAAAGGATTTTTTTTCAATCACAGATTCATAAATTCACATTTATTTACAATATGTATATATATATATATATGTTCGCAGTGTATTCTAGGATAACACTTTGGCTTCCCGCTCTTTGTCAATGTGAGTTAGATAGTTTGTTTTGTTTTATGTCGCTAAAATCTATGCAACAAGAATGGAACACCAACATTAAATAAACTAGAATGATATGGATTTTTCACCCTTCCTGTTATTATTGTAAATATCACGGATAAGGAGAAATTGTGAAAATGTGCCTGGATGTGTTTTGTCCCTTCGTTCATCCGTCCCTCAATCAATCAGCCAGCCAGGTAGACGCCGTTATTTGTTCTAAAACCGCTGTTTTCTTCCTTGTCTTCCTACACAAGTGCTACACGTCTAAGGCAATGCACCCTAGACATTTGTTGTCATTCTTTGAGGAAGTTCTTTGTGTCTTTATTTCGGCTTTAGTTCTGAGCATTCAGACACCGTTCTTCAATTTTTTTTTAATGAGAGTAAATTCCCGATATTTATCATAGCGACGCTTCAAGACCAAACCCTTAGGAAATTTTCTTTTCCTCTAAATCTCCCACCGTGTTTCATGCGCAGACAGGAGGGAATGGCCAGCTTGATATACACGGAATCTCAAGATTGTTTTGAGCCGTGAGATGGCTCAACAGATTATGTTAGGAAAATAAATCGCTTTTACACCAAGTAACCTTGCTTTGATCTTACGGTGCTGACAACTGGTGTAGTAACTGTCCTCTTTCAAGATACGCATCTAGGACATTCTCTGGGATGTGGCAATTTTCCTGAATCCGTTCTAGTGATCAATTGTAAGTGAGAGCAGTTGGACCCTTCTAGCTTCCATTGTATAGATCAGTAATGGTGAGTAGTAAATAATATTTATTCAGGACTGGCTTAAAGAATGCAATTGACTAGCAGCAGTAGCTGAGGTAGGTAGCTGTTTTCGCATAGTAAGGATGCTTGCGTGCGAGGAAATACTACAGTCATCAAGTGTAATGGACTATTTACGAGGATTGTTCCGCCAATCTTTCAGTGTCAATAAGAATGATATTGTCAAGGTTCACGATACAGATGCGTGTTTGTCTCTGACATATTTTTTCTTTTACGCCATTCCCAGTTCACCGGTGTCAAGACATTTGCCACATTTTTAATATATTTGATATACAGGTATTTACATTACAGTTGGTTATTATACATATACAATCCTAGGTAGGTGATTAAGACTGGATTTTATGGATATTTAATCCTAAGCAGGTAATTACAACTAGGTACTATGAAGAACAGATGGATTAAAGTTTATGTTAATTGGTTCCACACTGACTGACCAGCGAAACGATCCATGCGACGTTTGTTGTTGTGTCTTTCTAGAGTTTATTTTTTTAGTTTGGTTAATATGTCTATTGACCCAAATGACATCAAATCCGGGTACTTTATGTTCTCTTGCTGTTCTCCGCCTCGTTCAAGTCATTGAAATGCTATACAGTATTTTGTTTTCTCAAGAGTCATTACATTTGGCTTTAGTTGTTAATATTATTAGTCCCTGAAGTAGTTGAAGAAGTCCAGTGTCTGGATGACTGCCTTGTTCCTGGCAAGATGTTTGTTCATACTACAAGGGAGAGTATGTGGAGCGATCATTATGCTGCTTATATAACAATATGAGCTCTGTGGTGGACCACAAAAGAGAACTTTTACAACTGAGTGGGTTTAAATTATCCAAGAAATGCAGAGCCTGTCTAGGCATGTCAGCCATCAGTTTTGGGTGATAAAGTAAAATAAATCATCTCTCACATTGGAGGATGGTGACGAAAATAAAAAAAATTGTTCAAGGGGGAGAAACAGCGATGCTTGGAGGCCCTATAACCAAGCAGGATACAAATATGCTGACAGCCACTTTGAACAAGGGAGGGCTATTTTTTAATGAATTATGAATTCATTTTACTACTTCGTGTTTAAAAACGAATTCATAATTGATCAGAACACTTCCCTAGTGATTGTAATAAATTTAAAATTTGTTTTTGTTTGGCCATATCTTCCGGTATGTGAAAATGAAAATTTTCTCAACCTTAGTCGTGAACTAAAGGCGTGAACACGAAAGAGGAGGAGAGAAAGAGGCTGGTAAGTGAGAAAACAATAAGATCATAACATTTTTATGCACTTTTCTTGGAACTGCCTTCAGCAAATTTTGGTTGTCAGTGGACTGAAGCCTGTACACGTTCGTGTTTGAAGCCTTTGTCTGAATGAGTTATGATGGAATGAACGAGACCCGCTCGCCACTAGTCTTGTTCTTTCGATATATCTGCCCGCGGAAGCGAAAAAAAAAACAAAACAAACCCAAACCGAAACATTTGACTGTTGCATATTGGCATCCTACCATGCAGCAGTATGAACCACCTCTTGATTGTTTCTATACTGTTCTTAACTCGTTCCTTACCGCTCGCCTTCATAGGGGCGATCACGTGATCTTCGCCTGAACCCGGTTCGCACCCTATGGTGTGATACAGTTTTTAAATGATGTTACTCTTAAACATTGTTTTTTTTTAGAAGAAGAACTTAATAAATAAGATAGCTTATTCATTTCTGAACACAATTGTCTTTCCTAAAAAATGTAGGAAGTAAGTTTTAACATTTAATATTACTTACTATTTTCTTCTCCTTTGCGGTTGTTGAAGTACAAATCCATGTCAAATTGAGTAAACCGCAACGTACTTTCGATAATTCAAAATGGCGCTCGACCATTTGTTTACATCTTTCCCTCTTACAAGCGAAATTTTTTATTGGCTGGATCAGTTTTTAAAGGGAGTGAATCAAGGTGGACTATTTCCTAACGGTTTTAGTAGTTTCTTCCCTTATGTTATTTTCGTTTACGTTTTCGAGCAAACACGTTAGGCTGTTCCTTTTCTCTACATTGTAATCTATCATTATCAATTTGAATTGTTCTTCTACCTCTTTTAGTTAATTTTTTATGATTTTTTGAAAAAAGGGGTAAATACATCCGTCCAAGGGGGGGGGGGTCATACCGCCGCTTAGACTTCAGTAAAGATCGAGTTAATCTCGCAGACTCTGTAGACATAGCCATTGTCGTCGTTTGTGATACCGGAAACTTCTTGGAGTGGAGCCTCGTTCTAGTAGTTAATAGAAAAAAAATCGTCTACAAGCAGTCCATTCATACAAGTTCGTGATAGCCACTCACGTTTTAAATCGTTTCAGCTTTAAATTTCGAGTCTCCACAAAACTCTCACTTATAATCGTGTCTTTAAAAAAAATGATGTCCAACAATTTCCTGAGTACATTTTGAAAAGCAGTACCAACCGCAATCTATCTTGGTACAGATGTTGATTGAAGAGTTTAACTTATTTCTCATTAACACAGTCCACAATAACAACTGGCACAGTTTTTTTCAAAAATAATTCTCATAATAAACATATTTTAGATGCGTTTCAGAACTATGAGTATTCTCGCGAAGTTCTTAGTCAGCCGCTAAAGCAGAACACATAAATAATTATCACAAAAGTTTTACAAAATGTTTCAAATTCTTAATAGTGTACGAACTGTCTCATGCAAATGCATTTCACGTTTACAAATATACATACACCTGTGTCTATAAATCTCACAATCATGAAGACACAAAATTGTAAGACAAACAGAGAGAGAGAGAGAGAAAATGTGTACGATTGAGACGGAGAGCGATTGAGGTAGAGAAAGCAAAACAAAAAAAAAAAAGAAAAAAAAGAGGGAAGGTAAAAAGATGTATTCTTTCATGCATGCAGGTGATAAATTACGACATTGACGATACGGTTAAAGGATAATACTAAGGATGGTTTTCAATAATAGTGGGGAGAACGGAAAATGAAGAATACTGAAAACTGCCGAGCACCGAATAATGAAGCCCTAAATGTTGTATAACCACCAGAGCCGTATCTGTAAAGCATTAATAAATAAGATTATCACCATAGTACTGGAGGTACTGGCACTGGAGCGGGAGCGTTGTGAGGGATCCTGTAATATATATTTATACATTATATATTTTATACATTACACTTCAACGAAAATCAGGGAAGATCACTCTAAACTATTTTGAGACCCGTTCATGTCCATAAATTTCTACTCTGGAACTAAGAGCTGGCTCTGCTTGAAGCCAATTAGCCGCGATATAAAAACTCGTAAGGACATAGTATATCATAATTTAGTATATGTAATTTAATATTTCCTTAAAAGTGCCAGCGTTAAGTGCTTTGTGCTTATTTGTACTGCTTTAGTTATTTGATTTCAGAACTGAGTATAGTAACCCTCTGGTCAAGCTGCTCTCTGATCGGTTTACTGGCGCTGACGGCGACGGATTTTCTGGAAATGTTGCCACCGTGCAGAAACGTCTTCAGCTCGAGACGAAAGCGTGAGGACATCGTCACGTAGACGAAGAAGTTGATGGAGGAGTTGAACATGACAAATAAAAACCCAAACAAATGTGTTGCCGAGAAGATATTGCAGTTGGGTCCGTCTACTCGGAATTCTGGGACCGTGAATCTTGCCAGCGCTAAGGCCACGTTAGGAGCCGTGCACAGGATGTAGATGATGGATACCACCACCAGCATCCTCATCAGCACTGCCTGACCCTTTAGGTACGAGCTGCCACTACACAAAGAAGACAAAATGGCATACCATTTAAGTGAACGTTCACACAACTCCATGAGGTCGTATTTATAAAGTTTTTAGTTTTGAGCCGAAAGCAATCAGATAAAACTTGTCTACGTAGTCCCGAAGGACTTCTAAGCCCGCGTACATTGCTTTATGAGAATTTTACTCAGAAATGCATTATTAAAATTCCGATTTGATATTTCGGATATAATGACACATACGTTAAGATATTCTGACAATAATATAAGTAAAACATGCCCTATGTGTCAAATTGATGAAGAGGATGAGTTCCATTTTATATTATGTTGTCCATGCTTAAAAGATTTGAGAACAAATTTTAATCCAGAACTGTACTACACCATACCAAATAATTCCAAACTGCAAAATCTTATGTCAACAAAAAACGAAACAATACTGTACAATCTTGCCAAGTTTTTGTATTTAGCAGCAAAGAAAAGAGATGCTGTTATATACTAACGACATTTTGCATTATTATGTACTATATTTCTTCCCTGAATCATGTTGTATGACAATCCTTTTGAATGGGCCCAAAGGCCTAACAAATAAAATATTCGTATTCTTATTCGAGACTTTTACCCCAGGAAATATTTGTCACTACCATAGCTATGGTCCCAGGGTTGAGGCAACATCCGTTGATTCTTAAAGCCGCTTCATAACCATGGAGGAAAGATGTCTGATTTCCTCGAGACAACGACCAACCCTCTCTCCATGAATATGGCCTCCGGAAAAACAATAAAATTTATGCTTGCTCTAATAGGATTTTCATAAGTTAACTACCACTAATCTATTTTTTCCCATTTTTGTAGTTACACTAAATGTAAGAATTTTTCTGCAACGTAACATCTTGTGAACATGTAGAAAGATTAAAAATTTTAAGAGAACAGGATGTAACACAAAGAGATGTTACTATACTAGGTGTTCTCCAAAAGAGATTGTAAGTTTTAAAATAAAACTAAAATGGAGGATATTTTAAAATGCTTTCATTCTAGTATCGGGAGTGATTGTATATGTTTTGTTAATAAGCTGTCGATGCTACAGGGTAAGGGACTGTGGAAGATCATGTCTGCTTGTTTTCATAGAAAAGGTCTTGAAAATGATTGGGGAAATTATCTAGAAGTTTCTTGGTAAATATTGAAGCAAGAGATCTGACTACGAGGAAATTTAAACAGATTGTTTACGTTTTCCTCCTACCTTGCTTCCATATGCAAGATCAATATTAGAAAAAAGCGCTGTTGCTAATGGTAAGCAAACTCCCGATTTGTTGTTATGCAGTGGGAGAGATTATGTGATGTCATTGACTTATCAATAAAATATTTCATTGCTTAATGGAACTTTCCTTCCTCTAACCCTTTATGAGGGTCAGGTTTCCATTCTACAGTAAAATCGACTGGGAGAAATACTCTACGTGACACTAGAATCAAGTGATGGTGAGTACTTCTCTGACTCCAGTGCTGTAAAACATCTTCCAATCCGCTTCCTGACATAAACAAGATGTAATTGTAAACCCTTCCAGGAAAGAGTTTTTTGAAAAAAGCACATGGGTCTCCAGTTGTTTTTCGATTCGGTTATTAAGAAAATAATCGCGCCGCTGCTCTTCAGTATCGGTTACCACAACATGGCAGAATAAAAAAATCATAAAGCCGATATACATGGACTTGTTTGGTCGATAAAGAGACAAGATCTCTTGCCCCTCTCGTTAAGGAATCAAACTTTTAAGTACAGGACAAGGAATGTATACGATGATCTTAGTTCTTTTTCAATTAAAGACACAAAAGATATTTAAATGTTCATTTAACCCACCTGGCAGTAGACTGGCGCCACGCCATAGCACTTCGTAGCCCCATTATTGTGAGGGTTGTGGTCAATACCACGACAGCAAAACTAAAGATGGAGATTAGCGATAATACGATATTCTCGATTATTCTAAACACGCTGCTGCTAAGAAATAATGCGGTGGTAGTCAAGATGACAACACGTC
Source organism: Marisa cornuarietis (assembly GCA_004794655.1). Lineage (NCBI taxonomy): Eukaryota > Metazoa > Mollusca > Gastropoda > Architaenioglossa > Ampullariidae > Marisa > Marisa cornuarietis. The sequence continues at coordinate 18,540,709 of SMMW01000001.1, forward strand.
TTCCAGTCACATCGTCTTTCGTGGACACCACCGTCTCCTTTATGATATACACGCCGCACAGAATGTGTATTAGTAAGACTGACACAGCCACAACAGTTCCCATTGTTTTCGTGCTTATAATAGTCGCCGCCTTCATGGGAAACAAGATGCACACGCATCTCTCGGTGGCGATAATCATGGTCAGCCAGCCAGACGAGTAGCCGAACCCGTTCACAAAGTTCAGAACATGTTTCATGAGAGTCGGTCTCCAGAATGGTTCTTCCTCCGGCAGAAAAGCTGCGATAAAGCAATAGGAGACCATGATGAGCACAGCTGTGACGTACATGAGGTCAACGAAGGCGAGACAGAAGAGACAGAGGTTCATCCGGTCTCGCAGTCCCTGGCGATAGAAGACGATCATGGTGAGGAAGTTGGTCGGAGCGCCGACAAAGAAGAGAGAAGGCATCAGACCGCATTGAATGATTTTACCGTTCAGTCTACGGGCCTCATAACTCATGATGTTGTCAGGGTCCTCCCAGCATTCTGGGTACCTGCTAACGGTGAACCCGGTGACAGTATATGATGTCTGGTTAGTCTCATTAAAACTCATCACTGTAGTGACCAAGACTTGCGCAAATGAATTACAGAATATTGTACAAAGACTTCTTTTGGGTCACTTTGACAAACAGTACTTTACCATTGAATATTTTCTTTTCCCGGTTTGAAACTTAGCGCTTTAAAGTATGTTCAGTGCAAAAAGCTACGTTTACTAAACAGAGACTTTCATTCATATATATATATATATGTGTGTGCGTATTTGTGCACTTGCGCATATTTCATGTTCTTTTGTGTTTACGCACGCACGCACAAGTACAGTGAGAACGTAATTGGGTGTGGCTCTCAAGAGCTATACCTATTTTAAGAACTGCGATAATAACTATTCTGGCTTATCAATAATATTTTAAAATGGAAAATTGTTTTTCTTTTCACAAAGGTGGTTATTAAAGAAAAATAGAAGCAAGCACACTCTAAGATCACAGTAGTCAATTCTGCGAATACCTACCAAAAGTTTATTAGCGACAACAACTTAACTATCTTTGTGTTTGTATCTGTAAAATGCTTGAACTGATTGTCACTTAGGCAAAATACAGTAAAACAACAAAGAATGGTTCATTCTACCCCTTTACCATTTACTCAAGCACCATTATAGAGTACTGCTACAAGCTATTAATTTTATTGGCATGCATGAAAATACAAAACTGGAAAGAAACTTAGAACAACTGTATTTGCTTTATGTTGAAGTTTTATGTCATAATCACAAGAAAATCGCTGTCTGTTTGGCATGCAGTAATCTTGTAGAATTAAATAGTTTCAAGCAAATTTTCCGCCGGTTTGCAACGCGCAGTAATAAAAGAACATACGTCGACAGTTACTAATGATAACACCATCTTTTCTCAGGAAATGTACACCATTTATAATTATTTAAATGGTTGATTTCTGCATAAACGTGGTGTTCAAACTGTGGTCTAAAACATGCTGCCATCTCTGGATTAGTGAGATTTAAATGGCAAGATCATCTCTTTGCAGTGTTTTTAATGTGCTTATGGTGAAGCTCAATAAAATACAAACAGGAGATGCTTTGTGTATACATCACCACGAGGGGGGAAGTCAGTGTCGATATTTTTCATAGTTAGTTAGTTAGTTTGTTAGTTAGTTAGTTAGTTAGTTAGTTAGTTAGTTAGTTAGTTAGTTAGTTAGTTAGTTAGTTAGTTAGTTAGTTAGTTAGTTAGTTAGTTAGTTAGTTGCCAAGTCAGCAACTAAGGCTATCTCATGGCAAAAACAATGTAAATGACTATTCAAAGGTTGGGTCACAGAGAGTGACAGGTAAACATGCGTGAGGGTTTATTTGTAAAGTTTAGAAGAGGTGACCCATCGGACCCATCTGACTACAAAACCATCAATATTGGTGAGGCCAACATTACCTTTACATCGTCTGTCAGGAATGCTGGCTCTATGATCACTGTTGACACCACCCTCGACAAACAAGCTGCATATGAGCTCCATAAGACTGGTACCACGATCTCTCTCAACAAACTGCCAAAAAATCTCCTGTCTGTTTGTTGTTATCAGGCATGATTACTGTAATCTCTCGCTCTCGGGCTGCCCTGCACACTTCCTTCACAAACTTCAGAAGCTACAGGACTCTGTTACACGTCTGGGACTGTTCTTACTAAATGTTACTGCAATAACAGTGTTTTTTCCTCTTTTCATTAATTTCTCATTCTGCTATACTTTGTTACAGCGCCCTCTTTTTACACCATCCCTGCCAATAGCTTTCCCTTCTTTGGTTACCTGAGGGCAGAGCCATCTTGGCCATATTTTAAAGACTAGGACACAATGAAAAAAGCAAAGATAATCTCATATTCTTTTGTTCTTTGAGTTGCAACGTGTTTTTCTTATTGAAAGGGGTCTCAAGGGGTCCCTTCAGAGACCCAGATTCGAAAACAAAGCATCAAAGTGATGAGCACTCAAAAGGTAAATGTCTTTTTACTGTCATGTTCTCATAGAAATTAAGAAATGTTGAAATTACAGATAGACGCTAGCTTGTCTGTTCCAAAAAAGTAGTTTGTTTAGTAATTTTTTGTTTTTGTTTCTGTTTTTGTCTTTTTTTGCTGTAAATTGTTTTCTGAAGCAGGGATAAAATTTACTGATGATGGAAAGAACGATTGGTCACACATACACAATTCTCTGTCTGCACTCTTTAATTCTCTTCAAAACATATGCGCGCCGTCAGGAACTGGATTGAATTGGAAAGAAGGTTAAATTAAGGAAAGACAATAGATAAACAACAGCAGAAGCTACTGCAAGTGGACAGTGATCGTTGAAATAAGGAATTGGAACGGATTATGTCCATTCTTCATTTTCAAGCAGAACAAAGTCTAGCTTTTCGTGGTAAAACTGATACTTTTTTTCAAACACAACAATGGCGCTTTCTTAGATCTTGTTGAGTTATTAGTCAAGTATGATCTATATATCCATGAGCATGTGCGTAGAATTCAATGCGCTAAAATCCATTACCATTTTGGGGGCAAAAATATTCAAATTGAAATAATAAATCTCATTGGAGCTTCAGTTTTGGACATTATTGCAAAAATACAAGAGTATATATTTTTCTGTTATTTTGGATTGCACACCTGATTCCCGTCATCAAGAGAAAATGACGATAGTTCTTTGAATTATGAACGTGGAAACAATACCAGTGGAAATATGTGAATTTTTGGTTGGTTACTTACCTGTGGCTGTCGAAAGTGGAAGAGGTGCTCGTCTCACAGAAGCATGTTTTGAAAAACTGCAGGTATGTCAATTACCTTTTCAAAATTGACAGCGGCAAGCTGTTTGTTTCCATGTGGCCACCGTTGATGACACCGTGGTTAAAGTATCAGAGAAAACCAATGACCCAAAGCCCAGCACTGAGGCAGTCGGGGTGGCAAAACAATTAAGAAGTTCTGTATTTCTAGTATCCCTGGTGATTTGATATGACCTTTTGCTGCAAATAAATCTCCTTAGCAAAATCATGCAAACTAAGGATATGTAACTTGACGTTGCACTGAAATGCCTTGAAAAGACTTGAGTTTTGAAAACCTATAAGGAGAGGGGTTTCAAATCTGCTCAAGTTTCAGCTAAGGAGTTGGCGGAAGAACTACAGATGAGCTCAGATAAATTTTCCTGCATCTACAAGTTTGCGAAGAAGAACGGTTAGGAGACAGTTTCAATACGATAGTCGTGATGAACCAATCGCTAAGGCAAAGGAGAAATATCTCATTGAGCTCTTTAATGTCTTGATGGATCAAGCAATTATGTCCATAACTGAAGGGCTCACTCAGATGAAACATCACTATAATTTCTTTGGATTCCTTTACGACTGGGGGAAAATTGCTGGCATGAACGATAATAAATCGGTGAAAGGCTGTAAAGATCTAAGCATCTTGTTAACTGACAGTCCTGACTCAGATGTTGACCCCGGAGGCTTACATACCGACCTGTGAATGTTCTCCTCCCTGGTGCCAAATAATGCAACAGTTTTGGAAGCATTACAATTCATTCACAAAAACAAACTGAACCCTGCAGTTCCAAATCTTGCAATGGCTTTACGCATTGAGTTGACAATCCCAGTTACAGTGGCCTCGGGGGTAATAAGTTTTCCAAAAATGAAAATTTACTTGAGGACATCAAGGACTCAGGAGAGATTGAATCATTTGGCCCTGTTATCAATTAAAAAATAAAATTGCTTCATCTATTGACCACGGACAGCTTAGCAGGGAATTTGCAGCACAGAAGGCTCGCAAAGTTGACTTCCTCTCATGAACACGTAGGCAAAATGTTTTCCATGGTTTCAATTAGACTAGTTATGTTGCTACTCCCTAAGAATGTTGAAATGATGAAATCAGGTGCTAAGATAACGATAAAAGGAAAAAGAACAAATAATATAGAATAAATAGCAAAAAAAAAAAATATATAAATAAAAGAATAAAAGATTGGCGAAGAGGACACCGATTCTTTCTCTGCCCAGGACCACCACGAGCCTTGAACCACCCCTGCGTCGAGATCAGCGTGATTTATTCCTAAACTTTCCCAGACAAATCTTCTGGCCAATATTTGAATCAGTCATTAAAGAGATTAAAAATACAGACTCCTGGTTCTCTGGTAGGAATATAACACGATGGGTCTCTGACAGGTAAATGGTCCCGACACAGCATTTGAATTTCATCATTGTCCTGCAGAAATCGAGAAGGATCGCCGTGGGGTACCTCGATTAAAATGTATTTTAAGACCATTTCAAACATTTATTTTAACATAGCAGTGCATTTTCTGTTAGTTTAGTAACCAATGAATCGATTCTTAAAGAAAAGTGAAACTGCTCAAAGTTGACCCCATCACCTTTCTGAGCCTTTACGAATGAAATGCTCCTGTGGGGCTTAAGACTTATTTCGTGGTGATGGTCACGTTTTGTTTGACTGGGCAGGGATCCTGTTAATTTGTACAGAATACCGTTGGAACCAGAGAATCACGAAAGGAGAAACAACTATACGCTTTCTCTCCAGAGCTGTAACATTATGTAAAATATATATTTTTAAAAAGGGGTAATACTTGGAAAATACCTGAACAGGTATACCAGTTGTGTTCACACAGCCACCATCAATTGTTGTCATATAAAACAGAAGCTCTTTGGAGTTTGTTATTTTAATTGCAGCATTTTCCCGCAACAAATCAAGTCTGTGCTTCATTAAATACAAATTCCAAAAAGCCTTCAAGTCCTACATAGCTCACCTATAAAATTCATTGTTATTCGTGTGTAAGTATTTAAATATTATTTCGGAAATATTACATTTTTATTCGAGGTGTTGTGTAATTTAGTGGCTAATGGGCTTAATTTTTAATTGTTTAAATTTCCTAGGATCGAAAGCTAGTAATAGTTTTAGTTCGTTACGGAATCTGGAAGACATACAAATATAGACGAAGAAGTTGGTGGAGGAGTTGAACATAAAGATAAGAAATCCTATGATGTGGGTGGCGAGAAAGATGTTGCACTGAGGGCCATCTCTGCGGAATTGACCGACAATGAACTGAGTCAAGCCCAAGGCCACATTAGGAGCCGTGCACAGGATGTAGACACAAGACACCGCCACCAGCATCCTCATCAACACCGTCTGACCTTTCAGGTACGAGCTGCCACTGTGAGGAAAAAAAACAGCGCTAGTAATGAGAGATACTAGAATTGTACTAGTGACTAAAGAGCTAGACTTTTACTGGTGATGAAAGAGCTAGAGTTGTACTAGTGATGAGAGAGCTAGAGTTGTACTAGTGATGAGAGAGCTAGAGTTGTACTAGTGATGAGAGAGCTAGAGTTGTACTAGTGATTAGAGAGCTAGAGTTGTACTAGTGATGAGAGAGCTAGAGTTGTACTAGTGATGAGAGAGCTAAAGTTGTACTAGTGATGAGAGAGCTAATGTTTTACTAGTGATGAGAGAGCTAGAGTTGTACTAGTGATGAGAGAGCTAGAGTTGTACTAGTGATGAGAGAGCTAGAGTTGTACTAGTGATGAGAGAGCTAGAGTTATACTAATGATGAGAGAGCTAGAGTTGTACTAGTGATGAGAGAGCTAGAGTTGTACTAGTGATGAGAGAGCTAGAGTTTTACTAGTGATGAGAGAGCTAGAGTTGTACTAGTGATGAGAGAGCTAGAGTTGTACTAGTGATTAGAGAGCTAGAGTTGTACTAGTGATGAGAGAGCTAGAGTTGTACTAATGATGAGAGAGCTAGAGTTGTACTAGTGATGAGAGAGCTAAAGTTGTACTAGTGATTAGAGAGCTAATGTTTTACTAGTGATGAGAGAGCTAGAGTTGTACTAGTGATGAGAGAGCTAGAGTTGTACTAGTGATGAGAGAGCTAGAGTTGTACTAATGATGAGAGAGCTAGAGTTGTACTAGTGATGAGAGAGCTAGAGTTGTACTAGTGATGAGAGAGCTAGAGTTGTACTAGTGATGAGAGAGCTAGAGTTGTACTAGTGATGAGAGAGCTAGAGTTGTACTAGTGATGAGAGAGCTAGAGTTGTACTAGTGATTAGAGAGCTAGAGTTGTACTAGTGATGAGAGAGCTAGAGTTGTACTAGTGATGAGAGAGCTAGAGTTGTACTAGTGATGAGAGAGCTAGAGTTGTACGAAAGGGAAAGTCTGTAAAATCGACAGTCGATATCCAGAAGTGTCATTCTCGTTACCATGCTGTCTCTAAATATAGCTTCTAAATTTAAAAATAAACAATGAAAAGATGCTTCTAAAGAGAAGTCAGCAAAAGGACAGTATAGAATTTCATCACAAATTCTAAGATTTGTAAATGTTTTGAAAGTTTGGTATGAACCTTGAATGCACTTCTTCCGTTTAGTACTTTCAAAGATTTTCTTTTTCTTCAAAAATGTCTTTAGATTTAAATTAGGGAAAATGGCACAAATATGAGTGTATAATAAACTTTCACTTCCCAAATAAAAATATGTTTGAGTTTTGATAAATTAAATGTGATTTACTTTAATTTTTCTGATACTGTAAACGCTTGATTAACACTGATTCCGTTTTTTGCCTCAAAATTAACTGCCTCGTCTAGTGGTTGAGCATTTCTTGTAAAGCAGATCATTACAGCAAGCTTTGACAGTGGTAATTGTAAGTTCTAAAAATAGACAAAACGTCGTTTTCCTGCTAGAGTTCTGGGGCCAGTTGCACAACACATTTCTAATTTTAAACACTTTTAGGCCTTAACTCTATTTAGATAATTAGTTTAAAGTGCACACCACAATTTTAGAATTTTTAAAACTAAAACTGCTTTAAGTAAGATAAAGTTGTTTAGTTTGAGTTTCCGTCCTGACAGTACAATTTTTTGTATGTTTTTCTGCAATGCATCAAAATGGCTAAGTAGAGATTTTGCTTCTTTAGAACAGTTTTAAGGTTTAGAAACATGTTGTGCAACTGGCCCCTGTACCCACCTGGTTGCTGATTTTCTCCACGACACTGAACTCTGTAGTTTAGCTACGGTAATTGTTGTCGCTAAAACGACGACCGCGAAATTGAGAAAAGAAACGACCGACAACACGATGTCTTCAATGATCCTGAAGATGTTGTGATTCAGGTACAATTCGGAAATTGTCACAGAAAAAATAGTTTCGTTGGTAACTGGATCCCTGATGACAAACACCTTTTCTTTGATAGCATACACACTGCACAGCCCGTGTATCAGTAAGAATGTCAGGGCGAGAATGATGGCCATGGTCTTTGTGCTGATGAGTGTGGCGGCCTTCATGGGAAACATGACACACACGCACCGCTCTACGGCGATGATCATCGTCAGACAGCCAGAAAAATATGCTGAACCATAAATAACATTTAGACCGCTTAATATCAACGTCCATCTCAAATACAGTACCTGACTTGGCATAAATATTCCTATGAAGCAGTATGAAGTCATTATAAACTGAACTGTGACGTACATGAGGTCAGTGAAGGCGAGACAGAAGAGACAGAGGTTCATCCGGTCTCCCAGTCCCTGGCGATAGAAGATAATCATGCTGACGATGTTCGTGGGTGCACCGATAAAGAAAAAAGAAGGTATAAAAACACACTGTATCGTCCTGTCGATCTTCGTGAAGGTCTCGAGACTGAGGACGCTCTCAGGATGAGTCCAGCAGTTGTATCCTAGGCTTGTATCTGCACCAGGCATATTGGCAGCCGAATTCGAGGTAGAAATAACTTCAATACAACACGAATCTGTTTCATTATAATGCGTTTCATTTACCATATTATTGATGTCTGTTACAGCAGCGTTCATCTTCCCAAGATGCGTTACGAGATGCTGTTGTGCCATTACACCTTAACTGTCGATTGTTAGTTTGTTTGTCAATTCTTCCTTTTATTTCCAGCAGCTGATGTTCCCATGACCAGCACTGTAAACAGATTTCACGATCAGAGAAATAGCTGTTACCGAAAAGAGGATTGTCAACTCACTGCTTTGGGGGTAAACTCGGTTCCGCTCCGCCTCTGGACCACGAAGGATCCATCTTTGTGTCGCGCCGCGTCTACAACCAATGCACTTATCCCATATTTTTATCCTTCTTTGAGACAAGTTTTTTAAATTGATTCTTTGCGTGTGTTTATATATATATATATAAATATGCTCATACAAAAATTATATTTGCATGATTATGTGTCTTTGCGCATGTGCCAGAAGTGGGAGAGACGATGTCTTCCAGAGTAAGAAATTACAGAAAAGATCGTGTCAGAAACTTTGCATTACACAACCAAAAAATCCAAAAAACACATTTTATTTTCACAGGAACAGTCGTTAATGCTGAAAACACTTAAGGTAGATATTTAACTACTGGATTCTTCTTGTAATTTTCATGCTATCAATAAACTTGCAGTTTGTAGTTACTTTGCACAAACATTTATAATTATTTGAATTTTGCTTACGAGTTTTGCTTTTTGTAGCCTGAGCATAAAGCCTATTAATTTTACACGCTCACATTTCTTGCTATCTTGATTATTATTATTATTATTATTCATTTCTTTTCTTTCCTATTTATCTCAAGAACAGAAAGAAAAGACTTTCTCTCTCTCTCTTTCAGATATCTTGGGTACTTCGCTGGGTGTGTCCCGTTTGAAAGAAAAACAAGGATCTGAAAGAACCGTGGGACTGACGAAGATAATCTGTAAGCAGTGTAATAAGCAAAGTAAGTAAATAATGACTTTCCTCATTAGAATTTATAAAAATTACTTATATTTACAATTTACGAATCTCCACTGTGTGTTCTAAATAAACAATGGTTTTTCAATTCTAAAATTCATAAATTAATTATATTTACGATACGTCCGAACTGTGTTCTAAGATAACACTTTGGTTTCACGCTTTCTGTCAATTTAGGTGTTAAAAACTCCACATAAGATAAATATTTCGTTTTGCTTTATGTCGCTAAAATCTATGCAACAAGAATGGAACAATAACATTAAAAAACTAGAATGTAATTGATGTTTCAACGATTCCTGTTATTATTTTATATATCACGGGTAATAAAAGCTGTCAACAAATGCGTGGATGTTGGGTTGTCCGTCCGTTCATCCGTCCTTCAATCAATCAGCCAGTCAGGCGGTTTACTTGTTCTAAAATCATTATTTGCTATTTCTACAGTCTAGGGGCAATGCAGAAATCGTCCCTCATTCTTTAAAAAAATGAGAGTAAATCACCGATACTTATGATAGCGACGCTTAAAGACCGAACCCTTTGAAAATTTCCCTCTGCAAATTGATGCATAGTCTCTCCCAAACAATCCTGTGATTTTCTTTATTATTGTGGTTAGTCGGAGGCTGGAGAGGTTAAAGAACTTCAGCAATATATAACACCTAAACAGTGATACCGGCTCAACAGAGTATGTTAGGAAACATCTTTCTTAGACCAGGTAACTCCTTATTGATACTAAGTTTCTAGCGAACGGTGTGTAGGAATTATCCTACATCCTTGAAGTGCCCATATAGAACATTCTTTTGGATGTGGCAATTTTCCCGAATCTGTTTTGTGATCAGTTGATAGTGAGGCCAATTGCGGGTTTGACCCTTTAGCTTTGTTTGTATAGCTCAGTAATGACGAGTAATGAACAAAATATAATTAAGCTTTATTCAGGATCAGCTTAATGAATGCAGTGGACTAAAACCAGCAACTGAGGTAGGTATTTGTTTTCCAGTAGTGAGGGTACATTATTAATAATGTCAAGTAATGTATAGGCGCCGTAAGGTCCCTCTTGTGCACCATGACAAACTACAGTCATCCAGGGCAGTGGACTATCTACCAGGCTTGGTTCGGTAAGAATCCTAGCATCAAGGCTTACGATATAGACGGACGTTTGTACCTGCCATGGTTTATCTATTACATCATTTCTCCTGTCATTTAACCCGTCGTCGACTTAATCAAACATTAGCTGACAGTCCTTCGCAGGGTATTGCATTACAATGACATTACCATTCGATACTACGCATGTACAATCTTCTTTATTTAAGGATATATTTAATCCTACGACGGTAATTACAACTAGATACTATGAAGGACAGATGGAATAAAGTTAATGTGGTCGATTGGTTTTTTTCACTGACTGAACATTAAAGACAAGCCTGAGTGGTTTGCGATTTTCGCAGACGTTCGTTATTGATGTCTCATTACATTTTACTTTTCAGTTTGGCAAATATTTCAACTTTCTTTCATTTTAATCCAAACCAACTAATCTATTAATACCAGAGAAAAGATATCTATTTTCAGATATTGCACTGGTATACCGCAATTCCTTTGTAATTTATACTCTTTTGTGAGGAAGGTCAGTTGTTTACCTATAATTATTTCAAAATAGAATTACATTTTGTCACATTCTACGTCTGAGGCGTTTCACGTGTTTCTGAGACATAATGCTTATGTCAATTATATGTGATTATGCTGGATTGACAACCTGTTAAGGGTTATAGTTGTTTAGATACCAGAAAAAAAAGCCATTACAACAAACCTGGCTACTTTATCTTCTCTCGTCGTTCTCCTGTTCCTTTTTTCCCTTTGTTTACAGGCAACAAAAATCAAAATTTGTGCAGTTTTACGAATAAAAAGCCCTATTACTCGTAGTGTTATTAAAATATATGACTTTTGTGCTTTGTGACTTTTGTTCTTGTGTCAATCCGACTTTTCAAAAACATTGTCCATAGAATATGCCTTTAAAGTGAGAGGCAGGAGAAACAGCAAACTGGACTCGGATAGACACTGACAGTCTCAACTGTTTTCGCCTAAAATTTCGAATCTCCACTAACCTCTTCCATATAACAGTGGCATGCCAATGTTTTATACTATTTCGCAAAGGAGCCCATACTGACTCTAATTTCTAATGTGTCAGGTTCAGTTTGACAAGAAAAGCTGTCTTTGTCACACCACACCACTCTCCTCTGCTTCGCTGAGCATTTCGCTGTATTCTGAAAGCGATTCACCATCTATCACTTAAGCCTTACTATCTTGATACAGAGGATGAATGAAGAGTTTAACTCATTTCTCATTAACATACTCCACAATTATTACTGGCAGAGTGTTTTTTTTTAAATAATTCGCATGGTAAACTTGCGAAGTTTTGTGTCAGCCACTAAAGCAGAGCACATACATGATGTTCGTAAAAGCTTTACAAAACTGTTTCAAATTCGTAAAAGTGTACGAACTCTCGTACAAGAGCATTTCCCGTTTACAATATACATACACCTAGGTCTGTACTTCTCACGGTCTTGAAGACAGAGAGTTATAAGCAAAGAGAGAAAAAATTGTAAGAGTAGGGCGAGATCGAAGTAAATGAGTAAAAAAAGGAAAAGAAAAGAGAGAAGGTAAAAGTATGTATTCTTTCATGCATGCACGTTATAAATTACGACATAGCGGATACAGTTAAAATGATAAGACTAAGGATGGATTTCAATAACAGTTGGGAGAACGGAAAATGAAGAATGGTGAAAAATGCGAGGTGGCGAATAATGACAAATGCTGACTAATTACGAATGCTTAACAATGACGAATGCCGAATAATGAAGCCTGAAATGTTGTATGACGACCGGAGCAGTATCTGTAAAGCAGTAATAAATAAGATTATCCCCAGAGTACTGGAGGTACTGGCACTGGACTGGGAGCCTTGTGAGGATCCTGTAAATGGAATCTGGCGCAATCAAGAGATCATATGATCTACAAGATATACCGGTATTGTCTAAGGTCTACAAGTGCCACCCACAATACTCAAAAGGCCATTGAAAGAATTTATGATTTGGTACACCGCTGTCTTCTGTCTACATAATTTATTTTCCATAATTTGTGCATTTATTTTGATTTCATAGACTTGTTAGATAATGTATACTCTTTTATTTCCTGTCTTCATCTTATAGCTTTTAAAATTTCTCCATATCATGGTTATTATTATTTTTATAATTAATGTTTTTTGTAAATCGCCATTAGTTGCTCTTAAGGACAGAAATGGCGCGCTATAAATGAACTTTTTTATTATTATTATTATTATTATTATTATTATTATTATTATTATTATTACCCTTGCGAGCTTTAGTTGAGAACAACTTCATGCAAAATGAATCTTAAACTGCGATTTAAATCTGGTTCCGTGGATTTTCATCTAGTTAAAATTGAAGTCAACATTCATGAAGTTGTAACCCTTCACAATGTCTGGTCAAGCTGCTGGTCTGATCTTTTTACTGGCGCTGACGGCGACGGATTTTATGGAAATGTTTCCACCGTGCAGAAACGTCTTCAGTTCGAGACGAAATCGTGAGGACATCGTCACGTAGACGAAGAAGTTGATGGAGGAGTTGAACATGACAATCAAAAACCCAAACAAATGTGTTGCCGAGAAGATATTGCAGTTGGGTCCGTCTACTCGGAATTCTGGGACCGTGAATCTTGCCAGCGCTAAGGCCACGTTAGGAGCCGTGCACAGGATGTAGATGATGGACACCACCACCAGCATCCTCATCAACACCGCCTGACCCTTTAGGTACGAGCTGCCACTACACAAAGAAGACAAAATGGCATACCATTTAAGTGAACGTTCATACAACTCGCCGGGATGGTATTTATAAAGCGAAGGTTAGTCTTTACCCAAAGGCAATCAAGATAAAACTTGTCTACTTAGTCACGAAGAACTGTCCAGACCTGCATATATTGCTTTATGAGACTTTAGTGAATCTTTGTCACTCTCTTAAAACAATGGTAGCAGGGGTAAGGCATTTTGTCATTATCTCACCACTGATGCTACAAAAACTCTGATCTGTGCCTTTATGTTCTAAGGGGGTGGACTATTGTAATTCTCTTTTAGCTGGAATTTTCAAGTACCTTCTTGACTTCAAAGGATACAGAATAATGCTGCTCGCCTCATCTTCAAATTATCTAAATATCAATATATATACATATATTTATATATATATATCACTTATTATACGCTCTCGACACTGGCTGCCAGTCGTGGACCGTGTAGCCTACAAACTTTACATTAACTCCGCCATTTCTGGCACTGGTCCTCGTTACCTCTCCGAACTCACTTCCATCTAAACGCCCACACGACTTCTTTGCTTGTCTTCTGGCACCAAGCTTTTGCAAGTCCCACTAACTGACAAAAACGTATGGACAGGTCTTTCGCTTGCTTTATCGATAGTTAGACAAGATGTCTTTCCGGTCTCCTTACAGAATCAAACTTTTTAAGTACAGGAGAGTAAGTAGCAAAAAGATCCATTCAATGATATTAGTTTTTTTTAATTAAAGACGGACAACGTATGGTTAAATGTTTACTAAACCCACCTGGCAGTAGACTGACGCCACGCCATAGCACTTCGTAGCCTCGTTATTGTGAGGGTTGTGGTTAATACGACGACAGCAAAACTAAAGATGGAGATGAGCGATAATATGATATTCTCGATGATTCTAAACACGCTGCTGCTAAGAAATAATGCGGTGGTAGTCAGGATGACAACACGTCTTCCAGTCACATCGTCTTTCGTGGACACCACCGTCTCCTTTATGATATACACGCCGCACAGAATGTGTATTAGTAAGACTGACACAGCCACAACAGTTCCCATTGTTTTCGTGCTTATAATAGTCGCCGCCTTCATGGGAAACAAGATGCACACGCATCTCTCGGTGGCGATAATCATGGTCAGCCAGCCAGACGAGTAGCCGAACCCGTTCACAAAGTTCAGAACATGTTTCATGAAAGTCAGTCTCCAGAACTGTTCCTCGTCCGGCAGAAAAACTGCGATAAAGCAATAGGAGACCATGATGAGCACAGCTGTGACGTACATGAGGTCAACGAAGGCGAGACAGAAGAGACAGAGGTTCATCCGGTCTCGCAGTCCCTGGCGATAGAAGATGATCATGGTGAGGAAGTTGGTCGGAGCGCCGACAAAGAAGAGAGAAGGCATCAGACCGCATTGGACGATCTTAGCGTTCAGTCTACGGGCCTCATAACTCATGATGTTGTCAGGGTCCTCCCAGCATTCTCGGTGCCTGCTAACGGTAAGCCCGGTGACAGTATATGATGTCTGGTTAGTCTCATTAACACTCATCATTGAACTGACCAAGACTTGCGCAAATGAATTAAAGAATATTGTACAAAGACCTCTTTTGGGTCACTTTGACAAGCAGTACTTTACCATTGAATATTTACTTTTCCCGGTTCGAAACTTAGCGCTTTAAAGTATGTTCAGTGCAAAAAGCTAAGCTTGTTTAAAGGACCCTTTTATTTTGCTTATATATATATATATGTGTGTGTGTTCGTGTGTGTGCACGCACGCATGTGTGCATGTTTTTTGTGTTTTCGAGTGCACGCACGCACACATACAGTAGGAAAGGTTTTGGGTGTGGTTCTTAAAAGCTATACACGTTTTTTAAGAATTGTGACAATTATTCTGCCTTATCAATAATATTTTTAAAAATAAAAATTGTATTTCTTTGTTAAAGCTATTATCATTGTCACAAAGGTGGCATTTCAAGAAGAATAGAAACAAACACACTCTAAAATCACAGTAGTAATAGTTCTGCGAATAGCTATCAAACGTTTATTAGCGATAATCACTTAAATATCTTTGGGTATTTATCTTTAAAAAAAATGCTTGAACTGATTGCCCCAAAGGCGAAATCCAATAAAACAAAAGGGAATTGTTTAAAAATTGTGTAAATGGTTTCAACCCTTTTAGGATTTATTCAAGCACCATTATAGAATACTGCTGCAAATTGTTCATTTTATTGGCGTGCTTGAAAATACAAAACTGGAAAGAAACCTAGAATAACTGTATTTGCTTTACATTGAAATTTCATCTCATAATCAGAAGAAAATTTCCTGTCTGGTGTCATGCATTAATCTTGTAGAATTAAATAGTTTCAACAAAAAAAAATTCGCCCGGTTCAGCTTGCTATGATGTCCGTAAGACTGTAGACACGTTGTCTCTCGACAAACTGCCAATACTCCTGTGTGTTCCTTGTATCCAGGCATGATGACTGTAATATCTCGTTGTGATGATTGTAATATTTCGCACTCGGGCTGCCCTGCACACTTCCTTCACAAACTTCAGAAACTACAGGACTCTGTTACACGTCTGGGACTGTGGCTCGCCTCTTCTTCGCTCTCAACACTCGCAACAACCGTTCGTACTTGTATTCACCAGAATTCATGTTTGTTGTGCTTTAATTTTTTTTTTTGAAGGCATGTGTCCTGCCTGTTTATCGGAACTTTTCTTCCCCCTACATCCCAACCAAAAGATTTCGCTCTTTATCTTACCAGCGCACGCTGTATACTCTTGTTATTAGAACGATAAGGTCTGGTGACCAGCTTTTTAGTTATGGTGCAACAAACCCCCCTATAATATCTTCCACTTACCCATTATTAACTCTTTTAAATGTGCATTGAAAACACGTCTGCTCCGTGAGCACTACTCCTAAATACATGATCATCGTCGTCGTCGTCATCACCATCGTTGTTATCACCATTATCATCCTTTGCAAAAAAAATGAAATCTCTGACATTATCTGTCAGAATGGTACTGTGGGACCTGATAGAAATTTTTTTTAAACTCCTTCTTTACACTCTTGTCTTCAGCTTTTTTTCGAAACATAACGAAGTTCATCTGTTTTAGTGATGATTTATTTTGATTATCAGGCAAGTTATACATCTGAAAGTCCACTAAATTAACACAAAAATGAAATTGCTTGATGCCTAAATCAGACCTTCCACCAGCGGTTTCACGATGCTGGACGAAACAAATGGTCAATAACTAACCTACATCTGTCATAATATTACTCAAAGAATTTCTGAAAATAATTGGAAGATGATGCTGGTGGTCAGCAAAGGGTTAACTCAGTTCCAACTTAATTTTTTGCGGGTCTTTTCAACCGCTTCCACTGTTAAGATATTTTCCCTTTGAAAATAGTGCCCGCTGTTAAATAGTAAGACGCGTCACTTCTTTTCTTTTTGTCTTTTTAACCCTAAAAAGCTTTTGTCTGTCTTTGAAGACTGATAATTTCATATCTCTTCAGCAACACATCTATAATAAATTAGCTCTTTAACCGATCGTTGGTTTTCAACGTTGTATGAACGAATAGCTAGATGGATCATCTGATGAGTAAAGCAGGTTTAAATAAGAAATGTTGGTCGGTTACTACTTAGGAGAATAAACTGCACACATAAAAAGAATTTTATACATATTTTTGTATAAATTAATGGCCAACTTACGTGACACTGCTAGGGTTTAAAGTCTACATGGGAATATTGAAAATAGTATGTTCGATAAAGCTAAGATAGACAATCGTCACGATAGAGCTGAGGTGGACAGTCTTAATCAGGGATGCCCAACATCCGGCCCTCGAAACTTCTGCCCAAAGTGCAGGAAATCGGCATGTTAATGATAAAAAAACGAAAAATACGAAAAAAAAGGGAAGAAAAAGTATTTATCCCAACTGTGGGGCGTCTCTCTCTTTCTTCGATGGATTTCATTCGTGATTTTCATCTTGGGAGGAAACCAGTGTTTGAGAACGAGGGACGCCGCAGCCCACGGGGGATTAGTGATCTTTTGATTGGTTAATAATTGAATCAGTCGTTAAAGAGATTGAAAATACAGATTCCGGGCTTTCTAGAAGTGTGTCGATACTGTCCAGTGTTTATAAGCCCTCAAGGTCTCAATGCGGCAAGGGCTTTTAAAATCTGGGCTTACTTTTAAATTGTTTACGCTTATATATAGCGTTCTTTTATGAAAAACCTAATAATAAAGATAGTTTAGGCATTTTTTAACAAAATTAGTTAAAGAAATGTCAAACTGCACAAAATTGACCCTCAGCACCTCTTTGGGCCTCAAGTACGAAAATGTTCTCATGTCGTCATGGCGGTGAAATGGGAGAGCTAAAGAAAGGAAAAGTTGACTCTGAGAGCAGAAACTTCCAAGGAAAGTGGACAGATCTTTACTTTTTTTGCAACATGATAACAAGCCAACATGTTTGATTTGCAAAGAAAGTGTGGCTTTTTTTTAAGGAACACAACATTAAGCGGCACTATGAAACAAAGCACAAGAACAAGTATGGCGGCATCCTTGGTTCAAGCCGCCAAGAAAAGATTGCGAAGTTACGTTAAGAAATTGGAGGCTTGACGAGAACATTTACCAAGAAAATACAAGAAAATGAGGCGGCGGTGAGGGCAAGTTACCGAGCTGCTCACATTTTGAACAAGGTAAGTGAAGCCATTTTCCGACGGCGATTGCGTAAAAAATTGTTTGCTAGCTGTGGTGGAGGAAATGGGGAACTGACTTGCAAAGCCAGACATCCCTGCTTGACAAATTTCGAGCGATGCAGACAATTGATTTCGACGTCGTGCTGCCTGCAGAAACTTTTCCAAATCTCCGAAAACAAGCTTTAATGATGATCACGATGTTTACAAGTACTTATGTGTGTGGACAAACGTTTTCAGTGATGAAGCAGGCGAAACTCGTCTGACGTAATCGCCTCGCGGACGAACTTTTCGATTCAGTGTCCGACTCCGTGTCTCTACTATGCAGCCGGACATTCAGAAGTTGGTTTCGGGAAAACAACTTCAAACATCCCACTAATTACTACAGAATTAATGGTAATTACAACGCTTTTTTAATAAAATAGTATCTGCTCTATTTGTTTTCTTTTTTTGTATTTTTGCGGTGAAACGGCCCGTGACACGCGTGACGATAATTTATATAGCCCCCAGGCCGAAAAAGGGTTTGGCATCACTGGTATAAATAAACTACAGGGCCGATGAAGACAGTTTGAGACAGTCGAAAGTAATTTATTATAATAAGACGCAGGTGAAGAAGTGATCGGAGCAGTAATTTTCTGCTTCCCCATCTCCGGAAGACTGATGTCACAAACCTGATGTATATATATATTTATATATATACAATTTTTTGCTGACTGAGGACGGAAGGTATGGTTGGAAGTTGAGTGCTTCGTGTGGGTGTAAGCGTCTCGTGACGGCAGCGTTTTCTTTAATGTAACGGAGTCACTGAGGGGCTTCACTCGTATTCATGGTAAAGATTAAGATGAAGAGAGAAAGGAGAGCGATTTTTGCTGCCTGAACGTCTCGTTGCCAATGAACTTAACCATTTTTTTCCAGTGCTGTGTTTTAAGTCCTGACGTAAGTTGTAAATTCCTAACTAGACTGATAAATTTTGTACATCTTTAATTTTAATCTCATAGGTTTTAACCTATTGAGGAGAGTCTGCCTTGGTTTGATTTTTGAATTTTTTGTTAGTTTTCAAATTGTAATTTGAATTAGGGACTAGTAATATAGTGTATGTAAATGGTTGCTAGATTTTTAAAGGGTTATATTTTTGTGTCCAGGTCGTGGTGCTACGAATGACACCGACCTGAGGCTGGTAGCGTTCGCTTAAAGTCACAAGTTAACACTTGCTCCAGGCTCAGAAAATGTCGATGCAGGCGACCAGGAATTCTTCAGATGGTTCGATTCATAATTATATCAACTTCTTCTTGTTTTTTTAGATGCTTAAAGTTCATTATCAACAAGACCCAGTCGATGGCATTCCCTGGTGCAGGCACAAGCAACGACCACAACCTCGTCTTAACAAGCCTGAAGTTGAAACTGAAGATGAAGCGTTACACACCCAGCCATCGAATTTGTCTTCAACTGAAGAAACTCCGAGACCTGGCCATTGCATGGTTCTCACAGGCCTCAGAGAGAGAGAGAAAAGTTCGCCTCTCTAAACGTCATCGACTGTGAGTGAAACCGTCTCAGGTAACATCCTGTCCACAGCCGAGGAGATCACAAATCTCACGCAGACAAAAAAGCAGACATATGTCCCCAAGGAGGTTCTCAACCTTTGTGACCACAGACAGACACAGATGAGCGAGAGAAAGACCAACCTAGTAACAGCTGCCGGTTATCGGACGGTCAACAACGACAGCAAACATTTCTAGATTGAAAAAAATACGGGACAGCAAATTATACCCTTTCCTAATCAAAGCTATACAGGTCCCTTGTCATTCCCATCATGCTATACGGCGGTGAAATGTGGACCTTGTTAACTGATAGGGAGCGACAAATCAACGCATTCCAAATAAAACGATTTAGCAGACTGCTCCGAGGAACACAAAACTAAGAATACTTTTCTCGCTTCCGTCAAACGACGAAAACTGACTTAGTTCGTCCATGTCACTCGATATGACATCTTACCGAAGACAGACGGCGGGTAGCAGCTGAGGGATTAATCGGTTATACACATTGTAACGAAGAAGAATGTTCGTAGAATTCCTCCGTCTTTGTATCCTACAGACATTGCATTAACCTGGGAAATATGAGACTCAACGCACCGCTTCATAGTGATTATCATCGTTATAGAGTGCAACCTCAGGACAAGTGCTATCATTTCACGAAATCAAGATGACATCGTGAAGAAATTGTGAAGCAGTCGTGATGCCGCCCGCAGAAAAAGACATTATATTAATAAATAATACTTTTGATTATTTTGTTCGAGAAGATTATTTATATCAGCAAATCTGGAAAAGCGAAATGGGGGCTAAGTCTGGGAAAAAAGAGCAATAAATGTAGATGAAAGACCCGATAATTTACCATCCTGATTGGCCTCCCTGACCTATCAGGTGTAAGCTGCTCGAACGATGATGGACGGGAGGAACTCGATGGCTGGGTGGACCGGTCGTTTCATGAAGGACCTGCTTATCGCCGTTCGACAGGCAAACCTGGTCAACTCCTTTGTCTATCCAGCTGCTTCTACCAAGGGACCAGTATAACTATTCATCAGCTTATACAGACATGGCATTGATAAATGAATAAACGATGAATGCCTCAACAATGGCATAAAATAAATATAACACCAACACCGAATTAATATCCGGAAAAATACAGAAATTGCAATATGAAGAGGCTTATAAAATGGCAAAGGAGCGCGTCGTCCGACAAGCAACTTACTCCATCATCACTTTATCATTATTTTTATCATTTACAAAATCAAACATATTAAAAGTTGACGGCTTTTTCATATAAAAAAGTTGTGTTCTTCGAGAGTTTTTCCGTCTTACTAATACGCTTAGTGTAAAACACACAATCCTATGTCAGAAACGGACTGACTGAACACAGCTCTTGTTAATAAAAAACTAAATGATCAAAATATAATCCAAGCACAAGTGATAGATTAAAAAATGGATCATATTGCACTTGCACTTGCAAATGCAAAATTAAATTTTTTTTCAATGCTAGTATGCGTGAATGAAATTCATTCCTAGTTCAACAAAGAAAGTGGTTCCATTGCGGTGATGTATGTGCGTACGCGAGGAACTCATCAGCCGAATTTTGTTTTCTTTAAAAATTTCTGTCTTATACATGATCTTTTCTGATCGCCCCCGGATGCTGCCAACCGTCGTATAAATTTTGTTCCTGTTTTGCACCGCTGAATGTAATATTTTATATGTCTCGTTATTTTACGCATTGAAAAAAACAATAATTTCATACTATTTTCATATTAATTTTAATAGTTTTTGATTCTTACTCAGAGAACCGGAATCTGAGTTCCCCCCTACCTCAGATTTAAATATCAAAGTTCAGAATGAGGTTTTTCCGCTGGCTGGGATGTAGCAGAGTTTAAGTTATGTTGTAGTTGGAGTATCGTGCATCGTCAGTCAGATGTCCCCACTCGACCCGCTTCTTCACCTGCTTTCCTGAAGCGTATGCGGGCCAAAGTGACCCTGAGTCAGAAGTTGTGTGAAGTTCAGTTAGTTATCGAATTTTCTTGTGCTTTTTCGAGATCTTTATTTATTTTGAATTCGAGACTTGATAATAAGAAATTTGCTTACTTACTAAGTTTAAGTGGAACACGAAGCCGAAAGGCCTCTCCGCTGAAGGATCTTTGAAGAGAAAAAAAATCATACGAACTTAAAGCCACGTTTGGCAAAAGCTTTACATGATGGTTAGAAGCTCTGGGATACTTCAACAGACCTTCGCTCATATTTGTTCATTTACAAATGTGACTCTGTGGGACTTTGGAGGAGAGTGCAGGTTTGACTCCGGCGTTAATGGTTAAAGAAAAAACTTTTAAAACGTTGAGCTGTAGAACTTTAGGACTATTAATTTCAGAGGTTTTACACCTCAGAACTTTACCAGGTTAGGAACGGCCTTAATGGTTGATAATTTTATCTCAATCTTACTTTATGCTTTGACCTAACTTTATACGAGCAAATGGCATAATACCATCCACCTAATCGACTATTGAGGCTTTGTTTTTTGTGTAGAATACTAAACTCGCTTGTGATCCCTGCGAACAGATTTTTCACTCTCTACAGGCAGTTTGTTATCGTTCATCTTAATATATGGTCTCGTGATAACAGTGTAAGGGTGATGTCTTGACTTTTACAGAGAAGGATAAAGTACAGAGACTGCTTCTGTCCACCACTGACGGTACCTTTGATTGAAGTGGTTAAATATGCTGAGGATGCTTCCCGGCATTCCTAGGACAAAAGAACCACATTAAATTCTGCTTACAAAAGGCTAGATCGTAATTATATAATAAGAACAATTTTTGACTAAGTGGTTTTGAAAGTGTTCTGCAGAGAATTCTGGAGTTTATGTAAAGTAGCGTACAGTTAATCTCATTGCACGTTGCATATTGCGCATTTTTTTCACGTGCAAAATAGTACGACAAAAACAAAGATTGGTTCTCTCTAAGTAATAAGGTAGAAGAACCTGGCTGCTACCTGACCAATAGAACTCCGAGCTGCTTTGTTTTCACGGTGCTAGACCTGAACCTCGTTTCAGAGGGCGGAGCGGTCTCGGCTCACACAGCAATTTTAGTTCCTGACGACATCGAGAGGATATCGTGATGTAAACGAAGAAATTACTGGATGAGTTGAACATAAAAAGAGTGTGTCTGACCCGGTGTGCAATCAAGAAGATTCGGCAGTAATCGCCATCCACGCGGAACTCTGGGACAGTGAATCGAGTCAAGGACAATACAACATCCGGGGCAGTGCAAAAGATGTAGACACAAGATAGGGCCACCAGCATCCTCATCAGCATTCCTTGGCCTTTGATGTGCGCGCTGTCAGGATCAAGACAACATGAAATGCCTTTTGAACAAAATTTAAAGTGCCAGATCACAAAAGTGGAAACTAATTCATTGAATTCTACAGTTAACAAGCTCTATGTTTCTATTTTTAGCTGCTCCAAAACATCTTGATTTAGACAAAAATAACAAATCCTACAGCTTTCTCCATTAAAACTACAGTGCCCTTCCTTCGTCACTGTCTCCACATGCTACTTAATAATACGTTGGTACTGTTATTGCTAAGTAAATTAGTTACTATGTAGACAATAAAATAAATGCTTTGTGGAACAAAAACGCCGCCTATACACACCTTGTAGATTTTCTCCATACCTCAGCAGTGTGCAAAGATATCACAGTTAGTAGTGTGGCTATCAGAACAGATGTAAAATTGAGTAAGGAAACACAAGATAAAACTATATCTTCCACGATACTGAAAATACTATAGCTTACGTAGAGATCAGACAAGACTGAAAGCACCAGGACTTCGCTAGTGCCGTCATCTTTCACTGTTATAACATTTAGTTTTATTATATACACCCCACACAGAAGCTGAATAAAGAAAAGTGTTAGTAAAAGAATCGTCATCATAGTCTTGGTACTGATTAGTGTCACACCCTTCATGGGGAACATAACGCACACGCACCGCTCTATGGCAATTATCATTCTCAAACACCCGGATGAATAAGAAAATCCAAAAATAAAATTCAGAACGTGAGCTGTTAAAGACAATCTCCAGAACAGTTCTTCCCGAGGTAGAAAGATGCCAATTAAACAGAAGGAGTTAGCTATGGCTTCAGCTGCGAGGTACATGAGATCGATGAAGGCGAGACAGAAGAGACAGAGGTGCATCTGGTCTCGCAGTCCCTGGCGGTAGAAGATGATCATGGTGAGGATGTTGGTCGGCGCTCCCACCAGAAACAGCGAGGGCACCAGACCACAAGCAATTGTTCTGTCGACAGCGTTAAAGGTCTGGATACTCATTATATCGTCAGCACAGTCGATCCAAGCGTGGCGTTGTAACTCGACAGAAAAACTCTCAGATGAATTTAAGTTCGTGTCATTACAACACATGTTTGCGACATTTTTAGATGACACACAGCAAGAGGAATTAGACATCATTGTGTATCAGCGAGCGTTTGAAAATGACGGTCGTTACACACTTGTACCAATGTCTTAAGTATTTCTGCAAAGTGTACTTCACGCACCTGATTTTCTGGTCTTTTAAACATCTTGGCTGAAACTTTTTATTTTATTGGTCACGACAGGGTGGGGAGAGGATTGCTAAATAAAGTGAGTATTTAATTCTTGAAATTAAACGATTATTTCATCTTCTTTTACTTTCCCGAAATTTAAAAATAAAAGACCGATGATAAATGTAATGCATATCTACCACAAGTATGTTTATTGAAAAAGAATAAATAATAGAACCTTTGTGTCTATAAAATAATCAATTTGTACAGCCATATGGAATTTCGCCGCGCAAATGCCTTAATTTTGTAAGTAAATAGTAAACTGGATGTATATGCTTGCACAGAATTATGCTAAAACTAATAGAACTCCATATGAAAAATACTGAATGATGATAAATAAATGAAATGATTAAAATTCTCACAGAACGTTATACCTTCTAGTCATTGCTCTTTGATGTCCAGGAAAATAATTTTGGAGACATTTTGAGTTCCTTGGGGGCATAACCAACGAGAATGTATCAATTTCGTCTGCTTATTAAAATTGAGTTGTGAAAGAGCGGACAAGAGTAAAACAAATACATCTAGAAATAAAAACGGGAACTACAGACAGTTCAAGAGGGGGAGAGAGAAAGATCAGGAGAGGTGGGACAAGGTAGGCAGTCTACACGGTAGTAATTGATCTTCGTTTCTATGCCAACAACTTCCACAGAAAACTGCTTGAAAGTATCTCAGCAAATTTTACCACATTTCAATTAAATTCTTCTGTTGTAGGCGGTGGTTAGCAAGGCACTTATATGCCTAAGTAAATTTCCGAATTCCTCACCCTAATAATATCAGCTGAACATTAAATCATGTCTAAGATTTTTATACCGCTACTGTGATATTTAGGAGAACCTAATAAAATATATTTAAAGTGTTCATGAACCGTGTCTGTGTGGGTTGTATGAAGATTTTGTACTGTGAGCTGCTTAGTTTAATAAAGTCATATTTCATTTAAAAATTGTATTTTAATAAGTAGATAGATACTTGTCATTGATATTATGTATTAGTCGGCATTTGGTATGATTCCAAGTCGCATTTGAGATTTACTTTGCGTCTAATCATAAACACCATCTGAAAGAAAATACGAATATTGTTTTCATTTATGTGAGTTCAAAAAAACAATAAAAACGCGAATCGTGTGTTGGAAAGTGGGGGAATTTTCAGAAAACTTCGTTATAATTACAGCAGTACCTAGAGTCAGCACAAAAGTTATGAGAGTTCTACTGGGCGGTCCGGTGGCGCAACGGTTAGCGCTTGTCACCAATACAGTGAAGGTTGGCTGTCCTGGGTTCAGTTCTCGTCTCGGGCACGCTGTTCTTTCTCTGCATGTGGCATCTGTTTACAGGGCTGGCTGCCTTGCCGTGATATAGCCTTAGTTGCTGGCTCAGCGTAAAACACCAATTTAAAAAAAAGAGAGTTCTACTACTGCTTGAGGTAGCGGTTGTGGTCAAAAGAGTTTTCAGTGACAGGTGAAGAAGTTAGCAGTAGAATCACATGCCACGACACAGTCATGATCCCCATTAAAAATACCCGTGACCTGTGACAAGTGACACTGACCTTGGGTGTCACAAGTGAATGTTGGACAACAAATTCACTACAAGACAATTCTTTCAACAAAGAAAACAACGATTGCCGTCGGCTGTCTGGTCAAAGGACTTTCAAGTGAGGAGTTGTGCGCAGTTAATAAACTGTCTTTACTGAACCGGGTGATAGGAATATTTTAGGGGTGTTTTGGTATCGGGTGTGGAGTTGTGAGCCGTTAATGAACTGAATTTAGTAAACCGGGTGATAAGGATACTTCACTTCTTTTACATCAGTTAAATTGTGTGTGTGACTTGGCTAAGCAGGTAACAGATGACAGAGCTCCACCTACTGGTACGCCATTTTTGTTATAGCCGTCGAATGTTAATCAATATTAAAGCTGTAACAAGCAAGCAAAAAAATCATTACATTGACAAGGCGATGTGACGAGTCCCCATTCCAAGACCGTTGCGTAACTATCCTTGTCGTTTGACGGGCGACACTCCAGATAACTAACACCAGTAAAGTATGTTCGTGCTATTGTATTGCTGTACTGTATTATGATCTGAAAATATATCTTCCAAAAAAATAATAAATAAAAAAATTAATAACATATAAAAAATATAAATAAAAAAAAGTTTTTCTCGCCCACTTGGGTGGTCGCTATACTAACTCTAGCACATTTCTTAACCATTAATCTTCATTCTCGATGCTTTCACTCTCTTGGATGGAAAATAGAATCCAAAGGGTTAAAACAGAGTAATATAAAAAAATTTGTTTTTAAAACTATTATTTTAACTGTACTAATAATACGTATTTTATACATTAAATATAATTGTTTCTAATAGTGTCCCTCACACTTATAATTTAGGTTATCTGTATTAAAGAAAATCCTGAGACGTAAAGAAAAATATTTTACAATTATCAGTCAGTCAGTCAGTCAGTCCCATGATTGGTACCTCTCGTTGAGGGAGCACATGGATAGACGCGGCAGCTGACAGGGTCCCCCACTCTTGCCTATTGTGGGCAGCAAGTATAGTCAGCAGGTCCTGTACAGGACGACCAGTCCAGTCTTTGATCTTTGTAAGCCAGTTCTTCCTCTGACCACCGCGGTGTCGAGTACCCTCCAAAGTGACTTGAAGAGTAGTCTTCGACAAAATCCCCAAATCCTGTCCATCTGACCTCCGCCAGTCCCACAATGTCCCACTGATACTGTTTTAGTTCGTGTGTGAGTTGTTGTACTTTGCCGCACTGGTGTAACGTGCATAAGTTCCACGTGCAAATGTATGTTCCCTCTCTCAACTTGATTTCTGCTTTGGCTCCAGTAGCACACTTCTCGCTGAGCCCACACTGGATCCGGGCGATAGGGAGCGCGGTTGTTGTTGATCCGGGCCTCGAGCGATCTGGCATGTTGTCTTTTTTTGCGGCGTATATCCATGGTCCTTGCATTGAACATTATACACTTGGTAGCCCCCATCCCTTCTCCAAGTGAACCACAGCCGGCAGTCGGTCTGGTCATGAACACGTAGGCGCTGGGCCCTGGCTGTTACTCTCATCGTGAAAAGTCTTAACCCGCTGATGTCGTGTTTACCCCAAGAATTTCTGTAGTGGTTTACTTCCTTAGGCTTTATCTTTCCCAAGATTTCCCCCAGGGCACTGGGGCCATTTTTCTTTGGCTAGGATTGTACTGAGAAAATGGTGAGCGTAAACCGTTTGATGGAAAATGGCGGTAGCGGCGACCACATGGTCTTTTAAACTAGCCAATCAGGGTATCAGAATCTTTGCTTATGATCTTATGCAAGCCTATATCAAAGTGGTTGGAACATACTTCGCTCTTAAGAATTGTAGAAAAGATAAAACATTTACAATCTGGATAAAATATTAAATGAACCTACTTTATCATTTTACCCTTTTGAGTAAAATTCAAATAAAAGTAAGTTTTATTTTTTTTTTTTACTTATTTTATTTTAAACATTTTAGTCGTCTTTTTTAATTTTGTTATCAATTGTTTGTATGTTTGTTATTTTAATGTAATCATCCAAGAGAAGGAACTATTGCCAGCGAAAGAGGAATCAAGTCTGCACAATTACATTTCTGATTTACATGTTCTGAAGAAGAAATTTAAAAAGAAACTTGTGGATTGCAAATGACTTAATATTGTATTGTCACCGGAAATGAGTAACTGGTGAAAATGTCAGACCTCTACGATGATGTGACGCGGATGAAAAATTGATTAAAAATTTAGAGTTAAATGAAAGTGTGGAATAAACTAGAGTCCGGTCGCTCTGTGACACTGGGTTGAGGTCAAGGATCTTTTTTACCAAGTCCCGATCGAGCAAAGTTTTTCAGGGGACAGTTAGGTTTTAATAAACAGTATTTTAACTAATACTTGCCAGAAATGGCTTAGTTTGAATATGTCGTTTTTCGTATATCACTTTCTGAATGAAATTATTCGTGGTTTTGCAAGATGAAAGTAAAATACAAAGTGTACAAATCTGCACAGCACGAAAATATACAAAATTAATGTAAAGATCCATATAAATGGCGTTTTATGGCAATAAATTATAATTGTCTTATGCAATAAAGTGAAAAGTGATGTTTTGTGGATGTTGTGCTTGCTTTGTCATAGGCGTGAAGAGAGAGAGAGAAGGGAACAGGTGATTAACACACAGAAAGAAACGCCATCCAACTCTGGCTCTGAATTATATCAGAAATAACTAAGTTTTGCTTTCCTGCAGTAAGAAATAATATAATGAAAAAAACGAGTGTCAAAAATTATATATTAAGTGCTACAGAGGTTCCCAAAAAAGTCCAAACAACTACAATGAATGATTACTCATCCTGCAAGTTTAAAATCTTTTTCGGGCGATGGTAGCGTATTGAAACTTAGAGAGCATAATATAGGTGAGGAATTTTTTAAAACAATGAGGAAATGACACATTGATGATGATGATGATGATGATGATGATGATGATGATGATGATGATGATGATGATGATGATGATGATGATGATGATGATGATGATGATGATGATGATGATGATGATGATTTTCAGTACAAGTGAAGTGATTTTAGTTCGCGACGAAAACGTGATGACATCGTGAAGTAGATGAAGAAATTAATGGACGAGTTGACCATGACGATAGCAAACCCGACGAAGTGCGTAGCGACGAAAATGTTGCAGTTAGTGCCGTCCGCGCGGAACTCTGGGACAGCGAATCGTGTCAAAGCCAAGGCGATGTTAGGGGCTGAACACAGGATGTAAATACAGGACACCACTACCAGCATCCTCATCAACACCACCTGTCTTTTTAAATAGGAGTCTCCACTGCAAAGACAACAAAGACAAAGGGCTTATGGGGACCTGTTGCAATAGTCACTATAGAAACGTGGGCTGTCATCGTTACCTCTTTAAATTTTAAAGTTTGATGATCTTATCAAAAAATAGTCTGCCACGGATGCGTCCGTGCCTTACTGTGTATGAAAGGGAGATAACGTGCTAGTGTGTGCCGTTTGTACAGAGGGGAGACAATGCATTATGCCAGAAGTTCGTGGACCATTCTAGATCGAGTAAGGGACTAGGTATTCAACAAGTTGTGAGAAAAAATTGTGGTCTTGTTGCACATTCTGGAATCACTTGTCGTGCAACTGCGGTGTCACCTCATCGATGTAGTTTTTTTCTAATATTAGTGAAAAAGATGAAAGATAACTACGAGTAAATGTAGTTTATGGGATAGTCATGTTAATTTATATCCAATTGTGATTTCAAGTAAAATGTGTATAGCCTCAGAACATTTTTGATTGGTACCTTTAACAAATCTTTCAATGTTTGCATAAACTATACATCACTGAACCAGCTTCAAATACCTCAATAAAATCGGATGCATCTATACTTTTTTGATACCACATTGATTGTTTTCCTCGATACGTCAATGATAGCTAATGATCTTAATCGAGGTTCTCATTATATGTTACTACAATAACAGTGTTGTTCCTCTTTTCATTCATTTTTCATTCTGCTATACTTTGTTACAACGTCCTCTTCTTACCTCATCCTTGAAAATAGCTTCCCCTTCTCTGGTTACATGAGGGCAGAGCCATCTGGCCATGCTTTAAACCCCCTACTGGAGGCTCTACATTAAAACAAGATGTTAATGCTTTCAGTTGTGATCATGTTTCACCTCGCAATCACACACTAATGACTCTGATTGAATCATTTGTAATTTGCACTTACTGTACTGGACTGGGCCACAATAAAAAAAAGCGTCGCATGGGTTTTGAACCGGCGGTTTTCGGACTCGGACACGCGCAAAAGTCTTCACTTATTTTCGACAGCAGAAATTTTATTAGACTTTTTTGTTGTTTGCTTGCTTTCTTTGGTTGGCGGATTAGGTATTTGTGTGTGTGTGTGTGTGTGTGTGTGTGTGTGTGTGTGTGTGTGTGTGTGTGTGTGTGTGAGTGTGTCTTTATTATCTCTTACTAGAAACGCATTAGAAACCTGAGTCGGAACAAAGATACTACAAAGTTTGAAAACTTTATTTGAAATGTTTAAATTTTGTGGACATAAATATACTCTAGACAAACTGGTTTTCATTTTTGATTTCTAGCTAAAAATTTGAAAGGCGCAATTACTAGACATTATTTTTATTTTGGAGAAGGCAATTGACTGTTCAGACCTCCAGATCCTTGATTTTTGAAAAACGGTCGTTTATAAAAAAAAAATCAGGGAAATACCAATATTTGCTTACCATGCTGTAGTCTTTCTCCAGGTGGCAGCGCTGTGCAACCTCATCAAGGTGAGAGCTGTGGTCAAAATAACAACAACAAAAGTAAAGAAAGAGATAAATGGTAGAGCAATGTTTTCGACAGCTTTGAAAACGCCGTGCTTAAGAAAGACCTCAGTGTTGACTAGAACTGGAATGTACACTCCAGTTACTTCATTTTTGATGTGTATTAATGTCTCCTTTACAATGTATACGCTGCACAGACCTTGTATAAGTAATAAGGATGTAGTAAGAATCACTGCCATTTCTTTTGTACTAATGAGAGTCGCGGATTTCATGGGGAACATGACACACACGCACCGCTCTACGGCGATGATCATCGTCAGACACCCAGACGAGTAGGCAAAACTGTTAACAAACGCTAAACTGTTTTTGATGAAATTAAGTCTCCAAAACATCGCCTGGTCAGGCACAAAGATGCCGATGAAGCAGTAGGAGACCATCGTCAGTACAGCTGTGAGGTACATGAGGTCAGTGAAGGCGAGACAGAAGAGACAGAGGTTCATCCGGTCTCGCAGTCCCTGACGATAGAAGACGATCATGCTGAGGATGTTGGCCGGGGCTCCAGTCAGAAATAATGATGGAATGAGGCCGCACTGGACGACCTTGTCGTGGATCTTCCGCGCCTCGAAGCTGAGGATGTTGTGGGAGCTCTCCCAACAGTTACATTCTCTGCAGCTGTTGAGGGGGACACTCAGAGTCGCAGCTGAAGTTAGGTTGTTTGAGGCATCTAAGGACATTTCTGAGAGTTGTTGAGAAAGTATGCTTCATCAATAGTGGAAGACTGATTGCAATTTTCTGAGAGAGAAATCGTTTGTTGCTGGGTCCAACCCTCTACAACAATGTGCTGCATGTGTTTACTGTCAGGATTTATTTAAACCTCTCGCTTATTGTAGGAGAAAAAAGAGCTTAATTATAGGCTCGTTTTATATAAAAAAAATCATTAAAGTTGTGAGATGTGTAGGTTTGCTGATCATGTGTGTGTGTGTGTGTGTGTGTGTGTGTGTGTGTGTGTGTGTGTGTGTGTGTGTGCATGCGTGTGTGCATGTGTAAGACTCCGTCGTGTATAATGAATATAGTTAAACCAACAGACGGTGATGTTGTCATCTATTAAGCCTTGAATTCTGCAAAGCAATTACCGTCGAGCTGTGATTATTTATCTTTTACTACCAAACAGTAAATACCCTGGAAATTACCGAAGGACACGTGTTTACATAATAAAAGAATCAAAGACAAAAAGAGTAACATCAATTTTATTATTTTTACTAAGAACTGGTTTGAGGGGAGAGTATATTTCAAAAAAAAATGTTTATAACAAAGAGAAAATTAGTTGAAATAAGAAAGAAACGTTTCTGGTGCATTAGGGGAACAAATTAAGATTTGTTATACTCTGGTCTAGCAGCTAAATTTAAAAGACCAAGACTATCAGGGATTTTTTAGACAAATATCGATAATACCAGCGAGGAAAGATTCCTGTACTAGCAATTAGAAAATTACATATATTTCATTGTTCTGTATGTAGTCTACATCTTCAGATTTTATTGCAAATATTTAACACTTTTTTATATTGAATTTTTTATTTTAACAAATTAGGGCTTTGGATTCGTCAAATTTTTAAAAACTTTTAAATTCTGTATATGATATAATTTTATCTTTAATCTGGCTCAAGATCATTCAGTGTCAGT
This sequence comes from Marisa cornuarietis, assembly GCA_004794655.1. Lineage (NCBI taxonomy): Eukaryota > Metazoa > Mollusca > Gastropoda > Architaenioglossa > Ampullariidae > Marisa > Marisa cornuarietis. Next base: position 18,572,595 of record SMMW01000001.1, read on the forward strand.
CAGCTTTATGACAGAACACCATAACAACATCATGAAGCTGAGAAGATTCAGTCGCCAAGACTCAGTTTTGTAACGAATATCTGGTAGAATTTTTTAGAGCTATTTCCACCCGAACCTTTCACAGCAGTGGGAAGAATCTGGTAGGCAGGTGACAGTCTCTTTAGCATTAAAGTACTGATCCAGCATCGAATGAAATTAGAGTAAATCTTGCCACAGCGTCTGACGAGGTCCTGATTAATTAATCAGGTGAGTCTTGTTAGACTCACTTGTCAAAAGTCTTACTCATCTGTGCTACAGTCAGCTACTCAGTGTTGTCTACACAACTCTTTTATTAATGTTTTTCTCTTAAAAGACAAAAGTTGCTATCTTAAATAACATTCTAAACCTGAGGAAAATTGTTGCTTTGCGAATGACATTTCAGCTCTATAAACTGTCCTTAGGACTATCACTTTGTGTGGAAATTGTGCATTGTTTTGTCGCATTCTGTCACAGAGGGGTGACATAAGGCTAAATAGCTACCACAGTATCTTTTTTTAGATAGTAAGTGGAAGACAATATAATTAACTGTCACAGCCCAGCACTTCCCTTACCAAGGAGACACGGCAAATGGAGGGACACTACGTGTAGGGGAGTGAAGGCTGCTTCTTCCGAGAAAAGGTTTATATTTTCTTGAGTATCTCGGATTTTTTGTGTCAGTTGAACTTTCCTATTATTCTTTATGTATTAGTAATTGTTCTTGTTGTTCTCTTTGAAGTTGTTTGGAGTGAATGTTATCCTGGATTATTTGGGCCAGGAATGTTGTGGTCGCTCGTCCCCAAGAGGCATCGCCGATGTGTTTTAACATCTGTCCCCTAGTGGAGGGGTCAGTGATTTGTTAGATTATTTGTGGAAAACATTTTTATTGGATTAGTACAACCCCTGGTTTTACTGACTATAACTTAACAGTGTTGTCAAAGAACATTTTCAAGTGTGACTTTGAGCAGGACTACAAAATCTATATAAACTCTTTGTTAGCAGTCAAACTGAGAAAAACAAACTTTCTTTTTGAACAGTTGACAATTACACTTGTTGAGTAGTTAGTAATTTTCGGATTGTGTATAAAGAATTATTTTTTCTTCAACAATTATCCTAGAATTTTCTTTAAATTTTTCTTGCTTATTCCTTGTTAATATCATTAAATTTATACAGGCCTACAAAAGAGTTGTTTTGTAAAGAAAAAAGGCGCATTAGTCCAGGAATCTACGTGTACCCGACTGTGTGTGACACGTTAGCTAACATTGTTTTTGCAAAAAAAAGGTATTAGAGAGCATTTAAATATCTCCCGCATTGATTGAGTTTATAAATTTGTGGTCAGTCAGTTTACATGACAGAGATGATGTACACACCTGACACAAGTGGAACCACTAGGGGAGACAGTCTACAGGACACAGCTGAGTCAGACACCCTACGCGGTGGGGGACTGAGGTAGTCTCTGTACAACCAGCTCTTTTATTGTCGTGTGTACATTCGTGCACTCTCAAGAAAGACATCTCGCTTTTGCCTACAGGACCACACAAATGATTTCAGATTACATAATACTTCATTCTTCTGACGAATAATTAAGTTAATCTCGAAGCGGAATTGGAGAAAGTAACAGAAATTACCACTGAGTGAGACAAAACTTTGGTTATTTGCCGAAAGTGGACAAAATAGAGGACATTGGTAAAGACAAATGTAACAGTCACCATGAGACCCGCGAGAAGGACCGTTCAGAATGAGTTGATGCCTGAGCTGCCTTCTGACACGCGGGAACCTGGAAAAGGTTCATTGCTTCCCAGTGAGTGGCTCGAGACAGCCTCGTGTTTCACCTCATTAAAGTGAATGGTATGCGGTTAACACTCGTACAATTTAGTTTTTTGGTTTTTCCTTGGGAGTTAAATACAAGCCTTAAATTGTGTTAAAATAGCAAACATTTATTAATGTTAGTCTTTCCACATACACACACACACACATACATGTAAACTGAGCACACAATTATATACTAGAAGAAAGTAAATTATTTACTTTCCAGCACGATCTACAAGAACAGCTCTTTTTAAAAAGAAGGGAACTCTTGTTAAAAAGTAAAAATAAGTCTTTAAAATAATGTGTAAGTGCGAAATGGTTGGCCGACATTTGCGCCATACTTTAACGTTCCGTGTATTATTTATTGTATGGCTCACTGGTCCCTCTACTTTAGCTGAAGAAGATAAAACAGCTTTTCTTCTTCTATGTTCAAAATATTGCAAGCAATTTCTGATAAAGCAGCTGTTTTTCGAAGTTAATTGAAGACGATCAAAGAATTATTATTATTATTATTATTATTATTATTCGAGCGCATCAGTCACTATGTAAAAAAAGAAAACTATTTTACTTACAACATTTGGGGGGAAATGGAGAACTTCAGCGAATAAAATCCGCATTTAAAAGTGTACACACCACACTTACAGCTACTTGGAAGCAAGCATACGGCATTTTGCTGTCACTTTGTATATCAGTAAGACTTGAAATGGTTGAGTTACCGTCAGAGCCACCCAGAGTCTGCACGGGCTTTCCGGGCCCCTTGTAATTGTAGATTATTTCCCCAGTATATTATAATATGTTTACAATTCGATTGTCAATATCTACATTTCCTTCAGTAACATATAGACTGCAAACATTAGGACAAGTGCACTAGGATCCAAATCACTACTTGAACATAGAGTTGTTTACATATGAGTGCTTAGTAAATGAGGAAACATGACAGTAAAGGATCAGACTTGTAGCACCCCGCTCCATGGAAACAAATCCCCAGAGTGAGGAATGTTACGTTAACCTTTCTTTAAAGAAAAGGAAAAGGAAAATAAAAAGGAAAAATATCCACTGACCAAGGACTGGTCCTCTTCACAGCCGCGGGCCCGGGTACAACATCCCCCATGTCCCCCGCTCTCGTCAGGCCAGGCTACAGTGGCAAACTCCCGAAGAACACCTGCTCTTTGTTATTACCAGTCTGAAAAAAATTCTCGGCAGGTCGTGTGCGAGTTTTGTGACCTTTGACATCAAAAATCGTCACGTCACCACGTAAATATTGTTCCGATTAAGAGGTCATTGCCCACTCCCAAATCTTGTTTCTGTTTACTAGTAATTGAAAGCTTAGTCTGTAAATAGCATAAAAAACAAACACAATCAAAACAAAATCTCTTTACTGTCAGTATCATGCCTTCATCGCTCGTGCTATATATATTAAGATTGAACATATTGCAAATATCAAGACAGTGTCCTAATTAATTTACACAAGATACAATATCAATTAAACTTCAATCCTAAGTCAGTTTTCTAAAAGACAGCATCTTCACTTCGTGGCGAAAGCGGGACGATATGGTGACGTAGACGAAGAAATTGATGGAGGAGTTGAACATGACGATCAAAAAGCCGTTCAAATGGATGATGGAGAAGAGGTTGCAGTACTGGCCGTCTGCCCGAAACTCTGGGACAGTGTATCGGGTCAAGGCCAGAGAAACGTTAGGGGCCGTGCACAGGATGTAGATACAGCACACGGCCACCAACATCTTCATCAACACCGCCTGACCCTTCTGGTACGATCCTGCACTGTCAACATAATAATTAGCTGTTCAATAGAGAGTAAAGACCCTGGAGTTTACAAAAAACTTTTTGAATATTTTCCCAAAAATTCAAACAAGCATGGGTCAAAATTAACATACTATTCTACGATATCTGTTTTGGAAAAGATGTTACAAGAACAGAAAGAGAAGAAGAAACAATGCAAGACAGTTGCGAGGAGAGGGCGATGAGCAGGCAGGATTTTAGAGAGTAAAGTAATGAGAAATGAAATAAAAATGGTGAATATGTGGCTTAACAATCATCTAGGCTGCAGAACTGTAAAACCCAGAAGAAAAAAACTACAGTGAAAATCTTTTTATCTTGGCTACATTCACTAAGTTCAATAATTTTTTTTTACTTTTGTGATTTTGATATACTGACCCTTCAAGAATGTATGCTACAAACAAAGCAACACAGTTTCAAAGAAAACACTTTTAACAAGCAGATCACCAAATTACAAATGCATTGACCTCGAAGTGGACTTCCTCCAGACAGCAGCGCTGCGCAGTCTCATCAAAGTTAAGGTTGTGGCCAAAACCACAAGTCCAAAGCTGAAGAAAGAAAAAGATGAGAGGACGATGTTTTCGATGATTGTTAAAAAGTTGTGGCTGAGGAAAAACTGGGTAGTTGTAAGAACGAAACGGTATTGTCCAGTTGATGTGTTTAGCACAGATGTTACAGTGTCCTTGACAACATACACGCTGCACAGAATCTGCATCAACATCAGCGACATCGTCACAGCTATTCCCATCGTCTTCGTCTTCATCAGGTGCGTGGCCCTCATCGGGAACAGGACACACACGCACCGCTCCGTGGCAATGATCATAGTCAGAAGCCCTGATGAATACCCGAAACCATTAGTAAAATTTACAGTGTGTTTGATGAGGGTAAGCCTCCAGAACTGCTCCCGGTCCGGTAGAAAGATGCCAATGAAGCAGTAGAGGACTGTAATGAACACAGATGTGATGTACATGAGATCAACAAAGGCGAGACAGAAGAGACAGAGGTTCATCCGGTCTCGCAGTCCTTGGTCGGTAAAAGACGATCATAGTGAGGATGTTGGCAGGGGCCCCGATAAAAAAAAGTGTAGGCATGAGACCACAGTGCACTATTCTGGCACTGGTGTTGCAAGCCTGAAGACTATTGAAAGCAGCAACAGTGCCCCACACCTTAAATTCTCGAGAGTCATTGTAGATGGAGGACATGTTTCCGTCTGAGGTCCAGTTGTCTGACTCGCAACACATCCTGCAAAGCAACTAAAACAAGGAGGCTGTTGCCCGGATCCAAAATAACAAGAGGAGTACGCGCATAATCGTTGCTGCAAACAGTTTCATAGACTTTGTTTAATCTCTATCGTATCTTGAAGCTATGTACATCGTCTTTATACTAGAGCGAGAAGATTTACTTGTTTCATAATACGTGTGTACGTGTACGTGTGTACGTGCGTGCGTGTATGTGTGTGGTGAGAAAGACTGCTGATGTGTCAAAGTAGGTGTAATTCTGTTCACTTATGCTTTTATTTACCTACATAAATATTTATGGATTTTTACTTTGAAGGAGCAAAGTGCTGCGTTTCGACAGCAGCAAGCGCGTGTTTTTGTTCGATGCGCCTAATTGATGCCTGACAACCATAGTCAGACTCTGGAAGGAAGGAAGATGTTTTAGTCAGGAAGGCTGCGTACATCGTTGCCATGCAACTCTTGTGAAAGACCAGGTGCTCAGGCAACAGAAAGATTAATCACGAGTAGAATACTGCTGTAAATATCAAGAACAAACAAAATGATTTACTTTAAACAGAGCTGGTCTTCCGGGTATCATTTTAAGTTTACCTTGTTATTTGCAAGATGCTACAAAATTCGAAAATTTTACGTGCACATGCAAATAGTGTGTGTGTGTGTGTGTGTGTGTGTGTGTGTGTGTGTGTGTGATGCTATGGTTCATCATCTTTTCCTGCCACGTAGTACATATTATAGCGATTAGCGAAGCACAAAATAAGTTTACATAATAAGACAAATTTATGTATTGTAAGGAGAATATACCAGGTCTTCCGCTGTAATTTTCAGAACCAAGGCTTACAAAAATAATAATTTGGTAGAAATAAAAGAAGTTTGTGGGCTTAGGGTTTAAAAACTAGGAATGTTGATGTGTAGTCTAACAGTGAAGGCGCTAGTAAATTTTTTTAAAACAAATATCGATGATGCTTAAAAGGAAAGATTCGTGTGCCAGCAATAGCAAATAAATAATTAATTTTTTGTTCCGTTTTGATTACATCCTCAGATTTAACTGCAAATATTTTACCCGTGTTTGACATTAAATCTGCTTTTAAACAAATATGTTTGTGGATTAGTCAAATGTTTAATCTGGCTCAAAATCATCTGGTGTCAGTCAGCTTTATGACAGAACACGTGAACAACTTCGTGAAGCTGTAAAGAGTCAGTCGCCAAGAACCAGTCAGACGTTTAGTAACGAATATTTGGGACAACTTTTATAGAACTACTTCCACCTCTTGCAGTAGTGGACAGAATTTGGTAAGGGGGTGCGAATCTCTTTAGCATCAAAGAGTTGACCCAGCATCGAATGGTTTTAGAGTAAAACTTGCTACAGCGTCTGACGAGGTCCTGATTAATTAATCAGGAGTCAAAGGCCATTACTCCTCTGTGCTACACTCAGCTACTCAGTGTTGTCTACACAACTTTTTTAATAATGTTTTTCTATTAAAAGGAAAAAGTTGTTATCTTAAATAGCATTCTATACCTGAGGAACATACGTTGCGAAAGAGATTTTGATGTTATAAGCCGATTTGAAACGCTCACTAAACTGTGAAGAACATCTGTCTGGCCGTTTTGGCGCACACGTAAGCTTAACATTGTTTTTGCAAAGTGTGTAAGGGACCTTCGTCAATTTGCATATCTCTCGCTTTGATTGAGTTTATAAATATGTGGTCAGTCAGTTTACACGACTGAGATGACGTGCACACCTGACACAACTGGCAGCACTAGAGGAGACAGTCTACAGGACACAGCTGAGTCAGACACCCTACGCGGTGGGGGACTGAGGTAGTCTCTCTACAACAAGCTCCTTTAATATTGTAAATTCGTTTACTCGCAAGAAAGGCACCTCGCTTTTTCCTACAGCACCACACAAATGCTTTCAGATTACATAATACTTCATTCTTTTGACGCATAACTAAGTTAATCACTAAGCAGAACTGGAGAAAGTAAGAAAAAAATTACCTCTGAGTTAAACTTCGGTTATTTGCCGAAAGCTGAGAAAATACAGGACATTGGTAACGACAAATGCAACAGTCCCTTTAGTTTAAGTCCTGCGAGAAGGACCGTTCAGAATGAGTTGATGGCTGAGCTGCCTTCTGACACGAGGGAACCTGGAAAAGGCTCATTGCTTCCCAGTGAGTGGCTCGAGACAGCCTCGTGTTTCACCTCATTAAAGTGAATGGTATGCGGTTAACACTCGTACAATTTAGTTTTTGGTTTTTCCTTAAGAGTTAAATACAAGCCTTAAATTGTTCTAATATAGCCAACATTAATGTAAGTCATTCCATACATATATAATTATATATATATACATGTAAATTGGGCATACAATTATGTTTCAAGTAGAAGAAAGCAAATTATTTACTTTCCAGCACGATCTACAAGAACAGTTATTTTTTAAGAAGGAACACTTGTTCAAATTAAAGTCTTTAAAATAATGTGTAACTAGGAACGGTCGGCCTACATCTGCGCCTATACTTTAGTGTTTTGTGTATCATTTACTCTAAGGATTACAGGAATCCCTCTTCTTAAGCTGAAGAAGATAAAACAACTTACACTCTCCTTGTTTAAAATCTTGCAAGCAGTCTCTGATGAAGCCGCTGTTTTTCGAAGCTAATACAAGACGATCAGAGAAATCATTCTTATTATGATAAGTATCATGGTGATGACATTATTATTATTATTATTCGAGAGCATAAGTCATTGTATGAAAAGAGAAAAACTGCTTCACTTACAACATTGTGGAGAAAATGAACCAAGCAATCCGACTGGAGAACCAGACTGAGAACTTCAGAGAACAAAATCCGCATTTAAAAGCGTACACACGACACTTACAGCGAGTCGGATGCAAGAATAAGGCGTTTTGCTGTCACTTTATACATCAATAGGACTTGAAATGGTTGAGCTACCGTGGCGAAACTCCCGAAGAGCATTTCCTCTTTGTTATTACCAGTTTGCAAACAAACAAACAAACAAACAAACAAACAACAAAAAAAAAACACAAAAACAAAAGAAAACAAAAACAACAACCTGTTGGACAGGTCGTGTGCGAGTTTCGTGATCTTTGACATCAAAAATCGTTACATCACCTCGTAAATATTGTGACAATTAAGAAGTCATTGCCCACTCCTAACACTCATTTCTTGTTTCTTGTTAATTGATAATGTATCCTCTGTAATTTAATTAGGAACACTGTCTTGATGTTCCGTTTAAAAAATATATAAAGCACGAAAGATGAAGGCATGATACTGACAGTAAAGACATTTTCGCGTGTCTTTGATTTGTTGTGCTATTTACAGACAAAGCCTTCAATCAAGCCTAGTTCAGTTTTCTAAAAGACAGCATCTTCCGAAAGCGGGACGATATGGTGACGTAGACGAAGAAATTGATGGAGGAGTTGAACATGACGATCAAAAAGCCGTTCAAATGGATGATGGAGAAGAGGTTGCAGTACTGGCCGTCTGCCCGAAACTCTGGGACAGTGTATCGGGTCAAGGCCAGAGAAACGTTAGGGGCCGTGCACAGGATGTAGATACAGCACACGGCCACCAACATCTTCATCAACACCGCCTGACCCTTCTGGTACGATCCTGCACTGTCAACATAATAATTAGTTGTTCATTAGAGAATAAAGACTGGTCGTTTAAGAAAACTTTTAAAATATTATCCCCCTAAAATCAAACAAGCACGGGTCAAAAAGAAACATACTATTTTGCGATATCTGTTTTGGAAAAGATGTTACATAAACAGAAAGAGAAGAAGAAGAAACAATACAAGACAGTAGCAAGGAGCGAGTGATGAGCGGCGAGCAGGTTGGATTTTAGAGAGATAAGTAATGACAAATAAAAAAATGGTGAATATGAGGCTTAACAATCATCTAGGCTGCAGAGCGGAAAAACTACAAGAAAAATACTACAGTGAAAATCATGGTTATATTCGCTAAGTTCAATAAACTTTTGTAACATTTGTGAATTGAATAAGTTACGATGCACATAGCTAATGATCCTACAATAAAGAATGCTACAAACAAAGCAACACAGTTTCAAAGAAAACACTTTTAACAAGCAGATCACAAAATTACAAATCCACTGACCTTGAAGTAGACTTCCTCCAGACAGCAGCGCTGCGCAGTCTCATCAAAGTTAAGGTTGTGGCCAATACAACAAGTCCAAAACTGAAGAAAGAAATAGATGATAGGACGATGTTTTCGATAATTTTAAAAAAGCTGTGGCTGAGGAAAAACTGGGTAGTTGTAAGTATGAAACGGTATTGTCCAGTTGATGTGGTTTGCACAGATGTTACGGTTTCCTTGATAACATACACGCTGCACAGAATCTGCATCACAATAATCGACATCGTCACAGCTATCCCCATCGTCTTCGTCTTCATCAGGTGCGTGGCCCTCATCGGGAACAGGACACACACGCACCGCTCCGTGGCAATGATCATAGTAAGGAGTCCTGATGAATACCCGAAACCATTAGTAAAATTTAATAAGTGTTTGAGGAGATTAAGCCTCCAGAACTGCTCCTGGTCCGGTAGAAAGATGCCAATGAAGCAGTAGAGGACTGTAATGAACACAGCTGTGATGTACATGAGGTCAACAAAGGCGAGACAGAAGAGACAGAGGTTCATCCGGTCTCGCAGTCCCTGGCGATAAAAGACGATCATTGTGAGGATGTTGGCTGGGGCCCCGATAAAGAAAAGTGTAGGCATGAGACCACACCGCACTATTCTGGAATTCATGTCACAAGCCTGAAGACTATTGAAAGCAGCGAGACTGGCCAACACTGTAAATTCTCGAGAGCCATTGTAGATGGAGGACATGTTTCCGTCTGAGGTCCCGTTGTCTGACTCGCAGCACATCCTGCAAAGCAACTAAAACAAGGAGGCTGTTGCTCGGATCTCTTTCGTATCTTGAAGCTATGTACAGCGTCTTTATAGTAGAGCGAGAAGAATTACTTTTTTATAATACGGGTGTGTGTGTGTGTGTGTGTGTGTGTCTTTTGATGAAGGCTATGGTTCAACATAGGTGTATTTCTCTTTGCTTATGCTTTTATTTACCTGTGTAAATATACATGGCCATTTACTTTGAGGGTGTAAAGTGCTGCGTCCATGCACGCGTTTCGACAGCAGCAAGCGCGTGCTTTTGTTCGATGCGCCTAATTGATGCCTGACAACCATAGTCAGACTCTGAAAGGAAGATGTTTTAGTCAGGAAGCCTGCCTACATTGTTGCTATGTACCTCGTGTAAAAGAAATGATACTCAGTCAAAAGAAAGATTAAACACGAGAATAATACTACTGTCAATCTAAAGAACAAACTATGTGCTTTACATTAAATTAAACTGCCCTTCCGGTGTTATTTTTAAGTTTACCTTATTATTCGCAAAATATTAGGAAATAGTAAAATTTTTATGTGCACATGCAAATATTATGTGTGTGTGTGTGGGGGGGGTGTAAGTGTTTTTTAATTACACATTTTCAAGAAGTAAAATCTGTCAAAACTATGCTTTTAGAGATGTATAAAGCAAGATCAGGATTAGCCTTAAACAATCAATTTTGCAGTTTAGATTTTTAATAAAATTAATTTGAAAGCTAGCAAAACCTTTACTAGTATACTCGCAGCTTGTACTGGCTGTTTACTCATTTAACAAAGTACAACAAATACAAGCATAACACCAGTTAAAAATACAGAAGCAAGGTGACAATGTTGAACTGATGGCTCAGTGATGAAGACGGCCGTGTATAGGGGTACAAGGACTGTGTGAAGTATTGATATACAAGTTCGTGCTTAGATAATTGTTCCATCTAATGGCTCTGTATAGTAGTTTTTACTCCACACAGTCCCTGTACCAACAAGTCTTTTTTTCCGTTGCGGCTGACCTCTCGTGTAGAGATAACTCTTGCTGCTGGCGCCACAGCAAGGTGCACAACTCTGAGTAACGACCGCTCTCTTCATGATCCGGCAACTTTTGATGGCTACATCAACGATGATGATGATGATGATGATGATGATGATGATGATGATGATGATGATGACTTCGAAGCGCATTTTCTCATTGCACCATACACTTTAAACGAACTGCCAGTCCAAACAAAAAATAAATAATGACATGACGAACAGGTTTGAATGAAAACAAAGAATCGAGAAGTGACCGGAAGACTTTGGTAGATCATGAAGTGTTTAGAGACTTGAAAGCTTCGAAGAGAATTGGGAAGAGAATTCTAAACAGTTGGGCTGTATAAAATGCGTCTGCCAAATTTCTCTCGTCTGATGAGTGAGAGATCAGCTCCAGGAGATCAAAGAGCGACTCAGTGATAAGGCGACAAAAGCTCGAGGACGGTAATTATGAAGAGAGGGTAAGTCTTTGTGCTTGTTTCTAAAATTTAAAAAAAAAGTGGTGCCCAAAGAAGTGGATGTATTTTACCTATGGACCGGTAAAAAAGTGCCCTGGGCTAAAGTAACATGAAGTAGTGGCCTCAGGGTCTGAATATTGCCTTACATAACTTCGCCCACAAGACGCTTTTCCTTGCCTTCTTTATTTTGCCCTGGGGAAAGCTTCTTACTCTTGCTTCGTAACTTCAGCCCCAGGTGTATTAGTGAGGACACTGGTAGCACAGTGTGGCCATCTTGCAATCAGTGCGAACTGGAACTGTCAGCCACTGTAGCTCATGGAGTAAATGCCTTCCGACCGAGGGGCACAGACATAACACCCATGCTATTTCAGTACGGTATGCAACAAACAACAAACACGTTCCATCAGAAATCAAATTTTATTATTTCACAAAGAAGTGCTTTATGTTGAATGGGTCCCGGTTGCTGAACTGCCATGTTTTTCAACTTAACACACACCCCGATATTCCCTCCCCACCCACCTCTTTACAAAAAAAAACGAACCCACCCCCGACCCCTTCGTGACAAGGGCTGTAACACAGAAATGCATAGCTTGCATAAAACTTTTTAAAACGTGACATTAAAAAAAGCAATAGTAATTTTGTTGACAAAGCAAGATACAGCTTGTTGTGTTGTGCCACAAGTAAATAAACCAACAATTTCCTCTTCAACATGTGTTTTTAATGCTTCTACTCAAAACAGGAAAGTAAAACAGTTTGCCAAGCGCCGAAATCATAGAGCAGCCTGCTTCCACTCAAAACAGAAAATTAAAACAAGATTGCAAAGTGAACAAAATATAGAACAGCATTTTCCACTCATGACATTCTCACTGTACATCGAAGAAATTAAAAAAAAAATACACGGGTGGAAGTACTGACTGTTGCTGTATGAGCATCTGCTTTGGAAGAGAAAAAATGCTTTTAGCGCTAGACATAATTAAAACATATTGGTTAAAGGACTCGAGGCAAGAAATTGTTCTCCAGTAAGAACGAATGTCACTTCTTATATTCGACTTGAAGAAAACCAAATGACCAACATCGGTTAAAAAAAAATAATGGCGAAAGAAAAAAAGAAGAGGAATGACAATAGCGCATGCTTAAGTCCCATATCACTATCGGTGGGTGGTGTTCTGCTCTACCGTCTTTGCTGTTGTGTGCGAACTTTGCAGGTAAATTACTTTTAGGAAGCAGACGACAAAAAAGTCTTTCTGCATTTACAAAATACTACAAAAGATAGTGTACTTTAAAAAATGTATCAAATGATAAAACACAGGTTTTATCATAAATAACTAGGCAGCCAAATGTAATTGGTTCCAAAGAACTGAGATCTTGTCTCGATGGTCCCACTGCCATTCGAATGTTTTCCATACTGCAGACTTGTCTCGAAAGCAGTGAGCATATGTATACGTACTACGAAATCATAACATATAAACCAGTGTAAACAAGAGGTGCATTGTATGTATATCGTATAGGTAATATACCTTGGTCTTTGCAACTCATCTTTTTGATTCTGAAAGTACAGTGCGGAAACGGAATTCAATGTACAAATAATTTTACATCGCATGTCATCATCAAAATTTTCATGACATTTAATAATAATAATAATAATAATTGAATTTTGTATCGCCCGTGGGACATCATTTGAAATAAGCACCTGTAGAAAACGATATTTTTGATAAAATATATGAACAGGCTGGGTTTGAAACTTGCAAAATACGTTTGGAATTTTGCCTTTCTTTAAAGTCTTTTCATTAGACAGAACAGCTGGTAAACTGATGCTGAAATATTAAGCAAAATGAAGAGGATAGAATACAGGTGGGTCTGGAAGCCTGGGAAAGGCTGTGTGACGTTACCAGAACGCCGTATAGTCTCGCGCTGAAATGCGAGACCTCAGGTTGCTATGGTTACGGGATTATGCACTGCCGACAGGAGGAAGACAGAGGGAACGTATATATATCCATACATGCACACATAAATACGGTTTGGAATGTGGAACAGAATGCACAAGAAATATTGGTACAGCATAGTTTTATATATAGATTTATATAATAATGAACACGAGCACATTCCCAATACAACATACAGCTACAAAAGTTATACACTCTGCAATGTGCTTGCACAATCTTGTGCAAGGACTCATTCACACGCGCGCGAGCACACACACACACACACACAGAGGCACACATGCCGTGCCAACCTGGGGTTATAGGTTTGATGATGCAAGCAGGCACTGAAATCGGAGTAAAAAGGTACCAACAGTCATGGCTTGACAATATGTATTGATATATTCCACATAGAATCGTTATTGTTGTGAATACGAAGGCTGCTTCACGACTACAGCAAGCGACACACCAAGCGAAACATAGAGCCAGGCTCTTCTTTCGTGATACCATTACATTGACACCCCCACCCTCACCTCGCGACTGAAGAAACAAGTTACGATGCACGATAGATATAGCAGTAGCTTGTCTTACCCAGTCTGTCCTTCTCCACACACACACACACACACACACACAGAATGTAATTAATATACATCGTTATGTCGCCGATTTCTCAAGCGTTTTGCTTTGGTTCACAAAAGAAAAACAACAAATCGAGCCAACGAAAAGCAACAATGCTGCGGTCCATGTCTTGACCAGTCACGGACTGCGTTGTCTAGGAGTTCTGCATTCCCATCCTGTTCTGCTAGACTCCCCCCTCCCGACCCATCCGTTGAACCCCTTCCGACGGATGACTGACACAGCCTAGTAATGGAGGCCAACACGCTGATCCTCCCATACGTCCTGCCACAGCAGTGAAGTGGGTGGGGATATCAGAATAGGTCATGCAGAAGGATCGCGAGTTTTTTCCCACAGACCTGACATTTAATAGGGTTGAGAAATTGGAAAAACAAACAGGCATCCACACACACACACACACACAGAGCGAGGAAACGAGTGATATGTTGCCTGAAAGGGAGGCCGGCAACCACTGGGTGGTAGGATTTGCTAGGAAGGTAATCGCTGTTCTTCACGACTAATTTTTAGTTCATGATGCATTCAACGTCCAGTTTGGAAACGTCCAGCTAGTGTGAATACAGCGAAGACATGCAACTGTGATCTTACCGCACCTACATGTCTTCCCCACAGACGCACTGCTTCCGTAGGAGTAACGGGTCACTTATTAGGACGCCGACACCGCCCTCAAGATGATTGCATGACACAAAAATTATGTTTCCCCGACCCTGCCTGACACAATAAAGACTGTACTGAATCAGTAATAGATGTAATAAGTACTGTTGTTTACATAAAGAAAAAAATTTCACGGCCTGTCCGATTTGGCACGCATCCAGCTGGCGAAAGTGGACAAGAGAGAGCTGGAAGGGATGAAAATTTGCAGTAACAAAAAGAGAGAGAGAGATATACCCATCACTTCATTAGATAGACCTGATTTGAAAGATCAGGCAGAAAACCTAAAAGAAAATATGTTTCACTGAAACACTTTGATGACACCGACGTGCAAAGAAAGTGAGATACAGTGCAATAGCACCTAGTATTCGTGCAAGGGAACTGATGACTGCAATAATTCTGTAAAGTGCTGGCTGCAAGCGCAAAAGCACCTGCAGGCAAGTCCAGAACAGGTAAGGGAGGTTTAACTATAAATATACGTGTGAATCCCGTGAGCGTGCGATGGTGACAAAGCTAGTTTGTACCCACAGAGGATGAACTCTGCTCACAACAGCGATATTTCGAAGACGATGTTTAGAAAAAGGTGGTCAGAGGACGACGTTTAAAAGATGAACGTAACTAGAAATCGCCGGTCATTCCACTCTTGGCTGATGAACTATGACCAATACGCTCTTGTCTTGATGATGGCTTCACCCACAGGAGCGATAACGCGATCAATTTCAGGTTATTATTTATTATAAAAACCACCTTCCTCGCCACCAATATGGCCGCCAACTCGCTTCTCTGTGATGTGACTTGTGGACGCCATGTGCTGTGTCGCGTGAAGCACAGACACGTTGGGGGAATCTTCGAGGGCCATAAGTACTCCATGACCACGTGTCCTACCGGCGATTAGCCAGTAACTCTTCTCCACGTAGAACTGTTGTTACTGATTTTCTCGCCCCCAATGCACACCCCAACATTCCTGTTTCATTTCTTACGGAGGTCTTCAGATCTAGTTCAGTGAAATCTTTCCTGAGGCATGAAACACACGATGTGAAACGACTCCCTCGACACAATTATTCTAGCACAGAATCAGTCCCTCAAAAACAAACAAACAAAAAAAAAGTATTTTAAACATAGCCAATCGTTGCATGAACCGAAAAATAACAGAGTATTTCAAAAATAAGGAAGGAAAACCCTCGTCGCTTGTAAAGTTAATCTGGAGGCAATATTCGTGATCGTTGGCAACATATTGCACGGGTGGATGTGCAGGGCAGGGTGACCCTTCTGGAGCCAGATGCACAATTTATCGCTAGACGTCATCTGCATGACGAACGCACACCTGCCAGCTCAACTGCTGTTCTAGGAGCATTCTAGTTGTCTGCTTCAGGTTTAACCATCGAAATTGAGTCTAGCGAACGCGCCGCGCATCTGGGCCCTGATCACCAGGAGTACGGGAAGCTGCTTGCACAGGGGCTTGGTGTTATTGGAGCAGGGAGAACCTCATGCTAATCGGCTTCTTCATGTGATATGAACCTGGATTTCGTGGGCGTTCCAACAAACGGAATTATATTGCACGGGTCGCGGCTGGAAACGACTAAATCAACGACAAAAGAAATATCCTTATGTGTTGTCTATCCAAAAAAAAAAAAAACCAGCTGGAAAATCATTGGCCGTTTCATGATTGCAGGAACCTCCACAAGTAAACCGCATGCACGCAATACGTTGACCTGACCTGCAATACACTAGAAACGGTCTGTCAAGCTCGACTGCGCTTCACGCAAATCGTGAGGACTTTTGCCCTGAAAAAAAATCACTTTAAAAAAATGTGTACTGTAACCGCTCTTCTTCCTCTCCGTCATCCCATCCCACAAAACCCTTCGACGAACATAAGCTGTTAAAAGGAAGAAGTGGCGAGTATTTCGATGAGAGAACAGCCAGCGGCATTTTTGCTGATGAAATGCGATGTCCCGTCCAGTTCCGGCTTGGAAGCCAGCGAGTATTATGCAGCGGAGGAGACGCAATGGAAGATGGTCAATACACGAGGTCAGTCAAATCATCGTACCACACTCTTTCAATAAATATGGTCATACTGAGACAAATTGAAGGCTTGCCTAAAAAATGAAATATCTATATGAATCCTACCCCGCGCTGTAAAAAGTAGAGAGACTGCGAGTTCAAGTGTTGATGCACCAAACAGAACGCTGACGTGGGGTTGACCCCGTTGATAGGCAAAACCCACACAACGGAGATACCATTTATTTTGGGCCGGAAGGAGTGTTCCTCCGTACCCAGACTGCAAGAAGCCAGGTGGCACAGGTTAGGTAAGGCTCGAATTTCTCTTCGTCAAAGTCTTCTTCCTGGATAGGTGAGTAGGTGCGAAGGAGATCTGACCTGTAGCACACGTCACATGTAGACCTCGGCACCGACCGGGACTGACTGAACTCTCCCTTCATCAACATGCTCAACGAAAAATAATTCTCCTCTTTCAATCGAATAACAGATGATATGCAATCAAAGGCTGACGTAAAAATAAAAGAAAGGAGACAGCTGTTAGAAGCTAACTGAAGACTGGAGGTGGTGTGTGAGGGAAATCATCCCATCTCACATCACAAACAAAAAGAAAACTTTCAAAGACAATGTCATGGTTGGCATCAGTATCACACACGAGACTTTCTTCTTCCAAACCAAGTGGCAGGTGCTGTATGCCAGCTATCGAGGTTACTGCTTCCAGGATTGGCTTTGCCAGCAAGATATCCTACCGCATTGCACAGTTATTTACAGATATTAAAGCTATCAAAACAAAGGGACTGGTATGTACAAAGAGAAGCGTCTGTCTCTGTTATTGTTAGTATTTTATTCCGACACACCGGGGGAGCATTTTAGGTAAGCAGTGGACCCGGATAACACAAATGGAAAGTGGAGCATGGGAAGGGGTTGTCATGACGGCGTCCAAATCTGACCAAGTCTGACTCCAGGTCCGGCTGCACGCGCGCGGCACGGACAGCGTCAACCCCAGACTGGACTCCTGGTGGCGTCTGTTCCTGCCACAAATCTCGCTAAACTTCTTCCTATGGGGCACTGTTCGACATGACAAGCTGCCAGACTGTGTTATGACAGGCAGATCAAGAGTCATAGCACATGTAGCCATGAGAGTCCAACAATGGCTCTGTCTGCACCTGAAATACCACCATTCAGCTGCGGACAACCTGCGAAAAGAAAAATTGGCAAGAATCGTGGCAACAAGCCAATGAGATATAGTTAAAATAAATAAATAGAAAAGGCAAGAAATCCAGTGATTTTTTTTAGATTTTCTGAAGAGACGTAACCATGCTGTTTGGTCTAGCCCGGTCCCTTGATGCGATCCCAAAGCGCACATAGTGGCAAGGATTAGTTGGGTTAAGGACACTCTAGTTACTGTAGTTAATGCGACACCTGCACAGCCTCTGAAATCATTTATTGTTCTTCCTTTCTAAACACTGATTTTACATGCAACTTTGTCGCAAAAAGAAATAAAAATCGCTAGAAATCACCTTGTCTCATGATCCGAAAGACCAACGGTCCTGTAATAACATCCGACCTGTTGAACAGAGATTCCGTCAGACTTGTTTACTCATGCACAAACGTTCTCCATCCATAACGCCACGCTAAATGCCAGATGCTATTCTAATTAAAAGGCGGAGCTACGGAAAAAATGGGGGTCGGGGTAACAGAAGGACTGCTTTTACGACAAAGACGCACTTTAAGTGGATCACATTTTGTAAAAGCATTTCAGAAGCCAATGCCACAAAGCTGTGGTGGGCATAGCTGACGACATCACGAGACAAGCATGACAAATGCGCACAAATTTCAACAAAGCCTTCACATTTTAATAAAAGGTTTGCGCGCAGTTTGTTTCCCAACCTCCACGAAATGGCCTACGGTGGATAATGATGGGGCGCTGAGCGGTACAGGAAGGTAAACAAATCTGCAATGTTTACACATTTAAAACAAAACAATGAAGACAATGACTGCCCAAATCATCACCACTCTCTTCATAATTATCCATTATTACAATACACATAGTGAAAAAAAACTGCCTTCAAATGCAATGTTGTGCGAACCCACATGATTAGTCATGTGCTGCACAGCAAGATGGCGGTGACCCACTTGCAGGTACCACTGCTCTGCAAATGTCAGCGAAGATTGCTCAGTTGTGTGAGGATAAGCTGGGTCTTGAAAGGTCCAGTGTGAGCATGCTCGGACTTGCAAACGCCATCTGGTGGCAGGTGTCAAACTGGGTGCTTTGAGTATACGACAACGTGCCCCCCGCCCTCAAAAAACAAAAAAGTAAAAACCATCATCAGACTCATTATCAAGCATACTGTTGCCCTGACAAACACTCTTTCCTGAACCATCCCTTTTCACAGACATCGACAGCTTGACGGTTTCAAGCACCAACACCAGCTATGCACTGCATTGCTGGTGGTTTCCAGACACCCCACACCCTGCCCCAACTCCCCCCAAACAAAATCTAAACAGCAGGTAGAGGAATTTCCTTGCATGTGATAACTTTAGAAGGAGATCCAGAAAGACGCAGTCTGCCTGGTAAAATGTGACCGTCATCTGCACACGGATTCATCCGTCCCTGGTGCACGCGATACGAAGTCAGGGGAACAACACAGAAACACTGAAATGCTGACGACACGAGGTGACACAAGTACTTTGGGCCCGAAGTGTAGCACACTAGAAACTGGTCCTGAGTCGACGGGCAATGACTAGCACATGACTCCTGTACATTTTTTGTCCGAGTCCCAGGGCTGAGTGCCGTTACTCAACCGAGTCAGGGCGCTCCTCGATCTGCGGTCTGTCTCTCTCTCCCGCCTCTCAGTCTTGGCCAGGACTACCTCCAGACCGTCCGGCATTACAACGTCCTCCTGAAATATTGCACCTGTACAAGCCTCTTCCTAGACCCGTCCATCGGCAGGTGTAGGCGGCAGGTGTGGGCAGCACGACACCCGCGTTTCGCTGGTTGCCTGGCTGGCTGGCTGGCCCTGGTTGGTCCGCAGGCCCCTTATCCTAGCGGGGCCCCATTCACTCTTGTCGGATGGGATCCAGGCTTGGTAGCGCCACGCTCTGACGATCCATATCCTCTAAGTCAAAGGCGCGGGACATTCGCTGGGAGTTGTCGGTAGGCGACAGGAGGCAGCGAGCCTGCAGCTCCTCCATGTAATCCTTCACCAGGTGAGCGATCTGGGATGCCTGCAACATGCACACAGACACGGAGTCAGAGAACACCACACAGTTGTACAGACATACATCTAGCAGCTGTACAGAGAAAGACGTATACCTAGCAGCTGTGAAGTGACGGCCAGTGGCGACCGGACACCTGTCACTCCCACGGTGACGTAAGATATAAGCGTTACCTGATTTCAGTGACAAGAAGTCCTACGGTCACACAAGAAATCAGCAGGAACACACTTAGCTGTCTTACAGGGTCACACTATACGTGGAGTCCTACAGACATTAGTGACAAGCGGTATACCCGTCAATCTTTTAATGACATTAAAAAGGGTGAGCCAGTCTTATAACGGTCAAGGACAAGCAGGCAATACTAAACATTCACAATGACCTCACAAAGAAACAGCCTGAATGACATCAACTGTCCAGCGACGTTCATCAGTCTCACTTTAATGTCATAAACTTGTTTAGCGACGTTCATTAATATGAGGTCAGGAAAACTGTTTAGCGAATTTCGCCAGTCTTAAGATGACCTCCGTGAATTAGTCATCTGTGCACAATAACAGTCATGTGCGATGCCATTGGTGCACACTAACATGAATTAACTATCGTAATATTCCTATCAGGTTTTTTAGATTTATGTCAGCAATTGAGATGGGATATACCTCGCTCTCTTTCAGTCCAGTCAGCCTGTCAATCTCTTTCCTTACAAAAAAGTCAGCGACAGAGACGCGAACGTCTGGCAGACTCAAAACAACTACATGTGCCGAAATATTTTTTTCTAAGAATTACTATTTGTCTTTATTTCTACAAAGCACTCTTCACAGCGTTACACAGTGGCAGCGCGCCAGTAACATCAAAAGCACCTACCCTTGGGGTTGTAGTTTCTGGTTACCCCCCACCCACCCACCCGAGGCTGCTTCACCTTCGTTTCATGGCTCCAGCCCCAGGCAGCAAATAATACCCCATCTCGCGTGCAAATACCCTAGGCAGTAACGATTCAGTAATTTTGAACTCAGGACTAGCAGAACTAACTGCCTGTCACCGTTAGAGGTCAGAAAAGAAGTACACGAGACATTTGTTTTCCTCGAGTGAAAAAACAAACTTGGCTTGCCGAAACAAGCTATCATTATTCCGTCTCCAGAAAAATAAACGTGAAACCCCATAATTAACGGCGGGGAGTGGCAGCGCGTGGATGACGACAGCTTTCCATCTTATGACTGCTGGATCAGGGATGATTTGGTAGTGGGTGGGTGAGGTGAAGGATGTGTCTCTGTGAACCGCCATGATTTTGTTTCACAAATGTTCGTACTTCGCGTTTTGAAGTTAATACAAAGAGTAGCACATGCAGACCTCGCTCATTCCTTCCATTTCGTAACCATTCTGTCAGCAGAGTAAGTGAATGGTGAAGCACATGTGTCCAGAAGACGCCCCGTTAGCGGCAGCGTCTACTATCCCCACTCCCCTCCCAAAACTCCTCAGAGCTTTCCCCCAACTCTAAATTGAGGAGGAATTCATGTGCAAGGCTGTAATTCATATAAGAAACCGGCCTAGCAGATGGACTTTGTCCTGCGTATCGCAACGTCTGGGGTCATCTGCACGTGCCATCGACCCTTATAGACCCCCACTGTTATGTGCCCCTGGTCACAAAACTGGGCTATTAGGAAGTTGCTACTTCTATAAATCCAGTTGTTCAGGCTTCTAAAGTTTATTTTTGTGTTTCCCCACTTTTTTGTGTGTCTGTATTTTATGACTGGTTGTATTGAATGTGTTATGCTGTGTGGGTGCATGGTGTGTGTGTGTGTGTGTGTTCAGGCTGGGATGGTCGGTAAAGTATAACTACAGTCTCAGATGAGCTCTACTTTCTGGCTGTATCAGTACATGTTATAAGGATCATCTCTAACCTTCTGGAAAATAAATGGGAACTCATTCTTTTCCAAACCAACCCAGGAAAAAGTATTATATGTGTTCGTTTTTTCAAGCATTCCTCTACTCTTGGTATAATATAAACAAGAAAGCTGGTTTACAAAAAAATCGGCACAATGCAAAATTTTTTTTTTGTAAATTCTCCAGTTCTCTAGAAGGCACCACCATTGATTTCTATCAAAAATTTGACCCATCAAGTAGACCAAGTAAATAAACCTGAACTATAAAAAAAACATTAAAGCAAAAAAAAAAAAGCTTTCATGCTATAAGCTATCCATAAATACTAGAAACACAAATCCAAATTTTTTAAAAAATCGGTCGTGCTGTTGCAGCCGTTAGTGAGGTTTGTTTTCAACGCTAAATCAACACATATGTATGTTACCTCATTGGTGTTGAACATGAACTTAGTGCCCTTGGCCATGTTCCCAATGACAATCATAATGCTCTTGATTGCTGGACTTGAATGCACCACTTCTGAGTAGCCAAACGAAGAGAGGAGTTTCTAAAGGGGGGAAATAGAAAGACTAGCAACATGAAAATAGAAAGACAAGCACCATGAAAAGCAGTTTAACTCTTACAACATTGCCACTTACCATGCATTTTTAATGGCTCTTCAGTGTCTAAACATATTATTTTGTATTTATTATTAATGTTTCGATATCTTCATATGGTGCATATATTTACATAATTTGACAAAGAAGTGATTATGGAATGAAAATGTAAACAATTACAGTACTATTCAATGCAATATCATTTCTTCAAGCACTCATTTAATCATTTCGTGCACTGATTCATTCTTGAAAACTAATTAACAATTTCTTTAATCAGTTTCCATAATTCTACTGCCAACACTGATACCATTGTGAAAAAAACATTTACAGTAGCATTTCATAAGTGGTGTTTGTTTTTAGTCCGATAAAATGATGACAGACTAAAAGGAAAGAAGATAAGAGCTTAAATAAGACAGCAAATGAGTGAGAGAAAAACATAGAAATGAACAACAATAGAAAATAAAGGGTTACGACATCTACAAAGAACAAGGGAAAAAAGCCTAGTGAAAAGGATTACAATGAATGAAGAACTATTTCTTTAAAAATCTGTTATAAACTAGACGTGGCATACATACATAGGTGTGCAATTCCAGCAGGGAGATGCCCCTTTGATGCACAGCCAACAACAGATTCTTTGGCATGGAGGAGGTGTAAGTTTGCTGCACACAGAGTTTTATTCAGCTCTTAACCTCTATAAATGATGATAAAGGGTAGTAGTAATGCTAGACAGTTCTGAGCCACTGATGGAAAATGAAATACAAAAATAAGTTTTCACTTGCCTAAGTAAAGATGTTAATAACAATGCTGGTATACCCTACTATAGCCCATCCCCCCATCTGATTTAGCAAGTGAAGTGATATTCTAGAATACGAAAATGGAAGAGTAAAGTTTCAGCTGCTTCAAATAAAGGTCTTATCAGTTCTTGAAGCCTTACGCTGACAGGGAAGATTGTGGCTCCAAACAGCGGCCATTCTTGAAGCACAGATATAAAGCTAGTGACTGCCTGCTGGGGACTCAAGTCCAGCAAAGTTCGGTGCATTGTCACAATATCCTCCAGGCGAATATAGCCTCGCATAGAACGAGGCAAGATTCGTAACACCGAGCTGAACAGAAAATCACACATACATGAGAAATCTTTTTGTATTCAAACCTCTTAGCACAGATTAAGAGTAATGTTTTTCAATGATTTCAGACAGGTTCATCATAAAGAAATAATGATGGAATACATGCATGTGCAATCAAAATATGCAGGGAAGAGTGGGGGGATACTCTTGACAACCAGCAGTCAAACACAGGTTTAAGGCATCTATTAACACAGCCGTAAATTTCAGTCTCTGTTTACTTATCATTACCATACCCTGAGCAGGATCAATTAAAAATAAAAATCTGTTTAATGGGAACACAACTGGGAGTCATAAATTTACATAAGATATTTCTCTGACCTGCAACAAAGAACTGACAAATTACAAAAAGAGTGACTGACCTGTAATTTATGTCCCCTGACTTGCAATCTTCCATCTCTGACTGTATTTTCAAAGCACAGAGTTGTACCTGCATTTGGCAAAAATTCAAACTTTAACAATTCAGGTGGGAAATATACTCATGTATCAACTACCTGCAACTTGGGTTTGGAACTACCAGACTACATCTAGAACCCACCGACGGATTGTAAAGAAGTTTTACTATAAATCATGAAACTATGACAGAAAATTTAGTGTAACAAGCATATAGCCCAATACTCACTGCATGTATAGGTGTGATTGGAATTCTCTCCTCAAACACATCCTGAATTAGTTGATGGAAGACAAGGTCACACTCTACTGGGTCATTGTAGTCCACATATGGTTCAATAAACAGTCGTTTCTGAAAAGTTCAAAAGAGTTGTAAACTAAAATCTGCCCATGTGTGCATATGCATATGAATATGTCTGTGCCTGCACAGCATACAGCCACCACTCCCATTCTTCCGCATGATTACAGGAATTTTTAATTAAGATGATAAATGATTTGTATCGATTTACAAGACATGATATGTGGTTCAATTAAACTGCTGAAAAAATATGTGATTTTCTTTTCTTTTTTTAATTGAAAGAATCCTCTT
Source organism: Marisa cornuarietis (assembly GCA_004794655.1). Lineage (NCBI taxonomy): Eukaryota > Metazoa > Mollusca > Gastropoda > Architaenioglossa > Ampullariidae > Marisa > Marisa cornuarietis. The sequence continues at coordinate 18,596,825 of SMMW01000001.1, forward strand.
TTGGTCTTTAACATTTGATCTTTAAACATTTTGCTAGCATTTTATTTCCAGTAAAAATTATACAAAATTTCTATCTCAGCTAAGGATTTTTAATGTATACTGCTTTCTTAATAGCTTATCGCTGTCCTAACTACACACCCTAAAAGTGAGGTGGAACTCCTGTACAGCACCGCTGCGTGATAACCTCTCCCACTTGCTAATGGTGTCAGACATTCGCTCATCAGCACCCATGCCTCGGCAAGTGAAGGATGCTGAGCTGGTCATCACTTCATAAATACCAAAGCCTTCAGCATCTGAACGCATGCCAATCTTTGCTTGGATGATCTTGATCACCTGGCATTGCGTGAGGCAAAAGAACACTTCCTCCCATAATGCAATCAAAATACTTAAAGAACGCAGCCTAGATAATAATATAAACTCAAACTTGTGGTGTTGTTGAAACCACGATTCTTCTTGTAAGAAAAAAAAATTATCCTGGTATTTGTTGACTGCAACTGACACCAAGATAATGCATCAATTGTAATATTAGTGAAATCGTCAGAACATTACAAGCAACTGTCTCACAAGAAATGTTGGTTTCAATCTGTTTTTTAATCACCGATAAAACAAACTGCTCATTTGTATATATATATATATACTGATCTGCAGCAATACTTTAACAAATTCTTTAAGTGTACTTGCTGTGAATAAATAAACCAATAAATAAATAAACAATGGCATTTAATAATCCTTTTTCATGTTAACAAGCACTGTGATATGATCTGAGAACAGTTTGCCAAAATAAAGGCTACACAGTACCTCCCCACATGTTGCAGCTGAGTCAAACTCCACCACCCTTTGATCACCATTCAGGAAAAATATTCTCTGAGTTATCAGTTTCCTGCAATAAAAATGCAGATCTTTTCAGACATCACACAAATATTACATTGTAAGGGCCACAATAAAAATTAAACAGGACGTCATGATGTCTGGAAAAAAAATCTTGAGTCAATATGAAATGAGGGATTGCTGATTAGAGAAAAGGAAGCCTGGGCATGTGATGGGGACAAAATGGGAGACAGCTATAAGATGCTGGTGATAATTATACAAAATGTGAGCAAGAGTTATAGGCCAGACATACCTCTGTATCACACACTGAATTTCTCGTACAGAAGGTGGAAACTTTCTCCTCTTCTTTTCCCCTGTTCTATTCAGGCACTGCAAAATAATGGAATATGCAACCTCCTATATTTTATATATTATTTTAAGCACATCAAGAAAAACCTACTCCAGAGACTGGCACAATCAATCATGGCCTTTAAAGTCTATATGTCTGCTAGAAAATTCTACTTCTGACACTCACTGCTCACTATTTAAGCCTAAAGAAAAGGCTTTGAAGTCTTTAACCTGATAATAATGATTGGGAAAGATGCTAGGTCACATGTCGGGCAGAAGGAGTGAGACTGTATGTGGATACTGTGATGTGTTCAGAGCAGTTTTAGCTGTGATACTGTGATGTACAAGTGAACTTCAACATAAAAACTGAACGTGCTGAAGCAGACTTTTCTGATAGTGAAAAAGAAAACTTAACAGGGAGGGTGAGAAGCCACAAATGAAGTATCGAAACTCAAAGAATTTACAATTAAGATGCAGACCCTGAAGTTGAAAGAAACAACACTAATTCATCATTAAAAATTAGAAGCTTGAGTTTCCAAGAAAGTGGCATATATGTTTCATGGTCAAGCTTTCAAAGGTTGTGACTGCTCTGAGAGAGGATTAAAAATATTTTAAGGTCACATAACATCAGACATGCTCTCTTACCTTGAGACTGAAGCGAGCGAATTTACCCTCTTCTGAGGTTTGGTCCATAGCACACTTTTTGAGATGGACCTGAACATACTTGTGAACTCGTGTATGAACAGGAGGCAATGTCGCGCATGCTACTGACAGCAGTTGCCATGATCGGCGATTCACCAAACTGTTGGGGTCTGTAAATTCAAACAATATACTTATAAGCCTTCAAATATAAATGTTTTTCAACAATGTCAAAACTGGCAATAGATCAAAACTTACATCCGCGGTTCTCAACCTGGGGGGGCGCGCCCCCCAAGGGGGGCGCAAGCTGCTGAAAAGGGGGCCGCAAAGGCGGTCATTTTTTCATATCTCATATAGGTATTAGTGGCTAAGGGGGACGCGCGGACGTACCTTTATTCGTCTGGGGGGGCGTCACAAGTAAAAGGTTGAGAAACGCTGACTTACATGATTCCAGTTTATATTGAATGTTCCAATATTTCATCACAATCAATACATTCTGAATATACAGCATAACATATTTGAAAATAAATGTATATTCTGTTAGATCTAGAGTAATGTTTAAAAAAAAATTCAAAACTATGAAGTTTACAAAATAGTGTATCCCATATCTGGCTTCAAACAAATTTGAATTGCTGAAAGGAATTTTCTTTCCTCAATCAGCATGACAATGATTATATCAACAGAGAGCAAGAAAATGAAAAAATAAGGTAAGAGAGGTTACTTTCTACAAAAATCACATTCCATCACAGTGCATCATGGTACATACATGCAGCAAAAGAACAAGCTACATGCTACTAGTGACAAAAAAATAAACTGAGTAATGTTTTCTTGCTATAATCTCCACCTTTGTCTTTACTAAGTTACACAATGACCCAATAATAATTAATATAAGGAAGGAAACACCACACCCAGAAATCATGACAGATGTTAAACGCTAGGAAAACAATAAACTTCTAGTTTCACGTCAGAATGATACTTACTCAGTTTCTGTTTAGCATTTTTGGCATCTGTCCTAGGCAAAAAGATAGTTCATAACAGTTAAGCATGCAACATATAACAAGAACATCATGCTTCTTGCAGGAGACAGCGGGTAAAAGAAAACAGAAACCATGGCATAGGACACTTTTGGAAACATTGCAAACCAAGAGTTTCACAGTCAAAAACGTTTATGATATGAAAGAGGAACAGAATGCAAGTAAGATCTCCATGCTTTTTTCATCCATCAACAGTTCTAACAGGGAAACAGTATAAAGGCAGCAAAAAGAGATCATAGTAGAAAACATTTATTTACAACATCAGCTTACAGCAGACATCAATGGATGAAAAGTTTCACCTAAATTTTTTTTAACAAAATTTTGTTTAATTTTAAAGCAGAAAAAATTGCTTTAAAGAGAAAATGATCACAACAAACATGCAAACAACACACATGCGTTTGCTAACAGTGAATTGTTTTTCTATACACATAATGCAACTGAGCATCTTTGCAGGTCATACAAGCAACTGGTCATCTGAGGTTATTCTACAGTGGCAGTGTACCCCACCCATCCAACCTACCTTGCCCCATTTTACACATACCTGGGTGGTCTGTGGTCTGCTTGACTAGCTGCAGGTAAAACTCGTTGCATAGCAAGTCATTCTCCAAGCATTTCTGCATCACATTCTGCATCATGGTCACATGATCTTCATCTGTGTCAACTACAACACACATTGCATTTTTAAATAAATAGACTTGACACAAATATATCATCATGCCTCATTCACACTACATCTGTGTGTGAAAAGACTGGACAAAGATGTATCATCATGGATTATGCAGCATGGAAGGAATTCTTTCATTTGTTTTCATTATATGTGTGTGAGAGAGAGAAAGGAGGGGGATGAAAGTGTGTGTGTGTGTGTGCAAGAGAGAGAGTGAGGAAACAGAGGTGTTTTTAATCCATTTGACACTCATATGTCAAACCAACAATGTTTAAGAATGTCACTAAAACCAAATAAGAAAACTAAAATATCAGTTATTAAAGCATATCTGTCTAAAACAAAGCCTACCGGATTCTTCAATTCCAGAATAAATCAAAATGCAGCTGAACATTTTAACAGCAGTCTCCTCATGAGCAGGGTTGTGGATGATTGTCAGAGACTGGCGCAGTGGTGTTTTGCTGTAGGACCAGAAGTCGACGCCAAAGTTGCTGCCTGCATCACTGCTAGCATAACTCCTCAGTCTATCCAGCTTGGATTTAGTTAATCTGAAAACATTCAAGCTTTCCTGATGACAGCCTTTTCCACAAGAAACACTGAGATAGTAGAAGTCAAAGTGTTTTTCAAAATCTCTCTTCCTTTCTCTATCACTAACAAATTATATTTGAGACAAATAAACACCAGCCAATTATATTTCACATAGCTGTACCTCCTTAGTGTGTTTCTTATAAAGCCAGTGCTGCCTTCTTGTGGTGGTCGTTGTAAAATTCGGCTTTCGGCCAATGCCTTTCGACAGCGTACTATCTCCTCATACAACTTCAGCTTCTCATCATCCGTCAGCTTCATCTGAACACAGCAACATCAGCTCTGACATTCTGGTCACAGAATTCTCATTATTTTGCATAAGAATACCATTCTACATTGCAAACATTCCTATTAAAACTGCTATTATATTTATAGAACCTCCCCTCAGGATGCTACCAATTGTAAATTGCCTGACATCGGGCAAGTAGAGGATCAAAGAAAACTCTAAAATGTGTGTCAAATAAAATGTAAATATGAAAAAAGCAAAATTGCTTCAGCTTAAAGACAGCAAAATCAGTAAACTATTGGTGTTTTCAGTTAATATCATCATCTGCAGAAAATGTGGTTGTTGAAGTGTGCTAGGAGATGCTGAAAGCTAGTTATAGAGGTAATAAATATATGCAATTTGTTTGTGGGGTGGTGGCAAAAGTGCAAAGAATATCTTGATAAAATCAGCATTGCTCCAGGCCCTCACCTTCTTCATGCCTTCATATTCTGGCTTCATCCAAGAGGCGTGATGTGGGCAGTAACTGGCAATGAGGTGACCAATGTCCTCTTTGTGATACGTCTCGAACATGAATGTCTTTTGTGGACAGCCGCCCACCATCTTGTTGCTCATTTCCATCGTTACAAAGTTGTCATTGGGGTCGATGGCAATGGATTCAATGTCATGATACCTGAAGTCGTAGATGAGCGCCTTGTCTCGTGCCCGCACAAACTTTAGGCCATCCATGTTGATAGCCAGGAGAGTGTCTGACCCATGGGACCACAAACCCTTGTGAACGATGGGGAAGAGGGTGCAACCATACAGAGGGAACTGTTTGACACAAGTCAGGTACCATACCTTTGCCTCCAAGTCACTCTTGCCTGCACCATAATGCTGCACAAATATATTTGTGCACACACACACACACACCACACACACACACAGTCCTTACATGAAATGATTCCTGAAAAAATATTGTTCATTAAACTGCATTGCCTAGACAATGCCAAATGCTGTTAACCACCTTAAATAAACTGTTAATAAAGTGTGGAAAGCCAGCTCAGCCATATAGGGATCATAAGTATTTATATGACATGGTTGACCTTCAGATGCAGACCACACTCTGAATCACTTTGGACAAATCAGGAAATAAATGTAAATAAATACCTTTTAAATTGCAACATATAACTCAATTTCTAAAAATAACTCTTAACACACCATGCAGTAAGTCTACTATGCTGAAGTCATGTGAGAAACTTCATAAAAAGACTACAATTCACTTCTGATGGCACTGAAACATTTAATCCAATGAGTACAGACCATAACCTTCACATTTACACCAATGAATGCATGAATTTCAAACATTTTCTAAAATTGAAAATCATTATTTACCGTGCAATATCTTCAGTAAAATAATTTATTCAACATCATACCTTGTGTGCTTTAGCCACTTCCTGTGACCAGTTCTTTCCTGAAGATGCCAAAATACGCTTACAGAGATACTGGTCTGCCTCACTGTACCTGTTAGATCATATCAGCAAATATTTTATTCCACTTTCTACTCTCTAGCTATGTATGAAGTATGAACTACAAGAAACAAATCCATATCAACAGCCCATCTGCATAAATCTTCAAACAAATTTTAGGACTGCTGTGAAATGCCACATATCCGCAAGATCATTTTCAAATTACCCTTTGTTTTCCTGCATACTGCATGTTAGCATGAACAAAATGTTAGAAATAGAAAAAAAAAATCTGCCTCCCTCTGCTTTCATACTATAGAATTTTAAGAAAACTGTAAAAAAAATTATTTTGAAAAGAAAATGGAAACTGTCACAACAGAAAATATGTGTCTCTAAATGTGATTTCAACACGAATGTGTAAAGATGCACACAAAGGCAGAATGCATTTCTCAACTTTAGTAATACCCTACATCCTCAGCAAGCTGATATGGCAACCATTTTTTTGTTTTGGTTTGTACACACAAGCTCCTTACGCTTCTACCGACCTGAACTCTCTGTCATCCTCATATGGTCCCCACACCACCTGAGCCTGAAGTCCTGCCAACTGCAGGGCCACTTTATCCGACACAGAGAACTCATCCATCTGCACATTAAATAAGTCGAGACAGAGAACTTATCCACCTGCACATTAAATATGTGGACTTTCAGGAGATACCTTTGACTCATGTTGTACAACCCATGTTGTAATATTTACAGAATGACCTAACACATCTTCACCAAGAGAATACATAGTTTAAGTTACTGGGATGTTGGTCTCTCAACAGTCTTATAAAATGATCTTATATTTACAGCTGTGAAGGGATTATACCTTAACAACTTTGTGGACAGCCTCAGCATACAGGAGATGATACTCAATGGGGTCGTTGGGAATGTCATGAACATGTCGATAAACACGCTTGCGGAACACCAGCCTGGAGTCAGCCCCTCCCAGCGCCATCTTGGGGCCTTTCTTTGAAATTGTCTCATTCTTGGAAGGCTGGGCTGACAAGCTATCTGCACTGTTAATAACATAGAATATAAAGGTGTAAGAAAGTGTTTCCACAAAACACATTTATATTTATATTGAGCTGTAACAGCTCAGAACTGTTTTTGGTAAGCACAGTAGTTTTTTTTAAACCTAGAGAGTTGCAACAACATGGGAAAAAATAAAATGGTTCCGAGACATCTGCTAAAGAAAAATGGCATACCTTGCATGTAAAAAACAACTAAGAACCCTCATCCAGCTGAGTGGGTGACGGACATTGTTTTTGTAATTGTAAGCATGCAATGTGTAAGCATGCACGTGTATTTACATATATGTGCATGGATGAAAGCATGGTTACTGTGATCTCAATCTTCATTAAACAAAAACAATAAAAATGTCATAACAATACAATAATAATGTATATTGCACATGTGAAAAGTTCTTGATCAAAAAATGATTTTAGCTTCCTGAAATGTCATGCCATAATATAACTCTTGTACATTACTAATAGTTAATTAGAATTTTCTATTTGTCATGCATAATTCTGGAATGTGTAAGTCTACAGTTGTTCACTGCAATACTTTGGAAACAATAAATAAATGATAAGGACACTCATTTCATTACTACTGTGTTTGTAGATTAAAATACAGCACTTCTTATTCTAATGCTTTGAGTTTAACTTTTGGAAACATACCTCTCCCACTGAGCAAGGATGTCAGCTATGTATTCATAGCTTCTGATGAATCGCTCGAAGTCTTTATTTGTCTGAAACAAGCATCAATAAAAATGCTTCATGCAGCTGGTGCTTAACAGCAAAAGTGGGTTTCATTAAACAAGTTCTTTTTTTTTCATTTAAGGACTAAAAGACCATAAGTTAGCTACTGTACTTGATCCTTCTGTACAGAAGCATCCTAATATACACATTCATGTAAGCAGAAGTCCACATAAAAGCATACAGTAATTGGAAACACTGAATTCTCCTGTGAAGTGAGCTGCTAAATACATCTTGCCATATACTTTTGCATGTACCAACAGCTCCATACCTCATAAAGAGCCCATCCTTCAACAGACTTAAGACCAATTTTTTTGGACAGCCTGTCCAGCACCTCTGTGGTGGTGTCACATGGTTGAAGACTCACGGCTTTGGTCTTGCCATCCATAAAGAACACCTTGCACACCATGGGGCTCAACTGCTCCACACTCTGCATGGCAAGAGACAAGCAGCAGCTCTCAAGTTTTAGTCTACTCACAACATGTTTCTTCCTACCTTTTCACTGAGGTGGCTACCTTAAAAACTGTGCAGCGCCTGTCAAGGCACATGCCCATGTAATTTTCTCCCGCTTGCAAAGTGTGAGTTGTTTTAATTCTCTTTTTACACATAGGGCCTACATTATGTGGTTGCATCTTGGACAGATAGTACATATGTGCAACAGACAATTACATTTTTTACACAATTATTAGTGAAATGAAACTGGGAAAAAAATCAATAATTATGCTAGTTGGAGCATTTCCTAACATATTTATCTCTCTTTGACCTTAAAAAAGCAACTCTAAAAGAAAGTTTCGAAAATTTCCATCTTTATAAAAAGGACAGTGTCCTGCAGTTCACAGCTGACTTGCCAAACTGCATTGTCTGGTACTTACTAAATGCAAAATTATAGTTGGTTTTCATTCATGTATACTTGATATATGGCTATTCAAGTCTATTGCCTGTGAGAATAAACTATCAGAGAGTGACAGAGCCTGTGTAGCCCTATGTGTGTAAAAGACTTTCGAAATTCTACTGGACATACCTCAATCTGACTTTATTAAAAAAAAGTGCATTTTCAGGATTGAGTGTAGTAGGAACAGTGATTTCTACTTATTTCATCCATTTTTTTAAAATTAATTTTATCTATCTACCTCTTCCTATTCTTTTTTTTAATATTTTTGGAAAATAGCATAAATTCATGCATTCAAGATTCAAAAGCTCAGTATCGTTCTTGTGTCTCAAATAAGGTGACATGGGTGAACAACAGCAGTAAAATATCCCAAAGTCTCTTTGGGCCAAGCAGCAATCTTTCACCACATCATGACATACCCACATTGAAGAAAAATATTACGAAAAATTAAAAACAAAAAGTACAAAACAATTATTATTATTATTACAAATATCATAACAATGCAGTTTATACATTATATGTAACTCACCGCTATTTCAATTGTAGAGGGTGGGTGCTTGCGGGCTGTTGCCCGGGGTATCGTGAGGTGACTGTGGCACATTAGAGCATACTTTCCAATTGTGGGGTTAGAGCAATTCTTTCTTACATAGCACAGCAAGTACTGCAAACAACAGGAATCCCAAAACTGAGGTACAAACAACATCAGACCAACTGTCATCAAAACAAGGTAGTGATATACATGTTAAAAAAAAAGGGGATGAAGAAGAATGACAACTTTGCTCTCAACATACATATACAGATGACCATATACTTTATATTATAATGATCTTGAAAAGAATAATACATAGCAGCAGCTTTAGTTAACATTTACAGGTGTTGTTAGACTGTCTTGATGTATGTTATCACTGCCTTATCGGCTTCAACCCCATAGACTGCATATACAAGGTACCAGTGGAAATGGAATAAAACAAAAACATGTCATATGGCATGACCAGCTGCAATGCATCAAAGAGTATTTAACAAAACAAACAACAGAAGACATTAACAATATAGAGTATCTCTAATGTGCATAACACCCACACATGCACAAAAAAATGTGCATGAGGACATGCAGGCATGCATGCATAGACACATGAATTTAAGGTTTCTGATCACTTTCTCAAGATTGTATGCTATTAAAATCAGTCATGTACCTTATGGAGGTTCTTGCTGGGTGAGAAAGCAGCAGTACAGAGACACATTATGACCCAGCCCTGTCGTAGGCTATCCAGTTCATTGTTGCAGTTTGTCTGACGAAGCAGTTGACAGAAAATTTCATCTCGCAGCTCAATACGCTCAATGCCATACTTGACAATGTTCTGTACTATCTCCAAGGCTGAGTCATCCTTCACTTCGTCACGAATATATCTTGTAAGATCCTGAAAATCCAAAGAATGCAGATATAGGTAGACTTATAAGATTCAATGTTTGGCTTGAATGACAGTAAACATTGATATTTTTTTAAATCGTGGACATGATATGACACACTTCTGAGAAATGTTTACTTAACAGTTTCCAATTCTTGGCTAGCAGTTTCACTTAAGCACCTATACATATTAAATGCGTGGAAGGAAGGGTAGGAGACTAGTTATTTCCCCTGAGGGCTCTATCATGGTACACATATTTTGTGTCAAAATTACCCTTGCATGTATCTTTCAAACCCCTACAATTTAAAAACAATATTATTTCAAGCGTTCAAATATTTTTTATGGCACAAAGGGTTTACATCATTTGCTTGTAGTAAACCTAACTGGAAAGGGAGCAAGAAAATAGGTTCAATAATCAATAAGAGTTCAATGAGTCTCAAAAAAGGGAGGTCATTAAGTAATACTTCCAAAAAATAAATAAATAAAATTAAAAAAAACAAAAACTCTTTTAGCAGTATTAACAGCATTGTCTTCCCTTTAACAGCTGATTTCTGAAATACAGCCTAAGCAAACACCATAAGTGTCACAGTATACGCTATGACGTGTAATTTCCAGGAATATGGTATATGGAGATTATGCACACTGCACACTGCACAATGCACTCATTTCTTCAAAACATATCAAACTATTATGACATTCTTTGCCCTACATAAAAGACAGAGCATACTAAGGACCATGGCAATGTCTGGCAATATCCTGTCTGGATAAATCTTATGGACAAAGGACAAAAGTCAGGAATATGCACTCAAACAATTAAAGGAGTACTTTTCTGAATTAATTCAGTACATCTGATCATGTTTTTACTTATCCCCCTTAACCAGAAACATGCATAAACACACACACTTACCCTAAATATTTCGCAAGCTAGTCGAATATTTTCTGTGTCATGTAGATGGACGTGAGAAGTGGGAATCAGCCCAGTTCTACTGTATATAAGCATCTCCACACGTGGCATTATTTCCTGAATAAAGAAGGCAACCTGACTAAGCCAAAAGATTAAGCATTTCTGCTTGTGAAATCTGAAGGTACCATACATGCACTCACTGCATTATGGTTGTTACTGAAAGCCTCAGCTTGTAAGGAGCAAAGACTTCAAAGAAAGTGCATGACACTAAACAAATATGCACACAAAACCTTTCCACAGGAAAAACTTGGCAGAAAATTTTTAACTATAAATTTGCATTTATCATCACTATTCTTTGCCTCCAGAGACCACACACACAAACACACAATTTTAGCACTCTAAGGTCTGGAGGGATGACAATTAAAAAAGTGACTTGAAACTTTTACACCAACGCAAGACTTTTCAAGATAACAGCAACTCGATATCAATCCTACCACAGTTGATGGCTTTCGTCTTCTAATGCTCCTCATCATTGTACCACCAGGGTCCCGCTCATGATCATTGAAGAACTTCTCTGCAAACTCCAAGATGTCAAACACACCATCCATTTCAGGCAGCTCTGGTGTCTCCCCTGCAGGTGACACATATTGTGGGGGGAGTGCACTGCTCACGTTTTCATGCATCATGGAATCCAGACGCTCTTGCATGCTTGGTGACAGCTGGCCCATGTCTGCTGGCACCGGTACCGGCACCGATCCCCCTAGCGCTGCTCCAGCTCCTGGATGGTCCTGCTCCAGCCGCAGAGCCAAGCTTCTGCGTGATCCTCTCGAGTTCTGGGATGGAGAAGGAGATGGAGGAAGAGGGGGTGGAACCACATGTACTGTGTGCTGGGGAACTCCACCTGTCAGAGAAGCTTTGCGGACTTCAGACAGCTCGGCATATGGATTCTCCACCTCTGTGTCTGTGGTATCTGGAGGGGGCGGTGGAGGAGGTGGTGGGGGAAAGGCTAGGGGTGGTGGTGGAGGGGGTAAAACCTCTTCTGCTGAAGACTGATCAGGAGGGGGTGGAGGTGGCAGTCCTTCCATGGGTGGCAATGGCGGTGGAGGAGGAGGTGGTGGTGGCAGTAGTAGCCCTTCTGATGGTGGTGGAGGAGCACATGGTACACCAGGGGGAAGTGGCGGTGGTGGTGGTGGTGGCGGTGGTGGTTGTGGTCCAGAAGTAAAGTGGTCTTCAGGTGGAGGAGGTGGCGGTGGAGGTGGAGTAGGGACAGGGGGAAGGAAGGCAGTAGCCTGGCTGACTCCAGAGGGAAGTCCCACCAGAGATGATATGCGTGGTGGTGGTGGGGGCTTACCTGGAGCTCTGGGTATGACTTCGTACATACCGGGGGAGCTAGGAATGTCCTCACCAAATTCTGCTGCCTGAATGGCCATGTTCTGTTCTAGCAAAGCACATTCCTGCAAAATGACAACATCAAAGATCGACTTGAAAAAGTAACTGCTTATAATTTCTAAAACAGGCCTGACCACAAACATGAAATCTTTTACTGTTGTTATTGCTACTTACCTACTGTCACTTTCAACAATGATTTTTATTTAGCACATTGTGCCAAGAACACATTTTCTTCCATTACTTTTTTTGTACATTATCATCACTGGTATTATCAGAATCATCATCATTCTTGTCAGCCTAGCTGACCATGTAGACATGATAATCTTATGCCAAGTACATAGCTGACCATTTTTACCTGATAATCTTATGCCAGGTACCTCTCAGTTTTCTGAATTCTCTGCTGTCCATGTTTAGATATTGACTGGTCATCTATTCTTTCATCTGCCTATTCTTCAAACTCACTCTAATGGCCCTGACAGGATTTGTCTTTGTAAGTCCTCAAAATCTTCACAGGTGCCAACATGGTGTCAGTCTCCATCTTCTCTAGCTAAGAGATCTTATAAGGGCCAAATCACTTGGCTTACTGGCTTATTAGAATAACTACTATTCCTACCAAATATTAACCCCAAACGGTTTAGTGTGTGATCCTTCTCATAAGCTGGACCCAAATTATGGAGCTCACTACTGTTCTCTATTCAAACCATTCAATCAGCTCCATGCTTCAGCATGAATGACCTTCTTGTCCTGGAAATATCCCTTGCAGTAACACTTCTCCCACTGCAGTTTGAAGTTGCTTATGGTTAAGATGTGTGTAAACTATGTGAAAGAGCATATGTGCATGCATGTGGTGAGAGAGGAAACTAAGTTATCCAAGAGCTAACCTCCATCAACTTCTGTCTTTGTATTCCTGATGTTTTGTAAAGATCAGACAGCCTGACCACAAGCTTGGATTCCATTTTATACATGCATCCTTACAATAATGATCAGTGCTGTTTGAAAAACTTAAACTAATATAACACATACCTCCTCCATCTTTGTCCAAAGCGGGTCCAATTGTTCAAACTGCTGATTGATGGCTTCAAGGGCCTCAACCTTTTGTTCTTGCTTCAAATCTGCTCTTTCCTCTTGTAGAAAGCCAAACATCTCATCAAGGTCAAGGCTGTGCGGTGAGACTGGAGGTTTGTAGTGTGTCCACATGGTCTCAATTAGGTGTGTCAGCGACTCTAGCTCAAACTGTGACTGCCTGTGATGTAAAGGGCAAACAGTAGCTAAGTTGCTCTAGTTTTATTATGTGATGATAAAGAAACAGTGGAATAAGATACGATCTCTCTTGTGATTACCTCAACAAGAGGTGAGAGAGTGCATGTGAGACAGTGTGTGATTTCATACATGCACATGCGCAGCTGCACTAAAATATGAAAAAAGTGCTTGTTTCAATACAGATCAGAAGTCTACATTGAAACAAACACAACACTAATGAAAAAATTTAATACAATTTGTTCGACTGTTATTATACCAAAATATAAACTTAAACTCTTATTTTTTTAGTGTAACAGTATTTATATACTTTATAACAACACTAAAAATGAGATGACTATATTTTTAACATATCTAACTTAAATAAAAGAAACAGATATGACATTAAGATGAAACAACAACACCCACACAATAAAACATGACAGAACATCACGAACGGTGGGATGGACAACCCAGCAGTACTAATCAAAACTCAAAAGGGGGGGGGGAAGTCAACACTTATTTCAACATTATAGCAAAGATGCTACCACACAAAAACATATTAAAGTTTCCAGAATTAAACAGACATGCACATGCATTCCCCCTCCAGCACTCTCTTCTAAGCACAAAACCTTTAAAAAAATTTTTTGGAAGGATAACTGTTTCATACAAAAAAACAAATGACAGTCAAGACCAATTAAGACACAACATTCTAGATCAGAGGTAACAAAAAGCATCTATGGTCCAGATCAATCAAATGGAATATCCAAGACAAATCCAAAGCAGGCAGTCCACAACTGAGCAAAAGATCTGTTTCCTTTATCTGTCTAACCGACGGTCTAGGCTGTGGTTAACACACGTTTTTACAACTGGCTACAGCACACGTCAGCACACAATTTATTGGAAAATGATAAAGAAATTTCTGTATACACAAACATAATTTAACAGAATCGACAGCTGTGATAAAAATCAACTTTGCATTCCACAACTGTGACACGGAGAAAGATGTGACCGGAGTCAAATCAGACAAAGCCAGCTAGAATCACCTCAGCAATGCAAGCCAGGAATCCCGTTGCCTGAGACGTCTGTAATGATAATGGCTTAACAAGTCAAGTGTCCTGTGCAGACAGGAATCAACGTTAGCAAAAGAGGCTGGGGGTTTTTTGGTTAATTTTTATAAAGTTTAGATCTCTTCTTGAAAAATAGGTCCTAACATCCTTCTAAACTGGTAATAACTCATGGAAACTTTAGCTATCCAGCCATAATGAAAAGAAAACTTTTGGTATGTCAATGTCTGTATGCTTTCTCTTTAGAAAGATACTGACACAAGGCTTGCACTTTAATCAAATCTCTGCACTTTACGATTTAATGCTAATGTTGGATATGTTGTGTGGGACTTAAGCTTCCCACGCTGTGTGCATGTTGTGCTTACACTAAAATGCTGATGACAAGACCACTCATTCCTCCCGCTCCCTACACGATAGTTCTTACAGTTAGTCTGCAAGTCCAGTGTTAACTCACATAGTAAAAAGGCTAAAAGTCCTTAAGCAAATGTATTCCTCTTTTCTCTAGATTATATCCATTTAAAAGTCTATTATATAAAAGAATCTATTTAAAAAAATACATAAAAATCAATCAAATGGTTGCCTGACATAAATAACTCAAAACAACTATACTGCCTCAGCTGGCAGCAGCTTATTTAACGTATACACCAGCTACATCCAAATGTAACAGAAAAATAAAACAAGGAAGATGGCAAGTTGGGCTTACATGATAGATACCAACCTTTTTAATGGTTTCCACTCAATATTTCAAGTTGCAAAACAACTGTTTACTTACAATTGTGTCCAAAACACCTATGGGGTGGTGCAAGGAGGTTGCCACGTTTAGCTGTTGTGACATTACCTAACCCATTTAGGGCAAGAGTTCAAATTCAGTTTCATAAGTGCAGTTATGAAAATGCTGACATTATGGATTTGGGGATCATGCCATACAGTTTTAAACTTGAGTACAAAGAGGAATAACTGAGTGAAGTGGAGAAGATTGGCATGCCAGATAATGACTTTCTTGTCAAATGGTATCTGCAACATCACTAACTGTCAAATGGTAGAGCCAAAATAACAATTTAGGGTCAGTTGGTTTTCTTTTGCAAAGAAGATGAAGCCCTCCAAGGAACAGCACACCACTATGTTTTAGATATGACTGTAAGTAAATGGTTCATTTGAAAGCCGAAATTCCATAGTGGAGGAGGTGGCAGTCAGAGAAAAAACAATTTCCGTCCAAAAGACTCATAAGTTCACCGAAAGAATGGCATTACACAGAATATTTGGTGACCAGACCTTGCTGTTCTAAGAATCAACCTGACCACAAGCCTTCTATCCACTAGATAGATAAGTCATGTCATAAGACTCTAATGAAAGCAAAAAATAAGTAAAATAAAATAAAAAAATAAACACCAGCAGACAATGCCCAAAACAGGTTTTGTTTTAAGAAACTTAAGCTGCATGTTTAGAAAAAACTGATATTCACTGATTTTAAGAAAGATCTAAGAAAGAAGGCAAAAGCTTATGTGCATCCTTCTCAAACTACAGAAATGGTAGCCAGTCATAGCTAGGCATAAAGTTTTCTAGTGAAAATAGAATCCAGCATGCAAAGAATAAATAAGGCAATTTTAACACCTTGCAGTCAAAGCCAGCTATGAAGCAAAAACTGCAGGTTTTTCTCCTTCTGGTCAGCAGAATCAAAGCGTCTATGTGCATGCACTTTTGTGTAAATATTTCTTATGTTAATTTGAGCTATATCAATGTTTTGTCAAAATACCCTTTTTAAAATCTAACAAGAGAAAGCAAACTATAAATTTCAAGGACTTTGTTTCAGCTTTGATTACAATGGAAATTAACTCTTCCTATACAGTTCAGACCAGTAAATGCCTTCACAGCTAAAGCTCAATTGCATCAATACACCCATACTGAATGATTTAATGAACCACTGTAGTCTTCTTCCCCCATGTCTTGATCTCCCATTCAAAAGTACATTTATGGTGGAATTTTCTGCACGAAATCAAAAAGAACGTGCATTGCCAGAGTTCAAATGTTATGTAAAACAAGATCAATGGCACCAAGAATCCTTCAAGAGGTCTTCGATAAAACAAAATTAACAAGGATTTAACGTACCTTAGTGATTCTTCAATGGCCACCTCGTCTGCAACTTCTTTTTCTCTCTTCTTTCTCTCCCTCTCTTGCTCCTCCAGCCTTCGTCGTTCCTCTTCTTGTCGTTTTTGTATGCGCATTGTTTCTGCCAGCTTTCTGGCCTGCATTCCTCGAACATGTTTCTGTACCAGATCCAGAATAAGAGTACCAGCTAGATTTTTTTAAAAGAATGACACTAAAAATTTATAAGATTAAAGTCTGTACTAACTTCATGACAACTTTTTTTTAATTATGTTTCTA
The DNA here is from genome assembly GCA_004794655.1 of Marisa cornuarietis. Lineage (NCBI taxonomy): Eukaryota > Metazoa > Mollusca > Gastropoda > Architaenioglossa > Ampullariidae > Marisa > Marisa cornuarietis. Next base: position 18,613,636 of record SMMW01000001.1, read on the forward strand.
TTTTTCACATGCCTTCAGAAATTATAAAAATACTTAGTTGTGTATCAAAATGACATTACAACTTTAATCTTTACCTGCAGGACAACTGCTGCACGTCTTTGGCGTAGGAATTCAAGCCGGAGACGGAATGATCTGAATCTTTCTTGAAGTATCAGTGCTGCCTGTTTCTTTGCAAGGAATGCTGTCAGCAAGAAGACAAACATGCATTTTATTCAATTTTGTATCGCTAAAAATAACAATCATGATGACCCAACAGAGAGAATAAAGAGAATATCCAAAAAGAGCATATCAACCAAAAGCTTGCCTCTGCAGACCTGTTTACCCTTAGGGTGACTTCTATGTAATCTTTCCTAAGAAAACCTGTAATCAAGAGTGGATTAAAAAGTACCATGCTTTCTGCTTGTCGGTCCTGAAATACTGGCAGTAACAGACAAGTAATAAACTACCAAAGTTATAAAACATAGGAGCTGCTGGCTGGCTGTTACTTTCACAGCAGCCAATAAACGTAAGTAAATCTTACAAGAACATTGTCTGATGACAATCTACTTCTGTCAGATTGAAAGCCGTACAAGAAAACAGAAAGATGACAAGAAAAAAGACTACAGATACAAGGAAGGAGAACAAGGAAACTTGTACAAGTAAAATCCTTTACAGTAATTCTTATAATGCTGAAGATTTCCAGGAACGATTACATTGCAGATAACCTGTAAGGGAAAGCAGGTCTGCATTTGTTATTAAAGGGACACTACTGACCTCGCCTGCAGCTATAACCACGCCATATTTTCTGAACAAGTATGGCTCTCTGTCGCAGCAACTCCATTCGCCAGTCTTCTAAAGGCTCGAATACAGCAGTGCGCATAAAAACCTGGCATCAAAACTGCCCTTTATTATGCCATGATAAAGGATAAATGCAGCTGTCACCATAGGGTAAAATGTTTATTAATAGCTGTAGTCAAGTAAACAAGTACTTATCTCTAACAAAAAAATATTCATGACGAAGCATATACATTATTTAAAAGATAGTCAACGGCAAGCAGAATAATCTGCAAAATTGTTGACTAAAGATTTGTTAAAGAAAAAAAACACACAACCGAATTACAAACTTTGAAAAGCAGACTTCATGGCCTTGCAAGTGACCACCTCTACTAGAGTGTACACAAAAATTAACTGCTGCTCTTAGATAAGCTGGCATCCATCTTATCAACTGATCTGCATACCTTAGTCTTCCCCACCTGCCACTCAGTGGCAGGTAAGCCGAGAGTCTTGAGGATGGTGGTGGCAGCTGCTCGTGGGTCTGTGGTGCCACCGCTACGTGGAAGCAGAATGCCATATTTGGAGAAAAACGTCTCCACAGGTATATGCACAGGAAAGCCCTGGGATGATATACCACCATGAGATGAATACTAATGTTTCTTCCTAGCTCTCATCATAGTGTAATTAGTACCACTGATAGAATAGCAGCTTTTTATTTATTTTTTTTTTTTTTGAGTTGAGCTGTTTTAAGAAACCTGCTGTGATTGCAAAAGATAACTTTGACAGCTCTTTTTCATGGATAAATTCAGCATTATAACAAACATTTATAATATGCACACATTTACAAATAACTCAAGGTAAATGACAGAGCACAATGTTTTCACTAAAAGCATATTATTTACCCAAAATTTAAATTAAGTTTTTTTTTCAATCAGCAAGAAAAAATTTTCAGTTTTAAGTTTCCACATCTGTATGTCAATCATCTGGATACTTCTGAACAATGTACTTCTATGATCTCTTTAGTTCAGTGAATTCCTCTTACAAGCATAACCTTTTTTTAAGTATGCTACACATTTTCCCCACATGAATTGAATGTGGCATGCCATGTATTGTATAAAAGTATGCTACTGCTATAAGAATGTTAAATTGGTGGTAGCATGTAAAGCTGGGGGCACCACACATAAAAATTAAATGAATAGGTGAGAAAAACTGTTGTTCAAGATATAAGAACATTTAATCAACATGCATTAGATGACATCACAACTATTCAGCAGGGAAGCAAAGCATGAATTCATGACCTCGGGCAGAATGTTTGTCCAAACTTAAAGGTGAGACTGTATGGAGTCTTATGTGAGAAGGTACAGAATGCTTGGAAATGGTGTTTCAAACAGATTGCAGAGAAAGAACTGTTCAAGCATGTAACAGAAGTGAGAGATTTGTTCCTCAAAATTGAAAAAAGAAAATGAGTAAAGAATTTGTAAAAAAATTAAATATGATGATGATGATGTCGATTTGTAGTGCGCAGGTATCCATTCAAAAGAATGCTCATTGCACAGCAAAAACAGAAGAGAAGAAAAAATAAAACAACAAGAAAGTAAAAAATAATAAAGACAGAAGTGGTGCTAGGTTGCTTAAGTCGGTCTTAAATAAACAAATGAGTCTTCATTCTTTTTTAAAACATGGTTATGTAGTAGCTCTTTACCTCTCGTTTGATCCTAATGATGTCCAACATTCCTGAGTATCGCAGCTGAAGCAAGACATCTTCAGGTTGGTAGCTGTTAGGCAGTTTTTGGGAGTTGGGCTTTAAACAGCGTACGTACCTGTGAAAGGAGAAAATATCATTTATAATATCTGATTGAACAGATACATTTCTTAAATGGTGTATAGTTCTCTAAACACACCTCATACTACTAAAGGACCAATTATCTCCAAAATGTGGCCAAGCTTACCATGGATTTGTAAGTCCAAGAACATCCACCAAGGCAGATAACTGGTGCTTGAAAGTGTCACCAACTGTTGGTTTATTTTTAGTTGTCCGTGAGATGGTTTGTCTCCCTTGCAAAACCTCCAGCCGAACTCCAAGTAAATCCTATCCACAGCAATTATATATTCATTAAACAAGCAGGTTTAAATCTTGATCTTTTAGTTAAAGTAGTGATTGCATAACAATAGCCCATGATAAATATATACTTGCTCTGCTTATCTATTTATGTACTCATAAAAATGGATAAACATTCTTGGCATAAACCCATTCTAGTGGACAAACCACAGAAGAATTTTCTTTGGCTAACACACGTTGAATAACAGTAAGAAAAATAAACTGTAGACCCATTACCCTTCGTACTGCAACATAACTGCTTCTCATGAGCATGAAACATGTCACAAACAGATTTATTATGCAGCTGAGAAGGATGGTGACCAAATTAAGTTAAATATCTTCGCTAATAATAATAATATGATTATCTATACATAGATACACTCCTCCTTCACCCCTGGTGACAAGGGAGATCATGACACAAAAAAACACTCAACTACTTCTATCCCATCAAATCAGCACATACAGGAAAAAAAATCATTATACTCAAACATCTCTGTCCATCTATACATTCAGATGCACAGAGAATCCGACAGGAAGGCGGGGGGTATGAAGGGTGTGTGCAGGTGTGTCACTGTTGTAGACAAACAAATCAGGAAATCATGATCAGCAGTCACACCTGGAATCTGGTGAGGTCCTTGACAAATGTGTTGGTAGAATTATGCATGAGATCAAACAGCTGGTCCTGCTGAGTGTCCTTGTTCTTGTCTAGAAAGCCCTGCACGGAGTACAGCACCATCCCTGCATAGTGATGCACCCCAAACTCCACCTCCCACCTGCGGCGGTCACTACCCTTGATGTAGTAGTCATGTTCTTCCAGCATTTCGTGCTGCTTCATCAGGTAAGACTTGTCAGTTCCCTGTGAAACAGACACGGCCACTGAGATGACAGCAGGTAGATAACATTAGACTTACTTTCGACTTTTGCTAGCTTAATAGGTATTGCTGCCTATCCTTCCTCTTCACGCAAAATAATAAAATAAAAAGCAGCATACAAAAAAGATTTAGTAAGAGGTGCAGGTTAGAATGTGAGATTATTTTGAAGTAACCTTGATAACTACATTTATCCAGCTCAAAATGCTTTTGCAGCCACTTGCAAGGGCTGTATACGAAGCTAGTAGTTTCTCTACCCTAATGAGGACTTTAAAAACACCCTTTTCTGCCTTGAGTGGTATTTTTACTGTAGATATCTGCTTGTGCACACCTATTCCACTATAAGGCTTGCCCTGTACTGGCTTGCCAGCCAATGAAAAGCCTTGTGCAATTCAGCGATTACTTATAATAAAAAACAGAGAGAAAACAAAACAATGCTAATAGGCTCAGCAAAGTCTGTATAAAAAGTCTTTCAGTCAAGATCTGATAATACTATGGCAGGTGTGTTTTAACAGTAAGCCCCTTGCAGATGTAAGCCAATGTCACAAGAACCACGTTGGAAGTCATCTTTTACAGTAAACATTGCTAAAATTAAATGTAGGTGCACAGTAGCTGGACCCAATGTAAGCTGTGCAAATTTGTTATATACACAGAATGTGCTGCTCTAAACAGCCTCCTGAGTGCTAGCACACAACAGCTGTTTCTTTGTACACAACAGGTCATCACACTTAGAATCCCTTTCTGGCACCGTTAAGTAGTGTCAAAAATTACAAAAATCTAATCCCTCATAAGCTCCTTGCTACAGCAGTTTTATAGCCAAATTTATTTTGAAAAAGGAAACCATCTCTAAAGATCACTGAAAACTCTACAACCTTATATATAACTGAAACAGCTTGTACATCTCATTATCTTAGCATGACAGTGAATGTTGTTCAGCCTTTTCAATACAAAATATGGATACCACTTACCTGTGGAAAACGACATTCCTCATCCAGCATTTTTAGGATACACCTTGGAGGCTGTTGACAACAAAATTTATATAATGTATACATGTATACATGAACATAATTAGCCCAGATGACCATGCAACCATAATATTTACATGGCTTTTACAAGGCACTTACATCAGTTCCTTACATTCATGCTCTTCAAAAGTGGCAGGACAACAGTAACAAGTTTGCTCAAATTTACTTAAGGCACACTATAAGTTGGTTCAACGAAACCAAGAAAGAATTGATGACACAGAATTACAGTATTTGTACACGTGAGTACATGATGGAAGCAACATGAGTAAACTGCTCACAATTTTATAAATGATAATCACTTGTTCTTCAAGCCACATGTTGTTGCTGTTCCGATAAGAAGTGCACGCCTGGAGGCTTCCGCATTATCTCTTAAACATGTTATTGACTTGTTGTGTTGTTCAATTTGCTAAGTCAATATGAGCTGAAGAAGTGGACATTTATTTACCTTACAAGCAGCTCCACCTCTATCACAGGCTTTGACATAAAATTTTAATTTGTATGTTTTACATATTTGTAAATAAATTAATACAAACTAGTGATGATTTTATGCTGACCTTTTCTATGAGTTCCACACACTTGCTGTTATCTGTGAAGGTGATGTGGGCAAACTGAATTTCTTCTTCCCGATACTGCAAGAGATTTGAAATGGTTAGGAATGTGTCCTACTCACCCTCTTCCCATCACATTTTCAATTTACACTTCACACTGATTTAGCAAAGTATGAAGAAAATTATTGGTAGATGAGCTAATCTACTGCAAATAATGCCAATACAAACTATGAACAGCCTTTAAGAAATTCCTTATATGTTTTCAATCTGGACTGGAGCATTTTCTTTCACTAGCAATCCATCTTCACCCTGCTGGGTTTGTGAAGGGGGGAAGAAAAGCTCATTTCAGCTACCCCATCTACCCTTCAGGCAGGAAAATCAATTCATCTGCAGGGTGAGAAAAGCACCTTTCATGAGAGATTAAATCACCCAGACAGCTATAGTCTAAATCTTTTTTTTTTCACAGCTGTGTGCCTACTACAGGCATTCCAAACTGCTAGCAGGCTGCCGTTTTAGATGCCTAATCTTATCAACCAGGTTCCGCCGTGCTATCGCCGCCATAACCATCCCTAAGAGGATGGTCCTCATGGACAGCCAACCTGTTTTCACTATTAGCTACACTTCTGCTCACCCGCCACCACATCTTTCCTACAATGATTCCCTGTCACTACCGCTCACCCTTCCACCTGCTCCCACCAACATCCATGATTTAAGTGTGGCGTCACCTTGACTCCCGGTTCTGTTTGGTTAAGTTTGGACAGCGACAATGACATTTTGTATTAATCAGAATGGGTGAAAAGAATAAACAAAGCATGATTTTTTTTAAATATAGCCCTCATCCTTTACTAGGAATGAATAAAGTTACTAAACTAATATAAAGTAAGGTATGACATAACAGAGAATGAAGGGGAATGTGTCATTATATGGTCATTAATATATATATATATATTTACAGGGGGGATCTTGCAGTCAATAAATATCTCAAATGTTTGATGGATTTGAATCGGTAAGCACATCCTGGGGCTAGGCTCACAAGTGGTGGATAAGAGGCCTCAGCAAATGATCATACGTTGTGGTATGAGTATTTCAGTGATTTTTGTCAAAAGCACCTGCTGGTGATGAGGCAGGAGACTGTTCCACAGTGCGCGTCCTGAGTTTTACGGGTTTTTTTTAAGAATTGGTTGATTTTTGGAATGAAGTTTTAGAGAAGTTCATGTATTTTTTGTGTGTGGAAATGAGAGAAGAGTGACTAGGGGACAGGTTACTCGTTCGTATTTTATAAATGAAGATGCTTTGTTTTATTCAATATTTTAGCCTATTTGTCAGTGGAAAGACTCCTAGAGAGCTGGACGAGTCCCTTGTCTGGTGCGGCGAAGCAGATAGGAAGTGTTGAGCAGTGTGAACGTGCTGTGCCTGCTGCATCAGCTGAGTCCTGCTTAGGAACGACGCATCTGTCGCCAATAACGGCCACGCTGCTTCTGTTAACCTGGAATTCCCCACTGTCTGCATTCCTCTGGGCTAATTTGGCACCTCCGTAGCCGCCACCATAGAGGGGGGCTCACAGTCGTGTCGACCGAAGTTAGTACTGCTGAAATGGCCGGGAAATTCTTTATCACTGCCCGATTAATCACTCTGATATCACAAGCTGCCATAGGAATAACTGCTGCCTCAGGCCCGAGTCTCTCTCTCTCTCTCTGGATTTCTTTATAAGATTATTGTTTTTTGTGCTTTGTTTTGTTGTTGTTTCTTTTTACTTCCCTTCAGTTGTCTTGGATGCACACTGATTAGAATCTCTCATTCTCTCTTTCTCTCGGACAGTTTGGTGCCGCAGTGGCAAAGCGCTTGTCACCATGATTACGAGTGTCGTGGGTTGTGAGTTCAAATCTCGCCTTAGACCCGTGTATGCGGTACCCGTTTACAGATGTAGACTAGTTGGCTTCAGTTGCCGACAACGTGAAACGCCAAAAACCAACTCCCACCCCGCCTGTATCTGCGTGTACACACACCCCTTGTCACGAAATCTCAGCTTGTCACTACGGTAACCTGCAATCTGTACACAGGAAACACAAACGCACTTCCCTCGTTGCCTCTGGCACCACCTGCACTCTTAAATCACGAAAAAAAGAGGTGTCCTCCAACACTATCTCCTCCTCCTGACAGCACCAATAACTGTGGAAATCCAATTAAAGCCCAGCTAAACACAACATGCGCTGTGTTTTGTCTTAATGCCACCGCTGCTTTTGCCAACCTCGGCGATTTGCAGGTGAACAGGTTACTAGGCGATTTGCGTCCAGACCCACACGGTTAATATGAGGCTGACGACCTTCTTCATCGCCCCCCCCCCCCTCACGTTATCCTCGTGGAAGTCAGGTCATCCATCCCCTTCCTCATCGGCAACCGGCACCAGATATTCTCCGTCTAAAAGCCATCAACGGCTGGCGGTCGAGACCTTGAATGCTAACGGCTGTGAGGGATGGATGTACGAAGTTTGCTATTCCACCTGACTTTAATTTCATCAGTGCTAACATACTAGGTAAACCGTCTGACTTCAATTCCACCAGTCACCAGTGCTATGCTACGCTGACTAACATGTCAGAGACAACGTCTGACTTTAATTCTCTCAGTGCTGACAAGCTGGCATACGTGCTAGGCAAAACATCTGACTAATTCTAACAGTACTAATGTGTTGATTAAAATGCTGTTTTTTGTTGGTTTTTGTTTTTTGTTTTTTATTCACCGACCATTCCTTTTGTGATTTGCGTTTTCATTCTTGTTTTTTTTTAACTTTCGTTTTACATTTTGTTTATTTTTCTAATGTGTTGTTATTAATTTTGTGAACATGGTGGGTCTGAAGGTGGCGACTCTTACTAGTTGTATAAACAAAGAGACAAGAAGTAGAGTAGCACTGGTGCTAGTGACGGCCCTAGACACTAATCTTGTGTCATTTTTCTTTCCACACAGTGACTTAGCCGGAGAAGTCAGGAACATCTCTCGTTTATATCAGCTAAATAAAATCTGGAGCAAGCAGGTATAAAGTAGGCTACTTCAGGCTTCTAATACTCGTGTGACCCACGTTCCCTGGCGAACAACAAAAGCAGTTAATGCTGCCCCCCTGCCCGTGCGATTCATCTGCGTCCTCGCGCGCTCTGGAAACAAATCATTCTGCTCTTTGTTCTGTCGATTTTCTGCCTAGGTGTGTCGAACGTGGTTTTTTTTCTGACAGCTTGCTGCGTATAACATGTTCGACTTCCCCACTCACTCCCGCTCTCTGTAAGGTGGCTTTTTTTGGTTGGACAAAATTATGTAATTACCTAGCCTTCTGTTAATGTTTTATTCTAAGACTCAGAACTTTTCTGTTTCCCATTGTGATGCGATGGCATCTGACCGCCTAAGGTACCGATAAAAAGAAAAGATGGGGTAACAAGTCGAGCCTTACTACCCCGCTCCCTCCCTACGGAGATTCCATGCTGCTACAGAGAATAACCAGGGATCACACAGGTCTGATAACACTGGTGAGGAATAAGAACTTGTTAGGACCTGAAGACCTTATAAGGATCATTTGACGACAATCTGATAACGTGCAGACAAAACTATTGATAGCTCATATGTACAGTCCTTATTAATACATATTTGTATCACTCATAGTTTCATTTATTACACAAGATATGACCTGGGGCACAATTTTATTAGGTACTTTTCTTATCAGAGCTGACGAAGTCCGACTATGGTGCTATGGTGCTTCGCACTCTTCGCGTGTCTGTTTTCCTGTGCGCTTTTACACTAGCTTCACCGATGGAAGCAATATTCTTTTTTTTTTTTACTTTTCTTCTTTGTCCTTCAATATCCAGTCTTTGATATCTTCTTCTTTAGTCGTCAATCAAAGTTTGGCTTCTGAAAAAAGTGGTAATCTCCCGACATGGGACCATTTTTGATGAGTTTTTTTAATTGTGTCGCGCGAAAAGAATAGTGTCAACACATTTTACACAAGAACAACTAAGCATCTCTCTCTCTCTCTCTCGTAAGACCACAATATATAAGGACCCATTCGCTACAAATAAAAATTTATGTTGCCCGATCGCAAATCTACAAACCTAAAAGCACCGAACGCACCGTGCACACGGGTAAACTGGCAGACGCCGATAAAAGAACATTTACAACAAACACAGTTTCACGCATCTCTGTCTCAACAGATTATTTCTGATGTTTGCCGACTGCCCTTTCCATCTAACCCCAACCCCACCGACGCCTCTCCAAGTTGGGGCTGGCGATGGCCGTCACGATGTGCAATAGGCCGCTTTCAGACAGCATCACACATGTAGCCCAGTCTCTCTCTCACACACACACTCCATCTCCAGCTCTTATCGATATCCGCGCACACTCATGCGATGAACACCCGAGTCCTGCTTGCCCTGCCATTCTGTTTCATCACACCCTCGCGGGTTGCATGCCCGATTTCTGCTGTGAGGCGATGGTGTGGTCAGTCACTGGAGCAGAGCAGGCAGGATACGGTGTTCAAGGACTGTCAAACATGAATTTAATTTTGTACTTTTTTATCACGAGGTTCACAAACAATTGTTCCCATAACGACAAACTCGACTGTACAGATCCGTTTAAAGGCTAAGCCGATTGTAAAATTAATTTTAAGCGAGCGGCTAGAAGTCATTGTAAAAATTACCAAAATCTGAGCGTTTCGTAGGCGAAATAAAAGACTTTAAATATACCATTTGTCACCTGGGTTTAGAAAAGAGGTTAAACACTTGTTGTGCTTAATTTTATGTTTGACTAGTTTAGCTTTTAAAGACCGAAAGGAGTGGGTTTTCTTTTAAATGACTAGGTAAAGCTCTGTAAATTACTTTTTCACCAAATTTAAGCGAATCCCCTCTCAAGACACGCCTACAACTATGACCATGTGAGAAAGAAGTCAACAACACTGAAGTCAAAATTGTACGTTTATGATGTCAAGACTACAGCCAAGAGGTACCTTGGATCACATGTTCAAATTAAAGACTTTATTATTCTTTCACCCTCTACGGTTAATTAGGTGTTTCTTACTGTGTATACTGATGTTCGTAGGCATATGCCTCAAGTGGGAAATGGTGAAAACATTTCCAAATCTATCGTACAAAAATATTTTATCCAGATTTGGGAAATTTGTGTTTCACGCCGAGTCAGCAACTAAGGCTATATCACGGCAAGGCAACCAGCCCTGTAAATAAATGCCACACTCAGAGAAAGAACACCCGAGACGAGAGCTGAACCCAGGACAGACAACCGATGCGCCACCGACCCGCCCGGAGTGGGAAGTGAAAGAAATATTGCCACTCATAACATGAAAACCTATATTACTCTTGTGTGTAGTCAGAAAGTGGAGGCAATATTAAAGCTGGCCACGCGGAAGCTGCACTGAGGAAGAGAGCCATCATGTTCTGCTGTAAGAGGCTTAAGAGTTCGTCACCAACTTCACAAAAATCTCAAACTTAAGTCGATCTGTTTTGAGACTGATTTCATCTGTTAGGCATATTCACCCCCGAGATGACCAGTTCAAGGCACGGAGCTGGGTCAACGGGAAACTTTCACTTCCTTGATCATTTCCTTTTATAAATTAACATTGTTATAATCGTATTAATATTATAGGCATTTCCCCTCTCCCTTCTGGATCATACCACTGTGTATTTCCAAAATTCAAGGCAAGAGTTGTATCTGCACAGTGGTGTCTTGGTTTTTGTGAGCCTTGATCCCCTGTGGTCAGAATCACATAATCACAATCACGTGGTCCAACTGGCGTCTGGCCGGCCACACGTTCCATGTCGGGAACAGTCGGCCAAGCCCGATCGTGACAATCGATAACACCGACCACACGACAGCAGCCAGGCGGGGGAGTTGGCAGACTAGCAGATGGCGGTGTTGCCTGAATGGCGAACCACGTGCCACGCCGGTCGGTCTCAGATTTCCAGCAAGCAGACTAGCAACATCCATCCTTCCAGTCACTGGCTCCTTTCGCTGACGGCGTTGTCAATCCCTCGGATGGGAACGCTTGAATTGACCTTCTTCGTTTCAAAAGAATGGCGTAGAAAGATGGAGATGGGGTAGATATTACCTGACTGTAGCCGCCCTGAGATCGACCTGCCAGGCTATCAGCTAAATGCAGATCAAGATGTCAAAATTCCACCTTTCGCGAAAGGTTCAATGTAAGAGCAGTGAGTGGGTATCAAGGATGGAGGTAATGTGGGGGGTGGGGTGGGTAAAAGGAAATATTTAAGGCAGGAGTTCGAAAGGGTCGCCTGGCAGTGCAGTGGTGAAAACACTCGCTTGTCACCACTGCAGTGAAAGGCACTGGGTTCATATCTCGTCTCGGGACACTTTGTATGCGACACCTGTTCGCACGACTGGCCTTCCCTCGTAGTGCGAAATCACCTCTAGGTGGAAGCACTTTCCCGTCAAACCAACCAACCTACCAATCAACCAACCAACACAATGGTCTCTACTTCGCACGGAGTGCAGAATTTCCTAAAGAACAACAGAGGCGAACATTCTACTGGCTTCGTCATCGTTATCACCTCAACATTGTATAGCTGTGGTCATTGTGAATTCGTCGAAGACCCTGTTGCGTTATCTAACGCTATCCCAAGTGTTGAATCTTTTATAACCACAAGAATGAAAAGTGTTCGTTTTGCAGCGCTCAGAAAATGTATACTTCTCAGACCATTGGAAGTATCGTTGCACTTACATCTCAGACTGCTTCCTGGCGCCTTGTGTTAGCTTCAGCTAGTGACACGGGAGGGAAAAGAGACCTACGTGGGTCCTGCTATAAGCCAGATACCTCCGTTCGACAAATGTCTAGTGAGCGTTCGTGCTTTTCAATTGGACACGCACGCGCGCGCGCGCACACACACACACACCCACACACGTTAGTCCTTCCAGGAATGTTCGGTGCGATGTAAGCGCCCGAGTCGCTACAAGCCAATGACGACTGTCTCGTCGAAGACATCAGTAGGCGGTGGCAGCGATGATGACAGTCGACAGACAACGTGGGCGCTCGATAGTTTAGTACACTCCGACCAGCTAGCCCGGCGCTGCTCTATCCTCCCACCACCTCATGTGCGCGCTTGGGGTCAGTAAGCCAGCGGATCGTTTTGTGGATTCTCTCGATACACTCCAATCAATGACGTTATCGCGTCATTCTGTGGGACCATACAGCCTCCAGGCTCGCTCTGTGTGTCCCTCTCTCTTGGTGTAGGGCGATCGCTTAGGAAGCGACGCGACAACAGACGCCAGCTCACAGCTGTAGCCGAAGACTATGACACGGATTCGCCCTCGGTAAGCTGTGATGTCACCTCGATGCCAAAGACTACGACAAGCATTAGGCCATAGATTTTACAAAAGACTTCAGGCTGAACCCCTCGTCGCCACCGGACTCCATCAGCTACGACTTGTCGCACTGTTTCACATCCCCGACATCTTCATCCACACTGGTGTTGTAATTATCGGAAACCGCTTTGAATTTCGCCCACTTTTTTCCCGAGGAGGTACAAGAAACAGTTCCAAACCATCCAAACAGGAGCCGAGTGCCAGCGAGGTCAAAACACGTCAATGCAATTCTTCAAGTACATCAGCACGAGTTCTCTGCTCTTGGGATAGAAAAGTTAGTTCCTGGGGCCAGTTTCTAATTGTAAACACTTTTGGCCTTATATCTATGTACATACTCAGTTATACAGCAATACAAAGCACGACAAAATCTTAGAATTTTTTTTTAAACTAATTTTTAATAAGGCTACGCTGTTTAAGCCAGACGTTTGTTTCCACTACCACAAGTTTTTGTATGCACTTATGCAGCGTATCTAAACAGCATAGGAGCGATTTTTGAAAAACCTTTTAAAATTTGTTTCTTTAGAACAGTTATATATTTTACGTTTTAGAAAGATTCTGCGCAACCACCGGCTGAAGTCGCCATGGCTGTGAAGTCGAACAAAAGCAAGACTATGTGATGTGATACAGGAACGCACGTGCGCGCACACATACAGAGACATAGAGAGACACAAAGACTTTGTGTGAAAAGACGGGAACCGGAATAACAGATGGTCTCCTCTGATCGCCCCGTTATCTCCTTATCTCTCTCTTAGCCCGTTGTAGGCGTTGCCACTGCGGTCCCATAATCATACCATAACCGACGATTAAGCAGACGGCTCTCAGCTTTAAAGGTTTATTATAGTGTAAGAATGTGTCTCCAACTGATTGGGCTCACCTCTGTAAATTAAAATGTACCTTTCCCCACAGTCTGAATGAGAGTTGGGAGGGGGATGGGAACCTTTCTGTTCTCGATTTCAATATCATTGTGAAAAGTATTTTGCCCTGATAATGATAAGACTTCAAGGAGCTGGTGAAAACATTTGCAAGTCTATCGTACAAAAATATTTTATTCAATCGTTCTTCTCTGCAAATACACTTTCTCTACTGCTCCGATTACTGGCTGGTCTACTGAGAATAATGAAATCCATGTTTCAACCTCCATCCCCCGCCCCAAACAAAAACAAACAAAAACAAAACAACAACAACAGCTCCACTCACCGCCTCCTCCTCCAGGGCGAAGACATAGTGGTTGAAAAAGCGATGCAGTTTCTCGTTTGTATAGTTGATGCACAGCTGCTCGAAACTGTTTGTCTGCAAAACACGAACGCAATTATTGATATTGTAACATAATTCACAGCGGTAGTGACAAGAACCGGTGTCTTTAACGTGGTATGGTCGTACATGTTGTGATCTTGATATTGGAAAGGGGCAGTGATGCATGATTGGAAATAATGACATTAGGACTGAACATCTTGTTAGGAGGATAATAATAATAAATAAAGATTTTTATAGCGCATATTCACACTCATAGAGAGCATGCTCTTAGCGCTTAAAAACAAGGAAGAGACATGGACTACATGGATAGAACACGAGGGGCGTAAGAATAAACGACAGTACTGACGACAAACAGAAAACAAAGATGGAAAACACAAAAAAGACACCAAGTAATAGAACATAGAAAATATAGGGATTCTGCAGAGAAAGATGGGTAGACAAGTAGCAAGAGCAGAAGGGGGAGGGTAAGAAGGACGAGCATTGTGTGGACTGTGTTAGGAGTAGTGCTCAAGGAAGAGGTGCGTTTTCAGTGCAGATTTGAAGGATTCAGTCGTAGGAAGGTGGCGGATATGGAAGGGAGAGAGTTCCATTGTTTTGCTGCACAGTAGCCAACAATCCTGTGGCGACTGAACTAGCACACAATGCAAGGATAGTGGGGGAGAGATGTTTACACGTTAAAAAAAAGTGTGGATAGCTCTTAAAATGTGTTTTTATGTTGAGAAACGCATTGCCGCCCCTTCTCAAAGGTCATGCACGTGACGATGATCTTTGTACTTTGACGTGGTGAATGACGTTGATCGTGACGCGGTTTAACACAACCCGACTCGCACGTGCTGTCAAATCTCTATGGCAGATCGCTGCTGGCCGAAAATGTTCCTCCCTCTCCAAGCAAGCCGAACAAAAGGGCTTTATTAATCGTCCAGAGCTTGCGATAAGATCTGTTGTGCAAAGACTGGGGACACTAAAAATCGTTGAACCCTCGCTTGTGTTCCCACAGTCAAACGCAGCGGACGTGAGGCAAGGCTGGGGTATTTATTCTTTCTCTTCATTCCTTGTGGACATTAAGCGTCGGGTAGCCAGAAAATTAATCTCCCGAGTCTCTGATCCCAGCGTTCACCTGCGATCACGGGATGAGGCTGATGCCCTTTTCAGCAGGAGCTTGTCTAAACAGCCCCTCCTGCCGCAGCACACATGACGCCTAGCGGTAAGCTGCTGCATCAAAGGCTGGCCTTGCTTGAAGGGGGGTGTGAGCATGTGTTTGGGAACTGGCGGCGGTTACCTTTACCTCGCCCTGGGCCGTCCGTCATCTCCTCCTACAGCCCCCCGTCCAGCTCTCCCCCCCCCCCAACACAATATTGCAACAGCCGTGCTCCGCCGATTCATGTATTTGTATGTGTATGTGGGTAAATGCAGAAGTGAGCACGAACAAAATCCATTTACCAAGGTTTAAAAAAATAGAAAAGCGAGTAACTCAAGATGTTTATTTCCGACAATGCATCTCTGATAACAAGTGCCCATGGAAGACAATCTGTTGTAAAGACAAGTTATTTCTCTGCTGAGTGAAAACGATAACTCTGATTGACGGGTTTGTTTTCCTTGCAGCTTCTTTGTTTCAATGAGCGCCAGATGTGGGTGTTAACGGACGGTCGAGTGCATCATGATGGCAGGGGGGACTGTCTCTCCAATAAGACTCGGCCATCGCGTGTGTGCGTGCAAGAGAGAGAGAGAGAGATATATAGAACGAGTGGGCAAGATTTGCAAGTTTGTCCTGCGGTTTCAGATCGGCGTCAGGGTCCAACCCTATTTTTAACCCTACATGTGCGAGTCATTTCCTGTTCCTATACAGGCGATAACGCAGTTCTGGAACGCTCCTTGTGCAAAATGGGGTCAAGAAAGACATGCAGCCAAAGGAATGCGTCTCGCCAAAACAATCGCACCCTGCTAGCTAGCGCTTATCTCGGATTAAAGGGCTGCGCTGTCTTATCCCTCTATCTACTGCTCTCTCCCCAATCACTTGCCCACCTCTAAGGGACTGCACACCAAGCTCTCGGCACTCAAAGGTTCTCAGGCACAACCCACAGCGAAGTACGTTTCGCCAAATGTTCAGCTACGAGTTTTTAATGCCGTACTCGGACAGTACAAGTAGGTTCGACGAAATATGCAGTCAACAACTACCCCGATAATCTGCCAGTAAAATGACAGGCCAGGCAAATACAGCGATATATATCTATATAATAACACTTATTCGTAACCGACCTATTCCTTTATGTGGTCCGTGAGGCTCATTGTCCAAAAAACAGCGTGACGGTGAACGAACGGCATGACATGACGACCCTGATGATACATCCCACATCCCACCCCGGAAAACCACCTGACGGAGTCGAGAAGCTGCTGCTGCTTGCTTTGTCCTGTGCTGTTTGCACAACTAACAAACCACGGGGTGCTGGGCGGGACTTGAGCTACACAGAAAACACCCAGCCGTTTTCGAGACACCCGTGTACATCTGTATAACCTGTTGTACGGTTACTACACACGCCCGCACTCTCTGACGGGTATCAACAAACTACTTAGGTTTTTTCCCAAAGTAACAATTAATAAATACTGTAGTTAATCAAAGGACGGACTGGTGATGAAGTGTGATGGGACTAACCTGTATTAGTTGTTGTTGCTGTATTATTATTATTATTATTGTGCGCCATTAACCCTGAAGACTGTCTACAGTAACGTTTTGGCGGCCAAAAGCATGGGGGGGGGGCGGGGAGGAGGAAATAAGCCTCTGAACAGCGACTGCCTCCTGTTTTTGACATCACTGCTAGTTCAGACAGAGTAGCTTCAATCTCGTCTGTCCTTTTCGTTACAAAAGGTAAGAAAGGTGGGAGAGGGGCTAGCGGTGAGCACTACTCACCGCGAAGTTCTCGAAGCCAAAAATGTCGAGGATGCCGATGAAGCGCATCTGGTGCTGGCCGGGGTTGGTGCACTTATTAATGGCGTCCACTAGCCAGGCAAACGTCCTCGAGTACAAAGCCTTGGCCATGGCATGGCGGTTTTCACTGGCCTGCAACCACACGACACGGTGTACTGCATGTTTCGTGCCTGCTCCATTCGTCTTTCTCACACACACACACACCCACCCGACCCTACTCCGCATTCTTTCTTCTCTCTCTCTTACACACACACACGCACGCACGCACACACACACACACATATACTGAAAGGATAGCCGTAAGCAAAGTATCAAAGTTCATTCCTTGCTGGAAAGCCAGGCGTCTGATAAAATCAGACATTAGTTAAAACGCCAAAAATAAATAACAAGGGTCGCCTCTTTTTGAAGTGGGAAGAATCAAGAGAACTCGTCTATTCAGCTAAAGCCATCTTTATGGCTCTCGGAATGAGATCTAAAAATAACGTTTAAAACTCCTTTCATTACAGGTCATATGCATCATACCTTTATAAACGTTTTGACTGAACGTATGGCATTTTCATTATAAATTAATTATTTTATGTATATATCGTTATTATTATTATATATGTGATTCTGTCTTTTATATGTTTGTTTGGTCTCAAAAACTGTTGAACTGTATCTTTTCCCTCCACCATCTACCTCCCATAAAATTCAAGATTTAGCTATATTGTCCTTTCAAACATCGCAAGTCAGTAATACAGGCGTAATGTCAAAATCAGAAGGTCCGTATATGGACAACGGCTCTTAGTTCTCAGAGATTTTATATCGTAGCTCAAAAAAGTTTTCACTAGCTGTGATCGCTTCTATGTGGCTCTTTAGCTGAGGTTCCCACTTACCCTTGTGAAAAACATATGGTCTATGGCCATACATCAACAACGAATCTAACCCATGAGACTTTTTCTCGACAGGGTAAGCGAGTACAAATCTGTCCGAATCTTGTGAATTGTGTGCAAAGGTGCAGCCACCACAAAACATTTTCTTCAAAGGGGGCTTCTTTCATCTAAAGAGCTCACACACGCAAAAGTATAAATTATCAAATTATCTAACATCGAACGATAACAGCCTCACAGCGATGTACCTCTTGATGCTTGTAAGGAATGTTTGTGATGGTCCCCCGGACCTGGATCTGGCGGAATAGCAGCAGGTCCTTGAGGCTGTCCTGCTCGAAGCCAAGCAGATCGCAGAGCGTGCACAGCAAGTGCTGGTCACCTTCAGTCAAGGCGCTTCTCTCGCCTTCTACGTCCTCAAAATGCATGTTTCCTAGCAACAGTACGGCAGAGAGCGCGGCAAAGATGCCGCCTACCATCTCCTCAGCGATGTTCAGGACGTTCATGGCCAGGCGCAGGTTGTCAAACATCTGCAGGTCGTTGACACCTTGCAGGGTGTAGCAGCCGCTCTGGTTCAGGTACTCGTAGTGCTGCACGGGGTGGATGGAGTACTGCTGGGCCAGCTCCGGGGAGGCCTGCGCGCCGGCCACCAGCTGGTAGAAGACATGGTAGTTACGCTCGTTGGGCGACTGGAAGGTGATGCGTGACTGCTCTAGCAGGTAGTCCTGCACGATGCAGCCTTTGATCTGCGTGCCGTCGAAGCACACCTGCATGAACTTACCGAAGCGACTCGAGTTGTCGTTGCGGACCGTCTTGGCATTTCCTACAGAAGACACAAAGAAGCAAAAGATTAACAATGGAAAATATGCGAAAGATAAGCCAACAAATAAACAGTAAAGAAACAGAAATGAACAACTAAAGAGAAAAGAAATGATTGAAAAAAAAACCCGAATAAACACTAAATAATTTAGAGTGAACTGTTTATTCTAGAAGAATTCACTAATGTGACTGCGCGCACGTATGTTATTATGAAAAGAGTGTGTGTGTGTGTGTGTGTGTGTGTGTGTGTGTGTGTGTGTGTGTGTTCACTTCGCTGTAGATCAAGAAGTGTCCTTCTTGGGTTGCTGCATGAAATCAGCGTGGGAGTTAAGGACATGGTCGGTTAAGGTTAGGACCTGAGGCTAAATACAGTATCCAGAAAGGAAATTTAAGACAGAATGTGCATCCCAACCTGATGGGGAAAGTATAGTCAATTATATTTAAAGGTTTTCATATTTAAATCCCTAGGTGACACTCCAGAATCCTTAACCCACGAGGTAACGAGAGGACAAGAGGGGAGCACACACACCACCATTTTTCGTATCTATCCAAATAAAAGTAAATGTAAACAATTCTACAGATTACTCTTGGACCCGAGTTTACCTTGCACTTCACCTAGCATTAGCCAACGAAGACACTATTAACATGAGCTGGTGTGCTGAGACTGAGACCCTAAGGTTTAAAGGATTTCGCGAGGTTTTCAGGGCATTGCTCTCCATCGGCCATAGAAACGCCGCTTACTCAGATCCCCGAAAACACTCAACCCTTTCCCTCGGACCCCTGCTTGACCCCTCACACTGCCAGTTATTTTACTGTACGAATGTTCACTTTAATCCATAGACATCATTATAACATTCTGTGCGTTGGACCTGTGGGCAATGTGGCTAAACTTTCCAATAGCGTTGCGAACAACTGTTGCTATGGATGCAGGAAGAAGTGGACGAAGGACACGTTAAATCTAAAAATAACAAACCAACAAAAAAATAAGAAAGCTCCTCTGTGTCAGAAGGTTTGTGGAATGTTTTCGTTTCCGTCCTGGACGCAAATGGCAACGAAAGCGAAAAGCCTGGATCAATACCTTTGCTCGCTCTGATTGTTTTTTTTTTCTTTTGTTTTCTTTGCGTTCCCCTGACAAATAGCAGAGCTGGCTTGTATCAGCATTCTCGTCTCCTCTCTAACATGTCTATAATTTCTATAAGGTAAACGAGCCATAGAGACACTTTAATAAACATGCACACACCCTCGTGTAACCCGGCTTAGTACGTTTGACAACATGAACCGTCTGACTCCTCCTCCGGTTCGCTTGCTTGCCTGTCGTTCGTTGATGAAAAAATCCCGTTTGCTCCCCTCGCCCACCCCTCCCCCTCGTGACGTAACGTCTGCTGTACTGAGTCGCACTCACGTTCTAAACACTACAAGTGGTTTCCTCCACTGCCGACACACACACACACACACTCCCACCCCCAAATCCCCTCGCTCACGGTGGCGGCGTAGTTGATTCGCTCGCAACCCCTCTTCACCTCCCTCGTAAGGACAAGAGTGCGGCGTGCTCCCTGCTCTAGGGTCACGACCCCAATATGTCAGGTTCAAACCGTGCCGATCAGGATAGGCACTGCCTGGATTTTTTTTTTTTTTTTTTTTTTTTGCGAGGACGGTAAGAACAATCAACGGATGACACAAAAATAAATAACAATTTTTAACTCGTAAAGTTTCTGGGGGGGGGAGGGAGAGTACAGCATAAGCAGGTCGTGCGACCCGCCAGAAAGCCGCTCAAAAGATCCACACACCACAGCACCGAGGCACACGTGCACCAGCATCTGTCAGGATGCTCCCTCCCCTCACCCAACCCCCGTCGCGCCTACCAGCAGCTACTCTCCCCATTGTGTAACGTGTTTTCAGTGTACGCCAGTACTGACGCCATGCCACAGAAGCAGTTACACATATGACGCCACTTCCGGCGCACCTCCCATGTTCAAGTACTACGGTTCCCGCTACCCAACGACCGCGAAAAGAGGCTCTTCCGGTGTCGTGCAGTATATGTGTCGCAACGAACACACATGATGGTAGTCGTAGACCTTTAGGGCAAGTTCTAGCTTTGGTCTCCTAGCATTAGCGGCAGGCCACGTCCATCTACTCGGTAATCTTGTCATCAACATTCAACGACGCAAGACAGAGCAAACCGGATTTCACCAAACTGGCGAAATGTTGGAGACATCATCAGTTATGATGCATAAATAATACAGGATGTAACGATGATAGAAAGGGTGTGGAGGGGGGAGCCAGAGGGACCGGATCCGATTCTCAAACCTGGACAACACTGTCTTTTCTAAGAGTGAAGTCGACCTCCATGCAGGGCAAACAGAGGTAACAGCATCGGTACATGTTAGAAGCTGCCAGCTGCGGCTCCCCCAGCTCTTCACCCACAACTCTCCTTTCGATAAGAATAGGAGATGAAGGTTCATATGGGAAACCATTGGTTCTCTCTCTCACACACACACACACATCGTGCCTTATGAAGTCGGTTCGCTTAAACAACGTGGCACGACCCTTGACTCAAACCATTCAGTCTCACACATGAGAAGACATGAGGACGAGTTTATGTCCGTTTATCTACGAGCGTTCAGAAGTCAGAGGAAAATCACGAGGACTTTTTCCGGATATATGCAATTCAATCAACAGGGTACAGTCCATGTCAACATCAATTTCGTGCAATCCTGCTTTGGTTCTTGTCTCGGAAAAAGCGAGGCCTCTGAACTTACTGACCCTAACAAAAATCAAGTTTTCAGGAAATGCAGTTCTACGGCAGGATACCTCAGTCCCGCTTTGAAGTCGCTTGCATAAATTTGGATTAATGACTACGATTTGTTTACGATTTTTGCTGGATAGCACATTAATCCCTGTTCTGAACTGTTCCGGGATTATGTCAATATCCAGCTTTATGGGTAAAGAGACCATTTCACAACCCTTTAAGTTCGCTTGTGCCAGCCGCAGGCTTAAGAAGGCTTGTCTTAAATATGTCCTCGTCGTGCGCACGGCCTCAAACACCAGCACAGGCACTGCAGTGCAGCAAGTGCAGCTCAAAAAAACTACACACGCAGCCATAAGTTTCTTCTTGAGCTAATAAGTGTGACACACAAGTTCCGGATTTGTCTTCGGGGTCAAGAAATAGACGATGAGCGGTTTTAAGGTCAAGTAACTCCTGGGGTAGGAGGGTCGGTGGGGGCAGGGGAAGTCAACAGCTTTCGCCAGCATCCATTTTAACCAAATATACCGAGGGCTACTTCACAGCTTCGTCTTTCTTCGCCTCCTCATCTTCCTGCTCTGTTCTCTTGATTTTCAACTGTATCTCGCTTGCGCCTCGCCCACTTCAACACGCGAGATACTAATTTCAGTCGCACGGTGCCCAGTCAGCTGCTAGTGCTAAATGCGGGTTTCTTCTCTCTTTTTTTGTAGGAGGAGGGGAAAAAATCCAGTAACCGATCTGAAAGGAGGTTGCATGATGACTGGTGAAAAGGAGTGGTGGCTGGGCTAAGTAGCAGTGGTACTGTTGCAAAGTGTTCTTTATGAGTTCTGAGGCTGAGAGCTTTCAACTTTCGTCGTCTGAAGTTTTCGTCATTTTTGCTTGAGAGAATGTAAGACAAACCAAAAGAAAAAAAAGTAAAATAAAGACAAAAGGAAAAGGAATGAAAACGAAAAGACAGACAGACAATAATAATAACAAACGATCGAAAAAATAAAGGATCTTAAGAAAGAAAGATTGGAACGGAGTCAAAGAAAGCTTCTGAAATCTGGCTTTTAACCAATATTGACATGACCTTAAGTTCAGGCTTTTGACAAACTAGACGTCAACACAAGATTCTGTGCCCTCGTTAACAAAAGAAAAAACAAACAAACAAAACACACACACACACACACACAGAGTCGTTGTTTAGACTGAGTGGTACAGTAACCAGACTCGCAGTAGAGTGCACCACCGTCAAGCCACCTTCTTCGTCCTCCCACGTTACCAAAAAATTTAAAAAAAACAAACAAAAACGAAACTCCAGACAGGAAGTGCCAGGGTGTCCTACAAGCCGCAATCTTGTGGCACTGGCAGCACAAAGGATGACTCATTGTGCATCACTCGACACCCGCGAGTCACCTTGCCGTCTGGGAGTCTGCGCGGACGGGATTGCCCACAAACTTCCCCCTCCCCAACCTCGCAGCGACTCAAGCACAGGAGTGTCCCTCCCTGCTGACGTCAAACGGAGGCCAGTGACGTGTACATGTTGGTAGGGGGGGGGGAGGAACTCGCCTCGCCCGCGTCAACTGCCTGCCTGCGCGCAGTGTCAAGTGGGTCAAATCATCTACTTACAAGAGTCTAATTAACAGTTCTCTCTCTCTTTTAAAAAAAAAAGTATCCGATGACTTTCGCAAGTAATATGGTCTCAATGCTTAGAGAACAGGATGCATGACTGCTCATCAAGGTGTGTGCATTTGCGCCGCACTGGTCAGAAACGGCCGTCGCGCTCATTGAGGACTCTGGAGAACAGTATTTGTTTTGTTTTTTTAAATTCTATCTTTATGCTTGGGGATCTGTTCTTGACACGAACTCAGCGGTACAGTCTCTCCGTTGGCCCATAAAGTTTGCGCAGTTGGAGAGTTGTTTTTAGCCATATTTTCTTGCCCGAAAATGGTAGTTACGAAGCAGAGATAACGCTATCCCTGGGTTAGCTCTGGTCAGAGAGGTTTGCAGGGTCAAGCCCAGCAACTCTGGTGATAAACAGTCTCTGTCCTGCTTACTGTCCCCAGATCTTTGGCAACAGAGACCCAGCTAAAGCCTTCGGTACTGGACAGACCTAGCTGACTCATGACTTTGGGTGTGCCTCTAGTTCAAAACTACGGCCACAGGACACTGTGTCCCGCCGGGCAGGGGTGTTGTGTCCTACCACTGTGACGGCCAGAGACCTGACAAAACACAAGGCGACTTGTTTCCAGACGCCGACGATCAATAAGTCTCTGGGCCCCCCATTAGCTCCCTATCACTATTATCTGACGATCCATAGCAAACACTGCGATGGAGAGCGCGCCGATTTGTACGAACACCGCGGGTTACGGGACAAGGGGCCGAATAGACCTGGGGCAGTAATCATGAAGGGCTACCTTAGCTATAGACCAGACGTGTTGAGGGGAAAAGGTCCAGAACGAGGTGGTCGACTGATACTCTATAACTCCCCTTCATGCAATCGGTTTACAGTTCTGGCTACACAACTGGGTTTATTAGAGCTCCGGGTATTGAAGGAGGTGAAGCAAAACTCTGCATGATAACTACGACCAGACGGCCGATCCGATTAACTTTTTCAATATCAAGTTTTGAATAGGCGGCTGTAACAATTTCAAGGGTCGGAGACCAAAGCAGGAAGTGACCAGGCCCAGGATGACGAGCTAGGGTGTGGTTCGACTGGCACGGACACACTTTTCTGGTCAGAAAATGATGACATTCAGTATTTCTGCATCTGCTGCATAAGCAGAGAGATATTAACAGCGATGGGGGTAAGGGAGTAGAGAAGAGATTTTGTCCTGGTCGCCATCACATACTCCCTATCGTTCCGAGGACGACTTTTTCATCAGTTCGCATAGCTTTATTCATTTAACAGATCAAATGAAGGCGTTTAAAGAACTTCGGGGTTTGGTTTCTTTGGGGGTTTTTATCTACTTTCCATCTTTTTGATAACATAACGTCAGCTACGGTGTCAAAAATAAAAGGATTGTAAACCATTTTATTGATTATGGAACTGTTTTCCCAGATTTGTCAGCGATTCCGACAACCTAGGAGCTAATAAATTCATTGAGGCTATGATTCAGAGAGAGAGAGGAGATGGGGGTGGGCCCTGCTTTTCTCTGTTACGATGCTGGCTGCTCTTTTTCTTCCGCGAGTGAAACGCCGAGTCCCATTTCGTTAAGGCTATGTCCTTTGTTTTAAGAGTTGGAGAAAGAGAAACTAAGGAAAAACAACAATGAGAGTAGTATGAACCTTGCTGGATGAGTGTTTCAGACAATCACTGAGATTTCGGAGCAAATCCGGGTAGACGGACCACTAATTAAACCTGACATTTTCATCGACCTACTCCGCCCTTCCTTCTTCCTGTTACAACTCCTTTAAGCCCTCACCAACGTGCCCCCGTCCCTTATTCTTTCTCCGCAATACCGTTTTTTCCGTCCTTTTCGTTCAGTCTTCCCTGTTAGCTTCCTTGTCATAAGCCAGAATCTGCGTTAGCTCACGATGTGAAAAGGGCGACGTCATTAAAGCAATTTTTAACAAACAGTTCATCTACATAATTATTATTAAAATATTAATAATAAAGTATTTATAAACCGTAAATCTTGCTACCTCAGTTTCTGGTGTACACATAGAATTACTCGTAAACACACACACACAGTCACAGAAGAAAAAGATGACAAGGGAGACAAGTGACTCATCGCGAAGACGATGACTTATACTAAGGACTCGCCTATAAAGATAACGTTGGCTACAACAGACTCATCAACGTGTTTACGTTGGACACAAACGACTCACCAGCTGGATGACGTTGGATACAAACGACTCGCAAACAAAACGATGCCGCATACACAAAATCGACTCACCAAAGGCCTCCAAGAGCGTGTTAGCCTCCAGAATCTGCTGCTCGGTCCAGAAGGAGGTGTGGTTTGTGATGGAGCACAGGTACTGCAGGATGAACTTGGTGCTCTCGGTCTGAAACATAGCCACCATATCCTCTGTGATTTTAATGTCACAAAATGGTGCACAGATTAAAAAAAAAAAGTGGCCAGTGTCAATGGCGATGATGGTTGTTGGCGCCTACTGCCGAGTAAGAAGCCGAGGTGAAATCACGGCGAGAAACGGCCAGAGTAGCTAAACAAGATGAAGATGATAGATGATGATTGATCATGATGATGATGATGATATGAACATTTTCATGTAATCTGTACAGGTACACAAGACACAGCTGTACAGATACCCAGCTAGGACATACAGACTATGACAGGGAAGAAGGCATGGTTGATGATCCTCTTAATAGAGATTACACCTAGAGAGAGAAATGCATCACCCCTGTGAAGACCTTTATAAGATCGTGAGAGCTAGGGTGCGCTCCAAAGCAGATCTCTCAGACTTTTTCCATTGCCTAACTGGAATAAGACAAGGAGAAATAACTAGTCTTATACTCTTTTCCTTTAAAATGGCAAGCGTGGCGTTCAGCCTTATCCAGACCTCTTAGAAATTGTTATCTTACTATTTATCGGTTTGTTCTCTGAAACTGCTGTTAGTCTACAAAATCTATTAAATGTATAAATGTATAAAAGTCCCAATGCACTAGACTTTAAAAAGTCTAATTGTGTATAGAATTGGTGGATACTTAGCAAACATAGAAAAATGGATAGACATTAGTAACACAGTGTCAGTAGTCAACATGCTATAAATAAATTGGTTGTTTTCACTACTCCGTTATCATTTTCATCAGCTTTTAGAGACCTGACAGCAAGAGCAAAAGCAGGGATTATTCATGTGTTTAAAACTCTGCGAACTGTTCCGGACTACACACCATATTTTGTACTTCAGCTTTCTTAATGGCCATATTGCTCACTGCTCTTATACGGATCATATATATGGAGCTTAAAAAATGATCTCTCAGTTGCAGTGGTGCATACTTTTACCATGAAATTACTACTTCATGCCCGTTTCAAAACCCCAAACGCTATGGTCAACGGCGTCACAGGCACACTATCATCTATGTGCATTTCAAAACCTCTTGCATACGATACTGGTTACGCTCGACGAGACTTGACCCCAAAAGACCTCCATGTAAAGCTTATAATATGTTGGTTGACATTGACAATCAAGGGAAAGCGTGTAGGGTGTCTGTAAGGACTAAACAGGTACACAAGACATAGCTGTGCAGATACCCAGCTAGGACATACAGACTATGACCGGGAAGAAGGCATGGATGAGGATCATATTTGGGAAAACCAAGGTATGCAAAATACCGGCGAATTTAAGCAACGTCTTGTTAATTGTCATAAACAAGACTGACAATGTCGTGTTACCGACAGCCTAGTTTTAATGTTTTTATAGACCTGACAACAAGAGCAAAAGTAGTTCATATGTTTAGAACTCTAGGTTTAAAACACTACGTTTAATGTTTATGCGAATATAAAGTCGGAATTTCAGAAGGAACCTTATCTATACTGTGTAAATAGCAAAAGGCTTTAAGCGATTCTATCATTAGATTCCCAATAGGAAAATCTGACCTTAGAACCTATAGATACACAACAGCCCGATCGCCAGACTTGAAATGGCCTCTTTGCCATACTTCACAAGATGGTGAAATACACCTTTTCAAGCCTTCAAGAAAGATCGGGCATACGGAATGAACTTCACAACTGGAATTAAGAGTGTGATTCGATCCGAAAACAATCAGACCGAAAAGAAAGCTCAGCAGACAAGCGATGATGGGCCAGACAAAAGAGGTGATAAACAGCGAGAAGACGCTAAGAGGCAGGGCAGCGGGCACTGGGGACATATCATTGCTACGACAGCAACGCGCAGTTATGATCCATTAAACCATCTAGCAGCCAATCAGAACCAGACACACTAAGACGAGCAAACAACACACTGATCAGACAACGATAATAAAAACAGAGAAATGTGAAAATGAAGCGCTTTGCATGCAGCCCGGAAGGCAACAAATGAGGAAATCTTGTTGGAATTGGTGGTGGTTTTTTTAGGAGTGGGGGGGGGGAGGAAGAAGAGAATAGGATGGAGGGACCGGTCTACTGTTGTTGCTGTTGATCGTGGTGTTGTCGTTACCTTGCCGGCGCCACTCTCGCCGCTGATGATGCAGGACTGGTTGGCGGTGGAGCTGCACATGCTCTGGTAGGCCGCTTCGGCGATGGCAAAGATGTGAGGCTCGACCTGGCTGAGCTTCTTCCCGCTATATTCTTCCACATTTCTCTGCCAGCAAACACTCTCATCATTAATTATACACAAATGACACCTCATCAGTCATACAAAATTTATATATTTTTGCAATATATTTCTCTAGACATCCACATCCATAATGGGGGGAGGGGCGCTGTTTCTGAAAGCTTTTCTCTGTGAAAATGCCAGTATAGACAACCACATACAATGTTCTTTCTCTCTATCATTGTTTAGACTGCTATGCCCACTCCCTCCTCTCTCTTTAGACACACACACACACACACATTTTTTCTATTCTTGGATTTTAATAAGAATTGAATATTCTTCACAGGGTAACTTGCTCGTTAATTTTAGCGTTCTCTCTCTCTCTCACACACACACACACACACACACACACACACACACACAGGTAAAGCTGGGTACATTACTTGTTCGTAGATTTTGATGTCCTTGTATGGGTTCACTGCTACAAGAATAGACCCTGTAAAAGTCTAAGAAAACGGTCAAGGAAAACACAACATAGCAAAATAAGGAAAACAATCATCAGCAGCTGATTGTTTAGACCATGTGCCAAACAAACAGCACCTTCCAATGTCCACCCCCTCACACACACACACACACACACACACACACACACACACACATACCCACTCCGCGACCGTCACGCGAGCATTAGTACCCTCATTACCAACTAAAGGTATGACATGTTCCACGTCAAATTATGTCTACCTTTACCTCACAAATCTAATTTCTCCTTCCACCTTCTAACTATGCAATCAAGGTGGGTGCGTGGAAAGCACTCCGGGTGCGCAGACATCGAACACTCGTTAGTGACCCCTGCAGTGGACATCGTATAGCTTTTGGATCAGATTTCTGTAGTGACCCCTGCAGTAGGGATCCTACAGCTTTGGGATACGATTTCGTTAGTGACCCCTGCAGTAGGGATCCTACAGCTTTAGGATAAGATTTCGTTAGTGACCCCTGCAGTGGGGTTTGTTTAGTGCTACGATCAGATCTTGTTTGGGAAGACACACACTTGTCTTTGTGAAGAGTATGACACCTGTTTACAGGGCCAGCCGGCCATTTTGTTTACCAAGAATACCGGTTTATTCTCTCTCTCCCCCCTCCCCATTCCACAAACAACACACACACTTCATCAACCATTGTTTACCTATAGTAAGTGCGAGAACTTTCCTGAAAACTCTGCAAACAACATCACCACTGTTCTTATCAAGGAGGCGGCTAAAACAAAATTCTTTTTTCTTTAAGTTTGGACTTTCTTTCTCATAGTCTCCAAAGCAGCTCCGTAGCCATGACGACAGTGTAATCCCGCTAACTCCTTCCTGTTGTGCGCTCGCTGCATCGGACGCACGTGCAGCTTACTCGCTCTCCCCGCCACCAGAGGAGGCTGCGAGCTAAGCAGGACATGGTGAGACAGACCCTCGTGTGGCGCGAAGGTCTTTTGCTTAACAACATCCGTGCTCGCTAGACTGGACTGTTTTCTGAAGTCCACTTAACAAGGATCCCCCTGGCATCAACCTCGTTTCCCCACACTCGTCCCGCGTGGCTGAAAACTGCTCCCTTTTTGTGGTGATGTTTTTGTACAAGAGAAGCTTAGCTGGAAAATAGTCGGCAACCAGTCCTCTCTCGTGAAGTCATTCAGATATATGTGGGAGGACGTGGTCTGAGTAATCCGTACAGTTTAAAGCTGATGTCGACAACGACGCATCTGAGGACGCACGTGGCACCAGTATAAAGCTGTTGAAAGTTACTCAGCACCACTAACGGTGGTGAATGTATGCTCACTCTCTCATCCACTTACCCACCCTTTCTCTCTCGCTCTCTCTCTCTCTCTCACTAACACACACACACACACACAAGCTGTCATGCTCATTTTGTTACAGCTTAAATCAGTACGAATATTTATTATTACCACTCTTGCTGCTACAGACATCTGTCTTCATTGTACTTCTTATATTACACAGTGTCCGAAAAAGAGTAAGTGGGGGAGAGTGCATCGCAGCAAACAAGTCCTCTCTGTTTGTTTGTTTTCTTTTTAAAAAAAAAAAAAACGACAGTGTGCCCGAGACCTGAACCCGGGACATCGATTCTCATTGCACTGGTGACGTGCTTAGTCGCTGGGTCTTCCGGACCGCCGTAGAATGGAACAAAGAAGAAGAGGAAAACACGAGAGAGATGGAAAGGGGTGGGTTGGGGTTGTGGATGGCCTTTCACGCCACACAGAATCGACTGCCTTCGACGTCGATTGAGGTTAGACAGGGGGCTCTATGCTCCGCGGCTTGCGGTTGCATTTGGCTTCCCTCCTGAAGACAAAAATGCTGCCAATGCCTTGGGTGATCGGGTTAGTAAGAAGGTTCTCTCATCGCCTGGCGTAATGAGCTGTGTACACGTCCATCCTTGCCACCCAGTGACTCCTGAGCCAGCAATCGTCTCGTCTTGTCTGGCATCACCAGCAAGGACAAGGTAAGAAGGCAGGGGACCCCCCTCTCCATCCAGTTATTGAGTGTACCGTACAGGCGACAGCCAGGCTCGATATTTGTTTTCGCGTGTTAGCTGCCTCTTGCTACGGCAATGACTGTCTGGAGCAGTTATTAAGATGGAGATGAACTGTCCTGTGTGCGTATGTGTGTGTGTGTGTGTGTGTGTGTGTGTGTGTTTGCGCGCTCACGCATGAGAGAGTGTGAGAGAAGAAGGTGGAAACAGATCAGCCAGAAAAAAACAAAGTATTAATTTGTTGGGGATATTTGCTTGTTTGTTTTGTTGGTGGGTATTTTCAATATGACTCACTCTTACTGGACACCACTAGCCCCTCGGTTTCGAGGGTTCAAGACGCTTAAGTCTTCCTTCACTGGTCAGCTTCTTAGAGTCTCATCGCCGGCCACGCCTAGTGTGCAGGGCACGAGAGGAAAGCGTTAAGCAAACTCTCAAAAGAAATGTCGAACGTCTGTAATGGTGTTTGATAAGTGCCACGTGAAGCGCGATGGGGAACTTACTCTTGTAAACAGTGTCAATCGAACAAAGTTTAAAAAAACAACAACTGAATTAAGAAACCAGTTTAAGAGAAGAAGAGAGATGTTTGTATGCCTGTATCTCTACAATGGTAGGTGTTATAAGGGAACAGTCTTCACCCAGATTTGGGAAAACGGCGTCGCCACGCTCCGACCCTTGACACCGCGGCCCATGAATGAAGAACACGTTCACCAAGCACAACTAGGAATTTGGACTGCGTGCTAAAAACACGCGACACGAGGAACGCGGCGATCTATTTGGTGTTTTTGGTACCATACCTTGGTGGTGGTGGTGGTGGTTGTTGTTGTTTTGTTTTTGTTTTTGTTTTTTTTTTGTTTTTGAAGGGAGAGAGTTCCAGACTGGAACTTTTAGAACGAAGCTCATTTGCAATTCATTTTGGGAACGTGAAAAGTCGGCTAATCAAAAACCTCTAAACAGCGCCCATGCATAAATCACAGTTCAATGAAGACGATTTGGGTACATTAACATAATAACTGATAAACGGTAATGAAACAGTTAATCAGAGGGAAAACGGACCTCCTTAGAAACGTAATTTAGAGCTTATTGGTACTTAAGTGAGGTTCGTTCAAGACGATGTTGAAAGGTATAGTGTTATCGAGAGTGACGTGCCCCGGTATAGAGCAAGATAACCACGATGTCTATGAAGACAACCATGTAGGCATCTGAGACCTGTTTCCAGAAAGCAATATCGGGTGAAATGCACTGTACCTTCCGCAAAACGATCCACATGAGGTGACGTGTTTTTTGTTGTCAACAAATATAAATTTCATTGCATTGCAAAAAGCCATCGTTAATTTCTTGTGTTCGGTATTGGTAACTGTAAAGACGCTCAAAGAATAATAATAAAAAAGCCTTCAGCGCTGTCATTCTGTGTAGTCTCGTCAAGCATTCGTCCACATACACGTCAGATGGATGTCAATATGCTAAGTACCAGCAGCAAAGATGGCGAGAATGAACACATCTATAATTAAGTATTTAAATTAACGGAAAGCCCTTTAATATTAACAGTGTTTAGTGTTTTCAAAAATAAGGAAATATAAAAAAGAACAAACGTTATACAGTTGCATTCTATAGCTGTATGATTCAATCGTAAATTATATTATTTCCACGGCTAGAGAGACTATTAGTATTATACAAAAAAAATTCCCTCTAGGTGCCCCATGCACTACCATTACTGCAAGTTAACAGCCGGACGACTCACAGTTCTGTCTTTGGAGTAGGAAGGTAGGGGTTATAAAGGGGAGGAAGGCGGCGAGGTTGGGGGCACCAGCAGATTCTTCGGAGGGTCCCGTGAATTATGCAGGCCTCGCACCCCGCACTTCACCGCCAGAGCAACTAGTCTGGCACAAGGACTGAAGGCTCAGCAGGACCCAGTCATTGAGAAGTCAGCACGCAGAGCCGCCACAGCGGGCAACAGAACCATGTCACGGCCCAAAATAGCGCTGGGGGCTCCCCCTCCTCCCCCTTTTTTGAGCCGATAAGATGTTATTGCCTTTTCCTATGCTTAATAGTGTTTGCTAGGAAGGGAAGGAATTCCCGTTTTCCGCCAAGCAAGCACCTAAGTCTGTACCACGGCCATAAAAAAAAATGCCTGAGAGAGATGGAAACTGAGTCAGAAAAAGGGAGACAGCGGTTCTCTCTTTAGAAACCTAACGAACACCTGTTGCGAGCAGATTCTGAAAGCTGTGTTGTGTATTCAGGGTGCGAGAAAACCCTACTCAGACTGAAAAAAAACTGTAAAATATAAAAAAACTCGAACAAGGCTGCGAGAGACAGATACAAGCAGCCTGCAGAAAGCTGATATACACTACAGGAAGTGGACATCAGCCGCACACATAGTGTATCAGGCGGCGCTCTCGCTTTTCATCCGGAATCGTCCTTTTCTCGAGTCCTGTGCCAGTAATGGTGTATAAGGACATGTGCACCTCCACAGCAAGGGATCGACACTGGAGGTGAGCGATCTGAAGACACCCCCACAGTATCACGTCTGTGGGCGAGCTGAGTTTTTTTGGGGGGGCCAGTGACGGCTGGTGCACTTGCTTTGCGCGTGTGTGTAATATACACAGCCTCGTGTTAAGCTTGCTGCAGTTGCCCCTCTCTAGTAGGACAGAACATTATTTCAGATTTGTAAATCCGCCAAAATGAATTTATTTACTGTTATTAATTTGTGGTCCAAAACGTCTCACATTACTAGTGTGAGACAAGCCAGATTAGTTTCGGAGACGGTCCACATACAGGCAAGAAAACGTTTGCGGATCTTGTGTTAACCAGTGCTCGCCGTTTCCCGTCGAATGCACGAAGGCATACACACAGACACGCACACACATACATACAAACAAACATACACACATTTAAAGAGGCGTGCACACACACACACACAGAGTCGCAACTCGTTATCTCGCCTATCCCGCCTCTCGCCACACTGTAGCAGAATAGATTACCTCTCAAAGCTACCCCTAACTTTAGAGCATATACCCTTTTTTTTAATGTCGCAAGCGTCGCCTTTCGTCATATACATATAAATAAAATACTGATGAATTTGATGTTTTCCATGACCGCTATTCACGTCGAGCTGGTTACTTTCGGTCCTACAAAACTCGCAGGACACGAGGCTGTGACGCCGGCTGGTAAGCGTCATTCGACGAACACGCCCATCTCTCTCCCGGTGGGGTTTAGGGGTCAGGCATGTTCCCCCTCTCTCAGCTATGCTCCGTGACCTGGCCCGGTCTCTGCCATCAACAGTCTCGTTAAACGAGATCTCACATAGGACAATTCGTATCTACGCAAAAACGAACAATGCTTAATAGCATAAAACTTCAGTCAATGCCACCAGGGCTTCTGCTAAAGCAAAAAATTGCGTACAATCCGCATTAAAAGTTCGGAGGACCCCTTCAAATTTCGTCAATGGTCAAATTTGGGCGAAGAACAGATAAAAATTGGGTAAGTGTAGTGTCTGACATCGTAGCCCAATCTATTGTTGTCGTCTGCTACAAGGTGAGAGTAACTTCCCTTGCACTGAGTTGTTTTCCCTTACCGGAAAGAGTTCCATTAACCTATTTCCAAGATGTTGACAGCGTTGTTAAAATCGTCGTCTCAGAAACGGAAAGAAAGTGAGGGTGAAGACAAACAGCAAGATAATGAAGATCGTGAACCCACATCATCATGCCCTGTTCCATCTAGTACCTGTGATTTTTTTTCACATTGTAAAGGGACCCCTTCGAGTTCGCCTGGAACCTGAAGAAGGGGGTCCCAAGGACCCCAAAGAATTTAGCCTTAGCAGAAGCCCTGGCCACCTGGGCAAACCATCTATTTAACTGATTATTTTTACTTATTCAAGCATTAGTTGGTAGGCAGCTGCTGATGGCCCCTTAATGGTCAAGCAGGATGTACTGAGATGAAGGTAGAGTTAGGGACTGTGCAGCAACCTCTTCCGTGGCTTTGTGTAGCACCTGTACTGTCCAGCGTGACTGGGAATCCTTATCAATATGTTACCCGCACCATCTCTAGGATAACATACTATTTATTTTACTTAAATGGATTTGCTGAATTTATGGGTCGATTTTAAACATTTTATGGGATCAGTATTTTCTAATCACAAATAGCCCCTTTCCTTATAGAAAAGGGCGTAAGTGAAAGATCAGACAACAAAAAGCACTATTCTACTTTGTCATTCGGGATAAACGAGGAACAAATTTTGTTACAAAAATCTGTTTTCTTACGACAGGAATCGCAAAACTGCACTAAATACTGAAAGCGAAACAGATTGTTCGCGCGTTGTACGATTTTCGAAAAAATACCTTGGCACATACCAAACGCTCCTTGTGGCGATTTCTCAAAATATGTCTAATGAGGGTGACGCACAATGCCTTGACTAAACACGCAGGGTTCAGACTATCTACCTAGAAACTGGTAACATTTTGCAGCAGGACAAAATATGTCATCTGCTTACAATAAGAATTGTGCGTGTTGAGGCGTACGGGGGAGGTGTGTGTGTGTGTGTGCGCGCATGTGTTGGGTGGGTGGAGTGGGTGTGGGGATAATAACAGCTGTTTTATGGTTTCTCCGCCTTTTGCTGTTTAAAACCAGGTGTGATCGTAAGCTAGTATTCTGCCCACCTCAAAATCCAGAAAACAAAATGTACTTTCATTTTTCAGACCAAAGACTGGGATCATCTGTCACGTGACGCCGAGCGCCGTATTAGCCATCTTTACAAGTTCTGCTAAAGTCGCCGTCACTATACATAATCATCTCTCCAGGCAAAAACATCGTTGAGAGAAAGCACTGAACTGTCCTTCCAAATATCAACCACTTGGCGGTGACCCTCGTGGCAGGACACGGCCTCGTGCAGCCCTGACGATCACACACGCACTGGCGACGACGTTCACTCCCAGAGTGGACAGGATGTACAGAAGCATTAAATACCTGCTTTACACACTGCCGCCAATGTGACTGTGTGTGGGGTGCGCGACTGCCATGAAAGAAATCCTGACAAACATAATCACACATTCGACAATATGTGAAACTAACGAGACTGCAGACCTACCAGTCCTGCAGGAAGAGGTCGAAAGGGCGGTACGCGGTACATAGCCTGGCGCAGCGATAACATCAGGTTTACTACGACGTACAAACTGTACAAACCCCTAATAGTACCGATCCTGCTTTATGGAAACGTGGACTTCATTTGCCGCCACGGAGATGCGTATCCAGGAATTCGAAAGCTAGTGTCTGAGGAGGCTGCTCCGTACCTCGCACAGTGAACACAAAAGCAATGATTTTGTAAAAAAAAAAAAAAAAAAAATCGCCACACTCCTAGGACATCAGGAACACCTATTTGCACCACCACCATCACTACCAACAACCGGTACCAATCAAGGGACGAATGCCTGAACAATATGTGCCCAATAAGTACCTGTGCATCAAAGACGGCAAACAGAAGGACACCCAAGATTTAAAACTGTTCACGACCGCCTTATTCGTTCAACCCTGGTGGTGCTCAAGACGGTGACTGAAGAGACCAAAAGATGCCTTCCTGATTTAGGAACTCTGCACATGCTGTGTTCCTAGACGCTGCTGACACGGATGTCAAATTACTGACAAGGTTGTTTCAAACAGCAGCCAACGGTCATTTGAAGGCACGAAGATTATTATTCCCGAACAGGACAACAATTAGTCCCAAGGTCAAAGAGTTGAGAAGGCTTCAGCCGCGGCCAGCTCTATCAGACGTGGTGCAAGCAGGAGATCCTGCTGTGAAGTACATCTCACAGTCTTCCGCACTAACGGGACTTGCAATCCGTTGGACACGTCAACAGTGCCACCTACCTTCAGAACCTTTGGGTGACACCATTCTTTGATATCACTGACAGCAAAAAAGAAAGACAGAAATAAAAAAAACGATCAGAGAGAAAAGAGTAAACGATTGAGAGAAAGAAAGAACCTAAATCTTATCTTTCCTAACTTATGAAAATACAGGAACTAAAAGTCTAAAGGGAAGGCGCTACAAGGAAACGATAAGACCTGATGTTAACTTGTGGCCCAAGTTACTTGACAGTTTCCTCCAAAAAGATACAGCGCTGACACGATCACATTGGTGAGAGGCGAAGTTTCAATTCCTCTTCGGTCACACGGTCACGGTCACAATCACAATAGACCTTCTTTACTCGCCACTGAATCACGGGTCATTTCCTCTTCCACTTGACCCATTCAGCAACGCATTGAACCCCGTCAAATCTATATACGATGGGCTTATGCATGATTCCCACCAGGTGAGAACGGTAAATTGAAAAGTCAACCAAGCCGCGGCTTGGCAGATGACAGCTGTGTCATAACTGCTAGTAACAAATGACAACTGTGTCATAACTGCTAGTAACAGATGACAACTGTGTCATAATTGCTAGTAACGGTGACAGTTGACCTGCTTGACGGTGAGGTTTGTTGTGTTTCTCCCCATCGCCCTCTCACCCTTTCCCCATCCCTTGTTCACTCGCACAGAAAAGTTATCGGATTGGTGAGGAAACATTCTGTGCTTCGCACATCCCAATACATACGAGAGGAGGGACAAGAGGAAAAAATCTACTGCTTTGCATACATCACGTGAACTGTTTTCCTCATCCGAGCTGCTCTATCGCATCGGGTATGCTGTTCTTTCTCAACTGAGGGTCTGTGTTTCGAACTACGGCTGCTATAGTCCTAGCTGCTGGATCGGCGTAAAACATTCCCCCTTCCCCTAACCCCACTACCCACCCACCCCCCCACTCATATATATATATATACAGAGAGAGAGATGGGGGATTAAAAAAATGCTCGCGCCAATCATGTTTCGTAAATTAAATTAATTTCTAAGTAAACAATGTGCTAAATAAAAAAGCAACAAACAAAACGTGCGAACAGGTGTAGTCCTCTTAACAGAGATTTCTCTGAAGGTATCACAACATTTTAAAGGCGAGAAAACAGCTTTTGAAACAGACATTCACGACACGGCATAAACACAATCATTATCAGGTCACTAGCCAATGTCCCTCCCTACTTAATTTCTTCAGCCGCCTCACGAATCTTAACCAAACAAAATCAAGAACCAAATCAACTGGGCTTGAAAGAGAAAAGGCAAATAATTACAGCATGAAGCTGACAGTGCTGTACACTGATGACAATCAGACGTTTCATTTAAAACACGCACATCTACGAATAGTAGAGAAATATTTCCTTTCGTATACCGTACTGTCAACATGGCAGCTTCTGGTGGCTGTTCTATTACACAATGTTCAGTCTGTTTAACTCCTTCCTGTACTAACAGCAGGGTTTCCAATGCTCTCGGGTTAGCGAGATTCACCTCACGAGTCTCACAAGGTGTTAACTAGGACTGCGTCAATTTAGTGATGTCCATAGTCGCAGAACAAACATACTTTTAAAATGTGCAACACTGACGTCACTTCCTCCGACAATGGATGTCAGTAATCCAGGTACTTTGTTCAATGTTGCTAATGAGATTCGCTAGGTACAGGTACACGATGTGTAGGAAGAGATGAGAAGTTTGTAGACACGACTGTTCCCCCCCACCATACCCCCAAAGCATACCCATTGAAACGTTCGAAAGTTTGGGGTTTTTTTGTTGCTGTTGTTGTTTTTTTTTGGAGGGGGGGATAGTCGTTTTATGCCAAACCAGCAACTAAGGCTATATCACGCCAAGGCAGCCAGCCCAGTAAACAGACGCCACATACAGAGAAAGAACAGCGTGCCAGAGACGAGAGCTGAACCCAGGACAGCCAACCTTCACTGTAGTGGTGACAGGCGCGCCACTGGACAACCACTTTTAAAAGTTTGGGCTTCGCTGAGCAATTTCCGATGACTATCAGTAGTAAGCCATTATAGTCATATTGTGCAAACTGGTCTTTTGTTGATAGTGTTGCCAGCGTACTTTACAAAAAACGTTCAGTAAAGTTTTACTTCTCCTAAAAAAAGTTACAAGAAGAATTTAACAAATAACAGAAACCGAAAAAAAAAGAATTTTCCGCCGTATGCATACCTCGCCATACAAGACGAACTCGTAAGGCGGGATCACTGACGATCTTTTCACACAGTAATGCCAAATTTATTTATCCCCCGCCCAAAGAACGCAAAAAGTGGCATTCCAGGTGAGATCAGGTCGCGATTTTAACCTTCCATTTACTGTTGAAAATAGGACTGTCTCTCTCAGGTGCTTCTCGCCTATCCCGTACTCACACACCTCCAGGCTACCTGTCGGGTGTGCTGCACATCAGCTAACAAGAACACAAAAGGCTGTGGTTTTCACGGCCAGAAACACTCCGCGACGAGCGCTGACGTCACGAAGATCCCTGCGGCGAGACCAGCGACACTCCAGCCCAAGGACGACCGACTTCGCTCCTACCTCTTAAACAGGGGGAGAGCATGTTCGGTGTCACCTTGTAGCACCGCACTAATCTGCCCTCGCGGAATGTTCAACATTTAACCACAGTTGCTCAAACATCTGAGACTGGTTGTCGTGGAAGAGCTAAAAGCTGATGGCCCACGGCAAAAGTCAGAAACTGCTTAGCGAAAGCCCCTCTTACCTCTCTCCTGGCGTCGCATCCGGGTGTGCGTGAGCAAGAGATAATTCACCAGAGCTTGCTACACTAGGAAGCGGGATGGGCGGAGAGGAGGACTAGGCAGCCCAGTGGTTAGTGCACCAGGGTCAAAGTACGGAGGAGTGCACACAAGGTGGTTCGATACCCGTGTAACGATGTCCCCAGTCGTCCCAGCTGTTAAATGAGAGGCCCATTGGTTCGATACCCGAGTACTTCCTCCAGTCGACCAGCTGGCGGGAATGGATACCTGACTTAATAGAGGGTTGGGTGAGGTAAGGCAGCGAGGGAGAGGAGATGAGTACCGCCTCACGTAAAGCTGGCCTCGAAAAAGGTGAGGTCTCTACACCTCCCTCTTCCAACGACCTGGAAAAGGTTAGGGGACGACCTTTACGTTAAGACTTCTTAGCTGGGAAAGGAGAGTAAGTCTAGATTGCTCACAGAAGAATGGAGAAAACGTAGCTGGTCCCGAAATGAATACAATCTCGAACACTGACTCCACCAGGAGCAAAACTTTACGGGACCACCCTACCGTACTTTGAAGGTGGAGCCAGCAAGCCATGTAGATGACTACATGACGACAATGGATACAAAGCCAAGAGTGCAAAGACTAAAATAAATCTATCTTCATCCAAAACACCAGACGAGACCAGCAGGTACGCAAACTAACGAGCACGCACTTATTATTGCTGTCATTCTGACCAAGAACCCTTTTCATTATGGATCAACTCACACTTGCACGTGACCTTCCTGGCCATCTGCACCACCCACCTCCTCATTCTGAGACATGTCTGGCTTCTGGCTGGGTCATGAATCTTTCGTGTCGATTGTGAGTGGCAAGTCTGGGAAAACACTAGGAGTTGGGGAAGGGGAGGCAGATCGATCAAAAAAGTGCTGGTCACTGGTAATAAGCGGTGTAACCAGACCAGATGCGTGACTGATGCCAAGCGTCTGTGTCCGTCCGACTGTATGCGACACGGAGAAAGAGACAGGTATAGGGTTGAAATACAGCGACTTTCGTGTGGTCCTGACACAAATAAGGGCGCTTTTCGTAGCTTTTCCGACAAAGACATCAGGCACGTTTTCGCAAGCAATGCCTTGTCAAGTGGTTTCTGTGCTAACAGAAACTCCCGTTGGTAAACACACACCGGGGTCATTAACCTGTTCACGTCGTGTCCACGCCATGCAAATACGAAGTTATTAAGAATGTTAACTGGGTTTCAATGCGAAGGCAAAAGACGAGTCACTTTTAATGTAGTAAATGATCTATATGGACAAAACCTCAACCTATCACGGACAAAACGTTTTATCACGGACAATTATTCTGAAAATTTACTTCCATGCAATAAGGGCTTCGGCGAGTCAGATTGGGGATTTTAGGATGTCACTCATGGAGAGACTCACGACTCCATATGCGTCGTGGTTTCCAATTTCTTCCACTCGTTGCAATTTCTTTTCATATTTATTTATTCGCCCTTATTTCTACAGGTCTAAGCGCATCTAAAATAAGGTTGCATTTAATCTGCCGATTTGCAAATAATAATAATAATAGCTTTCATTGCAGTCTATATAAACAGTGACGCGTGCTGCAGAATCTCGATGGTGCACTGATTAACATAGCTGTAGAAAGACAGGGAAACATAAGAGGTGAAAAAAAACAACTAATAAGCCCATCTTCTAGACAACCGATTATTTAACAAATCGATTACTTAAGGCCGAACCGCTAGGCACAGCGATTATAGTCTTTTTTTCTAAAACAGCTTAAACAAATCAATATCTAATTCAGTAATTACGTGTTATCCCTCCTTTCTACAGTTTCGTACTCTTCTTTATCATTACCGTCTTCATCATCATAATTATCACTGTCGTCTGCTGTACATGCTAGCATTGATAGTTCTCTTCTTGTATCGACTACTTGAGGCAATAACAGATGACTGAATGCAGATCGTAAATGGAACACGCCAGCATCACGTCTGTCTGTTTGTTTGTTTGTTTGTTTGTTTGTTTACTTCTTTGTTTTGCTTGTTTTTTGCTGTTACGGGTAAAAACAAACAACATAAAATTTTTCTATTTCTCGGGGAGTATTAAAGGCCGGCGATGGGTTACACCTGTCAGATGAAAAGAAGCAATGAATTAATCAAAGAAGAGCCATGGTCCAGCATGCTTTTCAAGTCCTTGTTGGTCAATGACAAGGTCCTGTAACGTCTTCGACGGCTCGCTTGTACTTCGGGAGCAGGCAGTTTCTTCGATGTATAATACGAAACGCATCATGAATCTCGTCCACCCGGAGTAAACAGTACTTTCGACGTACGTCTAACATGAAAGATGCAACAGTGCTCGTAAGGCGGGGCTTTACACTATCTTGTACTTTACGTCCAAACATGAACCTCGTAATACAAGGGCAAGCGGTACTTTCGAGATACGTCGAGAAGAAACGCTGTTTTTGTTTTTTTCCTTTCCCTAGCAGATTTTCGTCCAGGAACTTCGTTCATGTCTGCCACGGAGCCATCCGTTTACTACTGTTGCTTGTTTCTTCGTTATAGAAGGTTATTCGTTTTGCATTGTTTCGTGCCCCAGCACATTGAGCACGGAAAAATACGTTCTTCAAATAATACTCTCATTTTGTTTCCTGCTGGTTCAATGAAATAAACTAAAAACTCACACGGCAAAGCGATGCAATACAGTTGGTAGTTCGTAACCAAGGGTAAAAACGTTTGGCGATGCACTACAGTATTTGGTGATTTCACAGCCAAGTCCTTAGACCTTAGCTCTTGCATGCCGCGATCACGTTTCGGCCGCACGCAGACCCCGCGTCACGATTTTTATCAGCGACAGCCCAGCGCCACGACTACCCATCTCCTGTTCCCTATTAACCCGCCCCACTGACTCCAATGCATTTTTGTCTGTTCCTCCCGTTCCATTTCTTTCTCCCCTCCGATCATTGCACTATGTCTGTGTGTGTCTCTAGCCGACTAGAAGGATACATGTCTATTCCGTCATTTCCTTGAATGTGTTCTGTCTATCCCGTAATAGACGTTCCTTGCTTGTCTCTCAAAATTTACATTATAATTATTATTCACTTTATATACAATTATATTGCGATGAACAAATATTATAGATTTACTGGAATCTGCAAATGATTTGGCGGGCCAGACGTTCACCATTCCTGGTGTACATAACACTGTTCACTTCTACATGTTCACTATGTACATAACACTGTTCATTTCTACCTGTTCACTATGTACATAACACTGTTCACTACTCTTCTCGCTTACCGCTACGTGCGTGACAAACGTGCTTAAGGGTAGGGAGGGGGACAAGTGATCTGGGGGGGGGGGTTTGTGTGTAGTAATAAGACAGATTTAACGCCAAGTACGGCACGTAAAACGCACCCACTCGTGGCGAGTCAATTACCAATGGCGTTGATCCATCAACTTGGTACCGAAGTGCAGTCATCGTTTCGCACGTATTAGACAATGGCCGCACATCCCTCCTCTGTCTTCAACCACATACCCCCCTCCCGCCCTCGTCCTAGATGGACAGGTAACCCCGCGGTCTTCATCAACCCTTCGCTCGAAGGATAAGTAATTGTAAGCGCTGTCAGGTCCACACTCCCACCCCCTCTGTCAGTGCCACTTTACTATCTCTGCAGGGGTCGAGTCTTCTCCTTATCCTGCTCGCGGCCAGAGAGGTGCGAAATTTTTGGAAGGTGAGTCAAGAATGCAGCCAGCCATGCCCACCGGGAGGGTAAGGGAAACATAACAAGATACTATATGCCCCAGAAAGTCAGACAATCTTGTTCCAGAGAAGGAACAAGTGTCTGCCACCAGTGAAAATGCAAACATATAAGGGGCAACGGTGGGAAAGCGACACGTCACATAATAAGCTTTCGGGTACGACAACCCTGGTATCGCCTTTCCATTCATTTAAGCGTCCACGCACATTCCAGATATTAAACGGGCGCTTTTGTGAAGTGGAAGGAAACACAACAATGTTGGTTCATTCAATCCTCCTCTAGAAAAAAAAAGTGTTCACAATGAAAGGCAAGATGGCGAATGGGAAACTATAATATTTAATTCATATCATGCGCTTAAGGAGATTTTTTAAACCGACACATACTGCTCAATATGTGGCTATTTGGCACGACAGACGACATTTCCCACAGTCAGATTAAGAGCTCTTCAAGAGGATAGTGAAAAGGGGAGGGGTCATTTTATGTATGAGCACAGAGAGAACGAATGAAGGATAAATGTTGGAAGTGAGTAGGCTGAGAAAAGGAAAAAGAGAGATTGAATGAATGAACAGTCATTGCATTCGGAATGTGTATGATATCTTTGC
The DNA here is from genome assembly GCA_004794655.1 of Marisa cornuarietis. Taxonomy (NCBI): domain Eukaryota; kingdom Metazoa; phylum Mollusca; class Gastropoda; order Architaenioglossa; family Ampullariidae; genus Marisa; species Marisa cornuarietis. The sequence continues at coordinate 18,656,579 of SMMW01000001.1, forward strand.
AATATTCACACCAATTTATAATAAACGCTTTACCGTTTTCAAAACACCAGCCCCTCTCCCCTTACTAACAGGTCACAGCGGAGTTGAACATACCATTTCGGTGGGATCTTTTTTTTTTTTGAGAGTGGGGAGGGAGAATAACGGTACGCTGGGTGCGACCAGCAATTACCAAGCATGCACACTACTCCAACCATACCTCCTTCACCTATGACGCACTAAATGACCTGTGTTACCTTCATTTTGTAAACATAACGCCATTCTTTTTGGGTCTTAAACAAAATGCTTTCAACAGTTTGAAAATGGAGTGCATAATACTTTAGTCCGATTTTTCTATTCAGTCACTAGTCTTTTCTTTTAAAGTTCCCTGCTAAGTTTAAACCAGCTTGTAACGCCTATCTGCATTAAATGTAAATATTCTATTTTTAACTCAAATTTTTGAACGTTTTCCAGGCAGACGGAGGAATGGCAGTATGTGTTTTGGCGCAAGATATAATCATAATTATAATCTAAGCTCGCAACAAAAGCACTGAAGTTCAAAAACGTATATAACAACGTACGTGTTAATAAGAGAACACTTAATTTGTCCCAGAGGGCAATTCAGGAAATTTCGTACTTCGTATCTTAAACCCTGATGAGCAAGTTATATCTCTCGTTTTCAACATGATCTATAGCGTATCGGTGGAGTTGTCAGACACCGTACACCCATACATTTCCCTAGACAGAGACAGTGACTTTAAGAAAACGGAGTTCCAGTCGTTGTCCTCGCTATGTGAAGATCAGAAGAATCCCTTCTCAAGTCAACAAACCCTTTTCCATACCCTTCCCCACTCGTGCACTGTTGCCCTCCCTCATCTCCAGACAAATGAAATCCTCTTTAACGTCATGGTGAACACAAGTCTCAGCGAGGTCTTTCAAGGACGTATGGAAGACCTAAACTTCCACGTTTGTCAACAAGTTCATCGGGGATTTACTCTTTCCACCTCCTGACTTATCCTAAAAGAGTGAAGTAGAGAGAGAGAGAGAGGAAGGAGTATGTAAGCGTTTTCTTCCACAAACTCGCCAAGCCCAATCTAAAAATAAAACTGTCTAGTCTAACCCTCCTTCACAGGAGGAAGTATAGCAGTATAAACGTGGAAGCGGAAAGTCGATTTTGAGGATGCGTCATCAAAACACCAGGGGTAAGATAAGTACCAAGCCTTTTCCTTGTCACAATCTTTCACAAACTGCGCGACGAACCACGCAAGCTCATCACTACCTTTTTCGAGAGCGTAAGTTAAACTGTTTACAAGACATCACCCTCCTCCCCCCCCCCACAAATCCAGAGCGGGTAGCCGGTAGCGGAAGGAAAACTGCTCCGTCACCAAGGGATGACGGCAGCCTCTCAACGAAACACCTGCCATTGGGCAAACAAAAACATCGCGGCGTTTCGTCTCTATCAACTGGCAGCGCACATGAAATTCACAATCTGAGTGATGAGGCTGTACGGTGTACACCAAAGCTGTGTCAGGCAGTCAGGGGTAGGCTTGGGGTGAGAGTATGAGATCGAACCGAACTACCTCCGCTGAAAAGGTGCATCGCACGGGCGTAATGCCCTTACCTCTTGGACGCTTGCTAACTGCTGCACGGTACGGCGTGCAATTCATGAGCTCGGCCAGCTGCTCAACTCCGCCATCTCCTCCATCACGTGCAGCTACTGCAGACGCGGCTTATCGCAGCGAACGTCAGAGGCTGCCGTCCCGCTGCACGCGCGTGTGTGCTTTGTCAAGTACCGGAGATAAGCTGCGGGATTTCCCCTTTTGTGACGTCACAGTAATCGCCTCCCCCCCCCATCCCCAAACCGTGCAACCTGCGAACGAACCAGGGAAAGCTCTACTCCACTCCTATCCGGCGCTTAACCCTTTGTGGTGGCGTTTTTTTTTACTCTGCGACATCTTTACTGGGCAGCGAGCACTCAATAAATACCTCGAGGCAAAGCCCGCAAAGATACGCGTGGACAGTTTAAACGGAATGTGCGAGACCTTGATAAATGCAATACTTGATCAAAAAAATGTTATTCGCAAAAATACCTAGGTGAAAAACTAAGCTGCTCACATTTTCTACGAAAGTTCAGTAAACAGTCCGCTACTCCGGATTAGCATACACGAAACTATGATATCTCGAGCTCTCCTGTTTTGTATATCTGAACCCCAACCTCCGACCTCATAAGCTTGTTCGTTCATCTCGATATCAAACAACAGCGCCATTTCTTTAGGTGGGCTGAAAGACTGATCCTCTGACAAACAAACATTCATGTTTCCTTTAAAATAAATTCACACACACATCATTAGCAGCAGCAGCAGCAGCCGTTGCTATGCACATTGGTTCTGCGCACCACATGAGTTCACCTAACAGATGATTCTCGACACTTCGAGATTACATCTTAAGAAGCTCATCGTCATTCCAAAAAAAAAAAAATCGTTAAGTCGAAACTGCATTTAACACATCCAACCTACTTATCATAGCTTATGATAGCTTTTGATGACAGTTACATCCATTGTAAAGTAGGCTACTAGCCTACATTAATTAAGCGTGCCTACAGCTCGGCAGAACTCATTTAACAAATCATCTATTCTGTATTAAAGTGTTGAACACATCAGGTAGTTTATTGAATACTGTACTGAAAAATTGAGAACTTCGAAGTACGGCTTCTATTGAATGCGTCTCGCTTTCGCATCATCGTAAAGTCGAGCAATTTTATGTCGGGGAACGTCTGTGCTTTCGAACTCAAGCTCGACGCACAGCCTGCATGCAGGGGCGCAACAATGGATGTAACTGTCATCAAGCGTGTCCACACAAAAAAAGCACTATAGACGCGGGTTTACCAAGGGTGCACATGCATGCATGCGCCTGCAGTCTGTTGCGTCACGCGCTACAGCAAGAGGCGGAGGCGGGGGAAGGGTAAGAACTGAGGGGTGGATGGGGAGGGGGAAGCACGCTACGAATGATGCACATGCGTATCGATTGGCAATTTCTGTCCTTGACGACATTGGCTGAGAATCCGCCGAGTGCTTCAGTGAAGTCTTCAGAGCTTACGGTATCTTTACGTACAGGCTTGCCAACTCTTGTCTTCGCCTTTAAAATCATGGCGGCGTCTGTTCGCTCTTCTGCGTGCAACGAAGCGTCTGCTAAACATGGCGGCCACGATCTCAAGCCTGTGGACGGCCGATGTCGATGACCGATGCTGAGTGCAACAGGACGCTGACGAGGAAGAGGTTCTTCCGGTACCATGGCGACATTCGACCTGTGTTCATTGGTAAGACAAGCAGCAGCAGGAGCAGAAAACAGCTTGTCCGAACGCTGCTCCTGGAAAAGACGATGTCCTGTGCAGGACAATGACAGCCTCTTAGTATCAGCACGTCATCCGCACACGGACATGTCCACAATCTTTCCAGAACTTTCGCGGTCCGCCTCTCCCCCTTGACAACGAATGGCGCCAGGTTCTGTCTGTTCTGCCTTCACAGCAGAAGTGGCTTCTTCCTGCCTTTGTGTACACGCTATCGGCCCCAATCCCGGCTTCCTGCCCACACCGTCAGCAGGCTTTCATCACTTCTCACTTATAACTTACAAATCTCCTACTGCCACAACGCTTTTGAGATGAGTAGGAGGACGCAAAAGCCACGGTCATCACAGTACGCGCGTCAACCTGTTGGGGGGGGGGGGAGGAGGAGGATACACTATCATCGAGAGCCTAACCAGCTGTTTGAACCCTGATTCCAAAACAACCCTACCCCAGTCTCCACGTCCTAACCCCTGACCCCTCCTTCCTTTCACCTTCCGTTCCACCAGGCAGCTTTTAGTCCAGAGTTTCCATAGTCTGTCAGCTCTGAATATAACCTATGTGGTGCGTGTGTGTGTGTGTGTGTGTACTTGTGCAAAAATGGCCATGATGTGAAGCCAAGAGAGAGTGAATCACTTTTCTATAATTAAAATACATGAGATCAACATGCACTACTTTCCTAATTGCTCTCACCTTGAATCACAGTAGAAGGTTCAACAACTATTAATTACAACAGACCTTTTTATTAAAAGTATTTCCACTGCGAATTTCAGGTACACAATTGTCAAAAGACGCATTGCATGCATGGATTACAGCTAAGCCAAAGCTGTAGGTGTGCTTTATATTTCAGTCCGCACCACACCCTCACACAATATTAAAAACAGCAATGGGAAGGAAGAGAGGCGGGCAAGGGAGTCTCTCCTCATAATCAACAGTATCACACATAAAAAACAGTATTTTACCACTAATCTTTTAGAAATGCATTAAAAATTCACATAAATGTATTATTAAAATATTTTAGCATGAAAAAGACATTTGTGGCAAGCAGTGGCTGAATACCAGTCTGTCAGAGACAGCACAATGGTTACAGTAACAGTGTCATGTGGTTATGCATATTTAGAAAAGGATACATAGATAATATCTCGCTTGTAGCGTACATGAAGATTGGTGTTAATCCCATTTTCATCAATATCACTAATGACTATCATGTCCCGCACACCATCTTCTGGCCGAGCACCTAAAAACAGACAGTTAAGATGCAGTTTGCTTGCATTGCAAACAGCACTCTCTGATTGTTCATCTTTGTATTCCAATCTGCAATTTAAATATATATATACTTCATATGTCTCATGTTTCTGTAACACCCCATCCTTTTTATGACTTCCTCGTCCTCTTTGCCTTTTTTGACTCACAGTTTAAAACCCATCAGTATATTCCAGTGAGGAGCTAACAGATTTTCCATGCATGCTTTTCTTAATGACAATAAAATCTCATGTACATCACTTCATTCTATTCCCCATTCTACCATACCCCGGTGTTATTCAGTACATGCAGTTCCATGTTATTCAACATCAAACACTTCCTTAAAAAAAAAAACCATACACACACATATTCTGCATCCTAGTTCACTCTTCAAAACTGAAATATCTCAAGGAGGGCAGATGCTGCGAGTGAGCAAATCAGAGATTTGGAGTTTTAATGATAAGTGTAGCTCATAATTATGCACTCGATTTAGCCTAACCAACGTTATATGAACTAAAATCTTGTGATGCTTTTAGTTCTCAAACAATTTTGCAATAAAAAAAAATCAACATTAGTTGCCTAGATCGATAATATTTGCCTTAATCCCGACAACAAAGAACTTGTTAGAACTAAGAAAATGATTCCGCTACGTCCGTTGACTGTCACATCTTTAAACGGTACCTTACACTCTGTTTCTCTGCTACACTCCAGCTTAAAATTTTCGAAAACAACCATTTCTTCTTCACAACTGACAAAATAAAACTCATGAACTTGAGCTCATGTTTAATCAATTATTCCTGTGACCTTAATCGATTTTATCGGTCCAGCTTTTTTATTTTAAAAATCATCTATCGCTGGTAATTACAGGCACTCAGTCTATTGTTTGATGCACACGATTCTGCAATAGGTTCCCGATCGTCGTAACTGTGCTGTTGAGTGCTGGAGGAGTCTGCTGCTGCTGCTGCAGTTGTCACAGTACTTATTCCTCCTTCAAGAATCATTTCGAGTCATAATCTATGCTGTACTCGCCACTCACAAACACGTTTTAAAAAAAAAAAATTGCCCACTTACCTTGGATTGATAAGGCTGTCCTCCACTGACCTGTATCCATCTTTAAATTATTTGTATCCAAAACTGTCACTGACTTGTGTACACGAGATTGGCGTGTGCAGTGCTAGTTCCCATCGACACTGCCGGCTCGACTGACTGACTCATGCCTGCCGCTTCTTTCACGCCGCTTGTGAGGAGTGTGAGCCAAATTTAACTCACCCGCCATTTCCGGCTTCTTTAGCGACTTACCGCTTATAGCACTTTTTACTGTATTTAATGCAAATTTCCCTTAATTCATACACATTATTTTGCCAGAACAGACAATAAAGGTGGACACGATTAAGGCTTTTGTTTTCTCTATCGTCAATTCTTGTCGGATCGTTTCACAGAGGTAAAATTCACAGTAGCTTTTGGTGTGGGAAAGGAGGGTTTTATCTCTGTTGCATGCTTTTTGCCTCTACGCATGCGCAAAAGATATGTGCGCTTCTTCCGGAGCAGGGAAGTTGCAAATGATTTGACTCAAATGATCTTATATTTTTAATATTTTTGTTGTCTTTGCGCTCGTATCATGGTGTTTCGTGGGAGAGATAGTTCTCGGGCAAGAGGGCGCAGTCGTCCTTTCCGTTTCAGGGGCCGTGGTGCTAGGCGACCTTATGGCCGTGGGTCTAGTCGCGGTGGTCATGACGGGAAACGCGAAGAAGGCCTACGGATCACACTTCGAAATGTTGATGCCGCATCATATAATCGGCGTGACAAGTCATGGTCAGACGATCGCGAATCTGATAGATTTGATAAATACGGTGAAGATTATGATGATTACGATAACTATGATAAAGAGAAACGTGATCGAAGGACACCGTCAAGAGAGTCAAGAAATTCGCCACCTCGAAAACGACAACACATTGAATCAGTAATAACAGCTTTGTTGATTTTGTACTGTTACTGTTTTTGGTGAATCTACTTATTTAAACATTTCTGTTAATTCTCTTTTTGTAAATCAGTGAAAAAGTTAGCCAAGTACCAACAATATCATGGATGTAATCTTGTAAATTCTGCAAGTGTTCTAAGGGTCTGTAAATTATATTTAATAACTAAAACCATATTCTGTTGTGGTATCGAGATGTTATGAAAAGTGTTTAAAGAAAGTAAATGATAAAAATTAATACATCTCATATCTCAGCTTTCATTTACCTGTCAGAGTACTATACATTTATTTTGTAGGACTTAATTAATTGCAAACTAAACAGCGAACAAAGCGCAATAAAAAAGACATTAGTAAAGTTTGAAAGAAATATATGTTTTGGTTATTGTTTTTTAAGTGAAAAGCAGTTGTAGAAAGAATAGATGATAAATTCACCGTGTAATTATTACAACCAGGGCTATTTTACACTTTGTTACCATTGATTTTAATTACCGTGTTATTGAAATCTTACCTCAATGCAGGATCTTCTGGAAGACGAGTCCCTGAGAATTACAGTTGGTAATGACCTGTACAAGAAAGAAGGTCGCTCCCCGTCGACAGACAAGCAAGGTTCCCACGGGGATAGACCACAGTATGCAGAAGGAGAGGTGTGGGAAGGGAGAGGTGATAGGGAAGAAGAGAGACAGGCTAGACGTGACGAGTCAAATGAAAGAAGATATGGTAAAAACTATGATGGATTTGGAAAGAGAACTGACTTTGACAGCCCTAGTGGTAGCAAGCCTTATTATCATAACAGGAATCCTGAGGAGGGTTCAAGAGGAAGAGGTAGGCCTTATCCCCAAAGAGGTTTTGAACGTGGCCGAGGGCGTGGAAGAGGTGGTGATGGCAGTGGATTCAGAGATAGAAGAAATTATTCCACTTTTGAAAGACCCCAAACTAGATCTGAAAGATATAGTCGAAGTCCAAGCCATGAAAGGAGAAGAAGCAGAAGTTACAGCCGGGAGAGGCACAGTGGCAGCATGAGCTACCGGAGGCCACGGAGCCGGAGTTACAGCAGGGAAAGAAGGAACTACAGTCATGGGAGACGGAGTTATAGTCATGGCCGACGAAGTAGTAGCAGGGACTGGCGGAGCAGCAGTCGAGGGAGAAGTCATGGGCGAACAAGGAGTCACAGCAGGGAAAGAAGTTATACCCCTGGAAGTCGATCTCCACGCAGGAGTAGCGTTGGAAGGTCTCGCAGCCTCCCACGAAGCTATAGCCCAGGAAGAAGGACATCGCGCAGCCACAGCAGAGGAAGAAGTGGGAGTTTACGGAGGAGCCATAGCAGGAGTAGAGGCTACAGTCGCAGTCCCAGAAGCTACAGCCGAAGCAGCAGCCAAAGTGGCGGGAGGGGACACTCACGTAGTCGAAGTGGAAGCATTGCAAGAAGATATCATCGAAGTCCTGTAAGACGGGGGTCTAGAGACAGTGGAACAGGTAGGCGAGACAGTGTTGATCGCCGTAGCGTGGGTCGAAGCCGAAGCAGCAGTTCCTCAAGCAGCTCTGGGTCTAGCAAAGGCCATGACAATGCAGGGAGTATGTCCGAAAAAGAGTATGAAGAAGAAATGTTCCGTCGTCTTAAATCAGAACTGACGTCCAACTACAGCAATCCAAGTGAAAGAGAAGAGCGCATTGCAAAGCACATAAGGGAAATGGCCAAAATCTCTCCTGTGCTTTTCAGAAATTTTATGTCTAAAAATGCCGGTAACCTTGCTGCTCTCACATTATCGCAAGAACAAGAGGAAGAGAAACCTGTAGATGCTGACACAGGTGCAAATCAGTCCCCTGTATCAGATCCATCACAGGCCAAGCCACTTCGCTCAATTTTGAAAAGAAAAGAGGGCTCTTTGTCACCATCAAGAGCCATGGAGACGGAACATTTGGGAGAACAGCCCATGTCAAACATAGAAAAAGTCATCCACTCCTTACGCAAGGGATCTGGAGCTTTGGAAAAAGAAGCTGCATCCTCAGCACCACCTCAGACTGTTGCTCTGAAACATCTTTCATCCTACATGGACATTGAAGATGAGGAAGAGTTTCTTTATGGGGAAGACAAATCGAAAAAAGAAAATCCAGGTCCAGCTGTGCCCTTTTGGTCAGCCCACAGGTTTGAAGAAGACACATCTAAAGCTGACCTTGACTTGCTAGAGGAACATCCTAGGTCTGAATCAGAACAAGAAGCATCAAAAACATCATCAAAAACATATGAAAGCATCAACCAGCAAAAATCAGAAGATGTGAAAAGACCGTCTGTGTTTGATGACCTGGAAGACAAAGAAAAGATTTATGAACAATGGCGAGCGACCATGCTTCAAAAAGGAAAAAAGGAAGGTAAGGATGACAAAAAGCAAGGTGCTGAAAGCAATGCGCAAGACCAAGCAGAAGCATCGGATCTCAGCTCCACTGTGAAAAACATTCTGGAGTCCATCGGATTCAATTTTGATCTTTCTCGACGCATGCAAGAGCTTGCACGCCAGAAGAAAGAACAGGAGCAAGCTGATCCGTCTCTCGCCATCAACCAGACGGCTTCTTTCCTAGGGAGTACAGACCTGGCAAGCAGCTTCAAAACTAATATTTTTCAGCAGGAGGCAAAGAGCAAAGCAAACGTGAAAGCTGACGTTGCCAGCCTGGTGGAGGAGGTGAGGCAGGCAACCAGACTTGCTCAAGAGAAGGCGAAAAAGGCCAAAGAACAAGAAGAGAGACACATGAACACCAAAGGAAGAGACAGAGAACGTTCAAGAGAGAGCCTTCCAGAACCAGAGCTCCAAAAAGAAATACCTCAAAAGGAAGCAGCATTTAAGAGAGAGCCGGAGCTTGGAGATGGGCAAGAGAATTACATGCTGCCACCTGCAGTCTATCCTTATAACACGTTTGGTGTTTCTTCATCATACGAGACTTACCTGCCTTCACAACAGTACAACCAGTATCATGGTTATGGCAGTTACAGCTACTTCCCAGCACCAGAAGAGGAATATGTACCAGACTATGAAGATCCCCATCAGCCCAAACCAGTAAGAACGTCCAACCTGATCTCACTTGCTGGTGATGTCACCCAGTCTGAAGCCAAGACCAGACAGGATGAGCTTAGTTTGAGACCAAATGACCGAGCTGATGTTCAACCCAAAGATCCAAGCAAGCTAGAAAAGAAGCAGGGAGAGGTGGGACTCAAGAAGCCAATGGAACGTATTTTCATCATGAAAAAGCAAGGAGAGGGTGACAAAGGAGATTTTTTTGTTGAAGAGACAGGTTTTTCTCGCCGCATAGTCTTGCCTCCAAAAGATAAGCAGAAACCAGCAGGAAAGCAAATGCTTGGGTCTGACAGTCCTAAAGAAGCTCCAAAGAGGACAGAATCTTTGCCATCATCAGCCTCTGACAGCAGTAATTACCGTGACACAAAAAGAAGAGGTTCATCTCCTGACCTATCTTTGAGGCACCCCAAACAGTCCAGACTCTCTTCACCAGAATATGAGAAAAAAGATTCAAAGAAAGAATCAGAAGCATTTAAATCATTAGGGGAATCACAGATAGGGGTAAAGGATAGTAATGTTGACAGTGAAGCACAGGGATCACAGAGGAAAGCTGTCATTAGTGTTGCAAGAGAGAAGGCACGTGTGCTAATGCAGGAAGAAGAGCGCAGACGCAAGGTGGCTGTCTTGCAGCGAGAGTTGTGTGTCCTGAAACAACAGCATAATGATCTTCTGCGAAAACGACGACGCCAGACAGATGGGCACAAAGATCCATTGCTTGCAGAAAATCTGAAGCTGCAGGAAGAAATAAACGCCCAGATTTATGCACTTGAAAGAGGCAGAGATGTTACCTCTAGCTGCAAATCACCCTCTCACCAGATAGAGTCATTGGCCAAAAACGATGACTATTTTTCTGCAGGCCTTTCTGAGGGGGTCAGAAAAAAGGAGCATATTTTGGTATGTACATTGATACCACTTGTTCCATACAATTAAAGAAAGAAATTGTTAAATGTTATTTTTTAAATACTTATTTGTGTTAAGTTTTCCTTTTTTTTGGTGGGGGGGGGATCATCGGAATGCAACACTGGTTGGTACATTTGGTGTGCAGGACTTCAATCACTGCAGATTGTGTTTGTCACTTTTATTTGTGTGTGTGCATAGTTTTGCCTATTCCGTTTTTTTTAAACTGTTTTTAAAGGGAATTGTGTTAAACCCCAGCAATGTTTCCAGGCTGCATCTCCTGTCTGAGTGTCTCAGAGGCATGTTTCTGATGATGGTTCTGATTGCAGGAGGTAAAGCTTAAGCAAAAACAAGCGACAAAAGATGTTCCTAAAATTCGTTATGAGTACTTTGACCCAGGAAGCCACTGGTGTCGTCTTTGCAATGTCATCTGCGGTCACATGTTTGACTTTTTCAAACACCTTGAATCCAAAAAACACCAGCAGGTAAGATTGTTTTCTTTGCTAGATTTCTTCATTTAACATAAGCTTTTCAAGTCTTAAGCAATTAGATAACACATCAAACGCATGATTAATCCAACCCTATGGAACCAATGTTTCATAGCACAATCAACAGCTTTTGTTTCCCTTTTCAGAGATTGGATCCCTTTGAGCGGCCATGGTTGATTGAGGCCCTGCAGAAGTCGGAAGGCAAAGTGAAAGAAGGACCTGTACAAGCCCACGCTATTAAAGGTCATACACCCATATGCTTCGTTCACAGTCAGAATAAACTGAGTTTTGGGCACAATGATTTGATAGCTGTTTCATCCTATGTTTTATAAGCAAATTGGAATCACAGCAAGGATAAAAGCCAGGGTTGGTTTGTACATTGATGCAGAACATGTGATAGGGATAGTGATCTGGGGACAGCCTTGCCAGCCTTGGATGGGTGCTAGAAAGCCAAAATATAATCCAGACAGTACAGAATCATGAGCTGTAAAACTTTCCAGTGATTTGTACTACTGTAATGGCAAAATAGATTCTTTGTGCATATTTAATGTTGCATTGTCACATGTTTTGAAACATGTGATGTTGAATCCAGAACAATAAATGCACCAAATTCTGTATTCATCTCTGGTCTCACATCCACCCATAACATCCCCTGTTTGTTCAGATGAGAAAAGTGCAGTGTTTAGTTTTCACCTGCTTGTATTTCTTCATCATACAGCATCCATGCATGAGCTTATTTAAAAGCACAGCACAATGTAATGTTCTGCATCAATTATGGAAGTATTACTTCCATAAAGATATTATCACTCTTGTGCCACCTCTGCCTCTAAGACCCAATGACACGTTAAAAAGTAATGAACCCATTTGTTTATGCAACCCGCATTTGGAGCTTATCACAAGCCCATGTCCTTGTCACTTGACGTTGCCGTCTGAAAGTTTTACCAGTGAAGTGACGCAAGGAAAATGGCTCCCTGGGAAAGTTTTTGACTTGAAAGATTTTGAATTGAAAAGTATAAAAAATGGATCAGTCTGATCATGTTGGCTGGTCAGCTTTCATATGCCTACATTATCCTCCACAAGAGGTTAAGATTTTTGCATCTGTTGATGGAAGCCCAAAGGGTGAAATTTGGCAATGGTATGTGTTAACCGTAGAACAGTTTTCATTCCTTTCTCTTTTTTTTTTTCTTTTTTTTTTTACCAAGAGCTAATATCGTTGTTCTCAGTAGTTTATGGAGATGTTTAGGCCCATCTCACTAATTGATACTTAAGTAGCCAGTGTTAAATTATAAGCATTTATATCAAGATGCAAGCTTTAGTGGTGTACAGAATGAAGATTTATAAATCATATTCAGTCTGCAACAATTAATCATATAGCAAGAAAGTAACTGTCCGCAATCATTCAAGGACAATGGTTTTTGTCAGGAGGGTCATACATACACTGTTCAGTTTCAGAAGCAGCTTATTTGTTCAGACATTTTCTTTTTCTCTTAAATCCATCTAAATATTTCACAGGTTGTATAAAATGAAGTTAGTTTGGTTTTGATTTCCATAGTACAGCTGGAGAGCGATACTTAAGCATCAATGCGTGATGATGGGTCGCTGCATTTAAAATGTTTTGGGGCATTATTTAGATAGTGATTAACACATTTTAAGATTGTTTTTTAAGGGAATGTACTTTGTTTTATCTTAATTATTTAGAAGAAATAATGGAGATGGCATAAAAAGCAAAAAAAAAGTCATTTGCAGTGCTGCTTATATGAATGTGGTTGTTAAACGTTTTCATTTTTGTAAGAATGCACAAGACTATGCATGATGCTCATGACATTAGTTCAAAGAGCAATTTGTACTGGTGAGAGTTAACAGCAGACACAGTATTGATACTGGGTGGTGAGAAAAATTTTCTGATCAATTTCAATAAACATATTGGCTTCCTTGCTTGCAAACAGGCTTGGAGTTCATGATGGCCACGTCTGCTTTCTACTGCTCGCTGTGCAAGGAGTTTGCAGGTGATTTGAGCGTGGCTGAGTCACACATGAAGAGTGATGAACATCATGAGAAATACAGGGTCAGTGATCAGCTAGCCTATATTTATTTTTTGCTTTTCGTTGTTTTGGTTATTCTTTGAAAAGCACAGTGAGTCTGGCTTTGGCTGGATACAGATATTATCATATGTGATCAGAAAAATTGGTTTTTTAACAGTATTCTTTAAATGCATGCATATTTTCTGGTTTAGTAGATCTATTTCAATGCAGTCTGCCATCCTTGACTGTTCCAGTTATGTTGAAGTAATGTGGTTGGGACAACAGAAGGAAAGAAGATATGTAATAATAATCACATTTATATAGTACCTTTCTCCAGCTTCAGCCAGACTTTCATACACAATGCTTAGCAAAATATAAATAAAGTTGATTGAGAGAGTGCCATAGAAGTTCTATAGAATGGGATAAAAAAAAAAAGATGTAGCCAGAAGTTGCTCCCACCAGGCACAATTCATTTGAACAACAGTAATCCAGGCAACAAATCCTCAAATCCTCACAACACTTCCAGTCAGAACAAATCTGATAGGTAGAATTTTTGTTTTGTTTGGGTTTTTTTTTTCCTGCTCTGCAGCTCATAGTGTTGCCTGCAGAATACAGTGGAACCTCGATTATCCAGTCTTCAATTAACCGTGCATTCAGTTATCTGGGATCACCTTAAAAAAAGTACTACTAAAGACCACCAAGATTTTGCCACCAAAAATTCCAACTACAGAAATGTATACTGCGTGTGTCACAGCTTGAGTTTTCTTTGTCGATGGGTTTTTGAGAATTATTCTAAAAGGATTGAAAGTATAGCATCCTTGCACCTAACAGGTGATCCCCTACTGTAAGAAACCATTAGAGGGCTTGTTCTTAACACTCTCCCAATTATCTGTGATTTTTTATTATCCGGATGGCGAGCCCCGGTCATTAAGCCGGATAATTGGGGTTCCACTGTACCTCTGAAATACCACAATGACTTTATAGTCTCTGTAATATTTTAAGCCATCAGATGCTGGTTAGCATAAGGAGATTATTAGTGTAACCATCTAGACTTGAAGCACCATACCAGATACAGTTGAGTGAGAAAATAACATGCTTTCTCAAAAGCCTGGGGCAATCTTCAATTCTGTCAGTCAAATTTCACCTTGTATGTGCATGTGTTTCTGTTTACTTATCTGGTATCCTATCATTTCTTATCTGTTTCCCTCACAATTTCATTCCTGAAATGATAAAGAGCTTTATTACTGCCTTTAAACCTACAATGTGGACCTTGTCTTGCTTACTTCAGAATTTATTTTACAGGAATATATTGCACAGAATCCATTCTATGAAAAGCGGTACACGCTAGAACGTTCAGCCTCACTAACCCTACAAAAGTCCAGCAGTGCTGCATCAGATGAGGAAAGCTCAGATGGAGAAGAAGAAAAACAGACAAAGCCCAAGAAAAAGTCCTCTGTGGTATCACAGTTCAAAGATGAGAGTCACCAGAGTGCTAGAGATAGTCAAGAAAGGATGAGAAAGGAATCATGTGAGAAGCAACAAGACAATTCATCCAAATCTAGCGAAGCAGAAAAACGAAAAAGCAGGGAGTCTCGTGACTCGCCTCTGAAAGATACCTCAAAAAATGATGGCTGTGAAAGCCCGTTTTTGAAAGAGCCTGCCAAAGCAGAAAAAAAATACATACTCAAGGATGAAGAGATACCACTGCCACAAGGCAACAAAAGCCAAGAAAACAATTCTGAGAAAAAGGATATTTTAGTAGACGAGGAGAAGAAGGAAGACACAGAATCCAAAGGCAAGATTCCTATCAAGCTGACTGGCAAATCAGGTATTAAACCCCCTGCACCCCCACCTGTGCAGTCGTGGAAGGCAATCACTCGCCCAATACCAAAATCTAAGCGTTTCCAGCCAGTCAAACCCTTACCCGCAGTTGTAAGTGGAAACAGCACACAGCCAGCACCTCTTGATGAATTTTTGACGCTGGGGACCAAGACAAGCCAGCCACTGCCAATTGTGAAGGAAGCTTCTGCAGCGATTGTTACAAAAGCACTGCTGTCAGCTAGCCAGCCAGTAACCTCAGCTGCCACAAAAGAAGAGCAAGCAGTGGAGCCAGTGGCTGCGACTGTGTTAGGGCCACCTCCGGAACCCCTTCCTCCAGGCACTTATCCAGTGAATGCCCCATCAGCATATGCTCAGCCACCTGTCTCGAGTGGCCAAGGTTATCCTGTTCCTCCTACAGGAGGGATGCCTGTTTCGCTGCCTCCCATGATGAACTTGTCCATGCCTCCTCCAGTGCTGCAGCCTCCGTCCATGATGCCTTGTGGTCCACCGGTTTCTCAGCATGGTTATCAGGGTCCGTACCCATACTATGGCCCACCTATGATGGGGCCTGCACCTTGGCCTCCTATGATGGGGGGTCCCCCTCCCATGAATGTGTGCCCACCAGCACCCCCACAACCTCCACTGCCCCCTTACAGCTCCATTCCACCATTGCCACCAATTAGTGCGCCTGCACCACCATTGCCACCAGTTAGTGCACCTCCGCCACCATTGCCACCAACTAGTGCACCTCCGCCACCATTGCCACCAACTAGTGCACCTCCGCCGCCACCTCCGCCACCACCTGCTTCTCCTGAAGCAGTGCAGGCAGATAAAGAAGCCATGCAAACAGTTGAACAAGAACCACCACCTGATTTGGGAGAAAAAGTACAGCTAAATGAGAGTGAACAAGCAGCAGAAAGCCAAGAGCAGTTGCCTTCTTTTGATAGAGAGCTGCCTCATTCTGGGAACACAGTGACTGAGGTGAAAGAGACAGAATCAGCAGAGCTGCTTGAGGAACATAATTTATGGACATCTGCTGGGGAAAAGACTCAAAGTAATGACGAAAGGACTCGTCAGCAAGACATTCAGTTTTCACCAGAAGCTTGTATGATGGAAACTGAAGCACTCCTAGCAGAGAAAGCAGACACCTTCGATTTGAAGTCAGGTGAGTCAGCAACAGTTGATGTAACAGCAGCAGCCATGGAAGAAACAAGTGCTTCTGCAGAAGAAACCACATCAGCAGTTGCAGAAGAATCATATCCTGTCGCAGAAGAATCACTGCTTGTTCCTGTAGATGAAGGAGGTGTTAGGTACATAGACGAAACACCGTCCGAAGATGTAGAGATGACAGATTCTTTCTGCCTGGATGAAATAAATGTTAGTAGAGAAAAAGTGACATCTGTACCTCCAGTGCAAGAAGTGGTGCCTTCTGCAACAGTACCAACTGCTTTGGAAGAGACAGTACCTGTTGCCTTGAAGGAGACATTTGCTGTGAAAGAAGCATTGGCACCTGTGCCCATTCAAGAACTCGCACATGTTGTGGTGGAAGACATAGTACCTTGTGCAGCATCTGAAGGTGTAAAAGTAGCAGCTGCTGAACCACAGACAGCAGAATCCAGTGCATCTTCTGCTGCTGCAGAACCCAGCACTTCAGAATTGGCAGAGTCTGTAGAAGACAAAACCACCAAAAAGTCTCCATCCCCCACAAGACGACCAAAGACAAGGTCACAGACACGAACCCCAACCCAGAACCAAGCACATTTGCAGACCAGGTACCCGACGAGGAGAAGCCAGAAGGCTGCTGATGTGGGTTTTCTACAACCTCCTGAGGAGGAACAAGTAACAAAGAATGTAAAAGCAGAGCTTATTAGACCAGTGGAAGAATCTGAAGCTACAGTGGCATCTGTTAGCTTGTCTTATGAGGAAATTTCATCGTCCTTTGTGGCAACGTGTTCAAAGGAGGCAGCATCCTCCTCGGTTGTGGAATCTGAGGCAGATATGTCCTCAGAGACTGAAGGTCTCCATCACCTTTCTGTCCTTACCAGGAGCAGGAGAAGTGCAGCAGTAGCACACATCCCAAAAGAGAGCAACACATCTGTGCCAGAAAAACACTCGAAACTGCCAGAGACCACTCATTGCGTGTTAGATCTTACTAAACCTCCTGTAGACAGCAGTGTTTCTTGCGAGGATGATGTTGAGGTGGAGTCATCTTCTAGCACGGCAGCAGAAAGCCTACCGGCAGCAAACAATGAAGCCATTGCAGCACTGAGCCCAGCAGACTCAGAGGCTTCTGACGATACCATCATTGTCGAAAGTAGTGAGGCCATGAGCTCAGAGGTAGAGGCTCAGTTAGCGAAATCGCATCCATCTTATACTGAAATTGACCCTGAAGAGAGTGCACTTAATCTCACCATAGCCTCTCCTATCCTGAAAGCTGGTAGCTGTCGCAGTGTTGTGCAGACAGAACCTGAAGATTTAAGAGCGCCTGCTATGCCACAGGACCTTAGCACTTCTGGCTGCTCCAGAAGCAGGGCCGTCCTAGACATGCCCATGGATTTGTCTGTCCGTCTTGCCACCTCCGAGTCAGCAGCCTCCTTGCTGTCCATCAGTACGACCATGTCAGAAGACGTGCAGGCCTTCTCGGAGGCGCAGTCTTCTCCCCCGGCCCCCATCTCTTCTTCAGACATTCTGCAGCGCACCGATTCCATGGACTCGTCAACAGTCAAAGACACACTTTTGTGCGGCACTTCAGGCTTTGGTCCCTCCTCCAGCAGACTTTCGCTCGACCAGGAGCTTGCACTGGAGGCATCCCTTATAGAGGACCAGTCTAATGAAATGCCTGGCTCATCCCCAGGATTGGGGGTTGATGCTGAAGGGGATCCAGTAGACTTTTCACTGGCACCCATCGATTTTGAGGAGTTAGCTGATCTAGATGATGCCCATAGTGCTGCCCCTGTTGAGGACAATGGGGAGAGGGATGAAGCTGTGGACAGCACATACCCAGATATGGAAGAGACAGGTGTGTAGTTTTTGCTTGTAGGTGAGCATTGTGAAGAAGAACCAGATGCAGCGGTACTATTTTTAAATGTTGTATAGAGGTAACTGCCTTTTGGTAGTGTATGAGCATTACCTGCACATGCAGCACTAACTTGTACAGCTAAAACATTTTGGGGTCAGCTTGTTCAGGAAGTTCAAATGTAAGACAGTAGCATAAACTAGCAAACTTTATCTTAGTTAAGAAACATCACATCATATATTATATTTAACTAATTGCTTACTCTTTTGCTCTTTCTCAAAAGTAGAGCTTTCTGCTTAATTTAAATATTTAGAATTGATCTTAGTCACATGCTACTACAAAACCTGGGTAGCGTTTCCTTTAGATGACAAGCCATATCATATGTGAGCATGCGTACAGTGTGCATTCTGTTGCAAGTCAGATGAGAGCCGATAATACTGTATAGTTCATAGATCATGAAGGTGGAACATACCAGTTGTTTCAATAAAGAACATTGTCTGTGTGTTTGCATTTATTATATGGCCATGTTGTTTTGTTTCCTTTGTTCTGTGAGTATCATTCTTGTCCAGTCGGTTTCTCCCGAGCAGAGTTGGTGCGAAATGAGAAGTTCCCATCCTCTTTACCATCAGAATGAATGCAGGAGGGAATTGTAAATATTTGAAACTGTGGGTATGCTTGGTTACCATCTTTAGTGAAATGTGTTGACAGTTCCTCTACCTGTCATAATGTGCATCAGCATGTGAAGTGTCTTCTAATTATGATTAATTCTTGAACCTGTTTTATGACACCCACTTCCCCCAACTTCCCCTTCCCTTTTTTGGGGGGTGGGGGTTGGTTGAGAGGAAATGGTAAAACAGGAAATAGTTGTGTGGTATATTTTATTTGAAACATGGTATCTGATGTTAGCATTTACAGTTGAAGTCACTTAAGGTCTTAAAGTTTTACTGTAAATTACATTTTTTAAGTGTTGATAAGGTCGCCATGATAGATTCTTGATGAAAATGTTAGTTCATTCAAGCGGTGGTGTAATATTCTATTAACTTAATTTCATATCACATTTCATTCATGACCATCCTCACTGCATAAAATGTCTCCAAACACGTAAACTTGGCATCCATAATGCCACATAGCAAACAGTGTTTTACAACAGATTACTTGTATTTTGTTACAAGGTGAGAATCGTTTCAGTGACTTCAGCTGCTTGACTGAACCCTGTGTAAGATCATGTACATTGAATGTTCAGTGAATTGATAATAAAACATTTGCTTTGAATTGTAATAAAACTTACTGCACAAAGTAATTGTTAATGAACTCAAATGTTTTTGCTTCTGTAGGGCTCTGCTTTAAATTCAAGTTTTAAGGAACAGTATGCCACCAAAGTCTTATAGGTTGGACTCGTCAGATCAGTCTTGTTATGTTGATGACATCTCATTTTCCATGCATCAGAAGAAAGGAATTCTAGTGATTGTGGTAGCTGTTGTATTACTCTGGTGTAAATGTGAAAAGCAAGTACTGATGACATGATGAGAAGAAAAGATGGGTATAAGTGAATTTAAATTATCTATGAAACTCATGACTAGGCTGTAGCCTTTCACTGGGTTACCTGCCTTTCTTCTTTGCAGAAATTGATATGGGGATATTCCGGTTGCCTGGTGGTAATAAATGCTTTCATGGTCAATTCAAATTCATAGTAAAAAAAACTATCAAAGTAATGGTTATTCCATAAAGGAAAGGTTTTCTGGAGTAGGGTAATTGAAATATTGTGGTACTGCCTTCATAGTAGGTATAGGCTGAAGGCACGCCACAAATGAGGGTGGGTGGGTGGGTGGTATTGGTGTTTGCAACTAAGGCTCACCATATCACGGCATGGCAGCCAGCCCTGTAAACAGATGCCACATGCACAGGAAGAACACCGTGCCCAAGATTAGCTGAACCCAGGACAGCCAGCCTCTACTGTATGTCACAAATGATTTCTATTAAAGATTCTTGCTTTTTATTCTCAATAAGAACAAAAGTGTTAGAAACCATTTTTCTCACGACACCACAGATGCTCTTTCCCATTCAGTTCATCAACCCAATTATGTACAAGTTTTTAAATAAAATTTATTGTCTACAATGCAACAGGCAGCAAAAAGCATCCAGATCCAAAGAAAGTGGCACTCTTTCACAAGAATGCATTCACCTCTAGCAGGCGGAAATCATTAAAAAATACATCGACAACCCCCAAAACATTTCACATCAGACACCACAGATTCATTGCTCAAAAACTGCACAAACCACTGAAACAATTCACCTCTTTCTTTGCAATCACAATGACTGGCATTCAACAATCTCTGAAAAAGGATTTTGCTGTTGCTTTTCCTATCACTTTAACAAGACTGAGGTTTTTCTGTGTGAGGGTATCCTCAGGACACTATTATACACACAAAATGGAACCCTGAGGGTATGTGAACACTCGACAATGCCAGAAAGAACCAAGGCATGGATCACAGACAATACAAAAGACACCACGTGCTTTTAGCCACACACTAAAACAAAAACATCCACAAAATATCTTTAGTTTGAGTGAAAATGCCTTTCATGGAAGTCTTTCCATTTTTTATCACCATTAAAATGCTAGAAACATCATCTAAAAAGCCTCCAGAAATCCTGGAGTAGTTTCAACACTAGTAACATGGACAATATGATGGGATTTTCTAACACTCCACAATATTCACCTATTACACAATAGGTGTAATCCCTCTGCAAAAGAACAGCAAAGGGCACATCTCCAACATTTCATGAAGCAAATACCTGTATTTTGTTTCCTTTGATGTTACATGCAGAAAAATAACTATGGTAAGTCCAGACTAAACATTTTAAAAAATTGTTTACAGATAATTGTCAAGATTTAATCTACACCTCTTCCTTTGACATTAAGACTAAATCACTTGTTTTTAGTTTAATTTAGGGGGTAGTGGGGCACAATAAACCACAAGATGTTAAAAGAAACCAAAATATCGTCTTTAAGTTTGTTTAAATAACATTTTCAACATCACTGCCAAACATGCAAGATATACACACAGTTTAAAGTTTCACCAGTCATTTACAATAAATCCTGTTTGTCAGAAATGTATAATACAATAAAAGTATCTGTGCACATAAACGGAGAGTGCAAGCAAGCCAGCATCAATGAATCACAAGGGCACCTGCTGCATAGCTGACTGATGAGTCAGTGGGGCTCACACACTGGCTGGACTGTGCGTACTTCAAGAATTTCATGTCCATCTTCACCCCATTGCCATTCTGACGCAAGCAGCCTATAGCCTAGACCAGAACATTAGGTACATGTAAGCGCTAAAAACAGGTAACAACCACTTCGTGGGTTACAAATAATAACTATTATTTTTTGTGAACTTTTCCAGAAAATCTATGTTCCCGAAAGAAATGAGCATTATATAATCTAACTCGTAAATACAGGTGCAAAACCAAAGAATTCCTGACATGAAAATCTCACCTACTTTCTCACAAACCTAGTCAAACCTCATCAGTCATTTGAAAATGATTCATAAAGGATATGAAACTAACCCCATACACTGTACAGCGCATTGAGTCGACTCTGGAGTTGAAAATTGCGCTATAGAAATCTGCTTTAATAATAATAATATGGTAAACCCTTCTAATAACTAATGTCTGCAAATGCTAAACATTGTTTTGGAGGAGTTCAGCATCTGCATTTTTGTCAAGTGCTAAATGCAACTTTTTTCTCTTTATCAATTAGAGAAATTGGTGTCCAAACAACTTGACACTTACATTAAGCAGGACACCAATAGGGTGTCTGCCACATATAGTGTTCTGGTAGTCCCTCAAATAAGAGGTGAAGCCAGCCGGGTCCATTTGCTCGATGATGTTCATTGCCTAAAAAGATACTGACAGTGTCAGCTTGGGATTTGCATCAAGTACTTTTCTGATTTTGTCTAAGAACAAAAAACGAGTGATGCATGCAAGGCATAAAATCTAATGTCCACACTTGACTTGATAACCAGTATCTTGAATCTTGTCTATCTGACCATGTAACTTTCAGGATGTTCGTAAGACTGATGAGTGTACTATGCTTGGGCCATAAGCACCTGTTACTGACAATCGAACACTTTATGTGACTGAAGTGGCAAAATCTGGGAAACAAATAAGAAGAATTAATCAGGATCTTCAAGACTGCAGTATTTTTTTTTCTGAAGATGACATACAATATACAGGCACTGGAACAAACATACTAGCTGCCTTTCAACAGAACTGAAAACAATGAAAGAAAAGAAGAACGCATACCGTTTTGTCCAAGGCTTCTATAGACTGCCAAATCTTCCCACAGGATTTGTCATAAAATGTGTAGTTGAAGCGCTTGCCTGAGGGTAACAAAAACAAGCATTTGTTCACAAAAGCACACGAAAGCTAACCTCTACTAATCATTGATTTAAAAGAAGCATTAACGGATCAGACTGTCCTAACTTCTACCTCAGGATTTGCTAGCACAGTGCAACATCTAGAGGGTGTAGTTGTGAGGCAATATGGGAAACTGAAGGACAAAAGTCGTCTCCATAGTTAAAAACCAGTGTCCACACAACACAGATGTAGCTCTACCCCACAAAGCTGTAGTTATAAAGCAGTGGCAAAAACACACTAGGGTAAAATAACGCAATGTTGGCAGGGTCTGCACACCGCTTTGCAACTTAGAGACAAGAAAGACGCTTGCTCTTGCTGTTCCCACTTTGGCCTAGGGCAACAATTTTTCCTCGCTTTTTAACTACTGCCCTAGATGGTTACAAAATACTTTAATATAAACATGTTTAGATAGTGTACTGCTCTGCACCATCAGTGACTTGAGAATGCTACGCTTTATCACAGAGATAGCACTCCGATTCCTCAACATTTAAGCTTATATTTAGAGGGAAAGAACTATTTCTTTTGACTAAAGAAAATATACATTCCATGCATGTATTCATCAGATTTTTTAACAAAGAAACATTGGAAAAGAATTTCCACAAGAGTAACTATCATACAAGACCTCATTTGAGAGTTTACCCCAGTGACAGAAATCTGATGAAACCACAAAAAGATTTTCTGGATCTGCAAGGTAGCTGCTGAGGATGGCTCCATACTGCTGCTCTTTTTCTGGTGATAATGAGCCAACTAGAATTGGTATGATGGTGAACTGATTTCTGCGACTGAAAGATATCCCCAAAACATTGGCAAGATTAATTAACATGAGCTCAGTAACTAAGCTTATCTCAATAAATTATGTGATTCATGACTTCCGGATTTCTGCAGTGTTGAACAAAATGAACCACAAAGTGTAGCCTAGTTCTTATCAATTTAAATAAAATGTGAATTCCATATTGCAAATAATACACTTACCAAGTATCTTAAAATACTCTTTTCATAGGTAAACTACAATAGAAGTAGCTAATTTACATACACTTTACACTAGTCATAATGCACTACAAGGGTGGGGGTGGGGGGTGGACTTGATGTTTAACCCTGAGCCAGCAACTAAGAACATCTCGCAGCAGGGCAGCTAGCCCTGTAAATAGATGCCACATGCAGAGAAAGAACAGCATGCCCGAGACAAGAGCTGAATCGAGGACAGCCAACCTTCACTGTATTGGTGACAGGCGCTAACCATTGCACTATAAAAGATTAGAAGATACTGACAACTTAGATGCCAACAACTCAGTGACCATTAGGGTGATAAACTGCGATTGGTTCACTGGCTGTGGATAAAAAACAGAAGGGCCAAAGCCCCTCTCTTGCAGTATCTACAATAGTTCAACAGTGAGAATGCTGAAGAGCACAATCTATAATAGCTCGACAATAAGAATGCTGGAAAGAACAATGTCAACAATAGTTCGACAATGAGGATCCTGGAGAGAACAATGTATGCAAAACTGAAGCTATTTCCTCACCTTTCCATGACCTTTGCAATATAAGGCAGGTGCATCTCTATACTATGTTCAGCTTCATCCGTGCCGAGGGACATTGTGTCGAAAGCACCAGTTGCATAGAGTTTCTCATAAACTTCAAAAAAACAAACAGAAAACCTACTTATCAATTAAACAAACAAAAATGTGCAGACAAACTAAAAGCTTGAGACAGCTTTTTTCAGAAAACTGAAAATTTCAAGTCTGAAAGACCTAATCTATGACAGAAACCAAAGTTTACAAAGTGGACTAAGCTTTAGTACAAGACAGTTTTGGGAAAATTAGGTCACAATTAGGACATTCTCAAAGCCTCTAAGTTAAATTAGCTTCCATTATATTTCTAGCTTATAGAAATTGTGGAAGGGTGAGGGGAAGGATGTTTTCTGCGGTGTCTCTAAGCTTGTGTGAAGCATAAACACCTTTCCTACAGAAATTTACAACAGTCCTAATAGAAGAAAGCACACCACAACTCACTCTCTTTGTCTATTGTTAGATCATAAAGCGGAGTCTGGTAAACTTCTGTTCCTGAGAGTGCACATCCTGACATCCTCACATGGTGAGAAGGCCCCAGGATGAAGACACGTTTTCTGTTTTGATAATCATAAAAAATAGACAATAAATGTACATCTATATAAAATAAAATGTATCTTATTACCCACATAAAAGTATACAAAACAACATCCTCTTGAAAAACACACGTAATACTACAGTCCAAGATACTTTGAACTGTCTTGCAATCCATACTCTTTGAGTCACTAAGGAGTCTGCTACTTCCATTGCCTACTATCAATTTAAGTATTATCCACTTGTATTGAAAATGTTAAGAAAGTGTCATTCAATCTGATCTTTTCAAAAGTTGATCATAAAGCCCACTGGAAAAGCCATTACATGCACATCAGTCCACAAAGAAGGAAGTGTATCTGTTATGCAATTATGCTATTGATGTAGACTGAACTCACATTGTGGCAGGGTCAACTTGCCGATAAGCATGGGCTCCACATGCCCCACAATAATAATATCCAGCATGCCTGCAATAATTCACCTGCCAGTTTCATTCCTTTATTTTACAGAGACAGCTGGTTCACAATGATTTATTCTTGCAATGGCAGTTACAAGTTATTATAGTAACAACAGAAAAATAAGCAATTTTAACTAGTTTTTAATCCTAGCTAAATACTTTGACAGCTAAGTATTTTATCTCTGTGCATCATAAAGAAAATAAGGATTAGATAATATTATCACAACAACAAAAAAGGAAGAACAGATGTCTATAAATGCTTTGAAACTGTGTTATTACTGCAAATTACATACGGAGCTATTATGGCCCTTGCAGGTTTTTGAGAATCTTTTGCCTTTGACAGCCATCCCTCCAGCTGACCATTCAAGTCATCTTCTGTTTCCAAAAAAAATGTTGAAAATTCAGGTTTACTGGTAGGGGAGTCAATACTTAGTAATATCTTTACATAGCATGCTCTATAGCAGTGATTAAATGTTCCATCTTATCAAGAACTTCTGCATGAATTCTATCCAAAAAAAAAGAGAAAGCAGTATGCACACAGAAGAAAGAAGTTTGATATCAGATGGCAGATGCACTGATAATGATCTGGATATTAATAAAATGTATTCTTTTTCAGTGATTTTAAACACTTGTCAAATTAAAATGATTGTTTCTTCTGTTCCTCATCAGCATATCTAGATTTCCTTTAAACTGATTTTTTTCCCTTTCTGAGCTACTTCATTGCTAACATTGATGTTAATTCAATGGTTCAAACAAACTCCTTAAAAGGCTTGTAAATGTGTATACAGCTTTCCTGTCCTGTGTTTTCAAAACAAAACCTTAGCCTATGTCCTCATGAACTGTTTCATGTAGTTGATCATTGCTTGCTTTTGCTCTTTAAGGCCTCTCATTTAACAAATATCTTTAAAATATAAAAATTTTAATCTCATGGTTATATCAAAAGAGAATTGCTCATCTATTGTCTGCCATTCCTCCACTTTATGTTCCTTTTTTTCTTTTTGATCATTTCTCTCACGTACACACATGCAAGGATATATACACATGTGCACATGCACACACACACAAATGCCCTCACTATGCATTTAAGTTAAGGCAGTGACAACATTACTTTCCACTGTGACAAGAATAAAAAGAATAAGCATTTAGTAATGCTTTTAAATTACTTTGAAATATTATTTTTTCCAAAATAAACATTCTGAAAAGCATAAATTATGTCTTTTTGTCTTTTGTATGCATCCCATAGTTCCTTTATGTGACAGAAGAAAGGGGTCTTCAGCAAACTCTTTTTAAAGGAAGGACTTTGCTCTGCAGTTACATTTTCCTACTTCTGAAAACTAGATTCATATTATAAATGCGTTCAATGTTTTTCAAGCACATCACAATGAAATTAGAACTGAATATTGACTAGCAATTTACTACCACCATCATAAATATATGTTCCATGACCGATGTTAAAACAATACCGCATCACTGTTGTCAGTAAAACGTCATTATGGCCTGTATCTATTTATAATACACTGACAAAGAGGGCGCATGGTAAGTTCTTTTCTTTGTTAATCAAACCTAATCTGTATCGTTCAGTCAAATCCTATTGGGTTCTTCGTCATTTAAAAGTAACCAAGTATAGCGCAGAAACTACGACAGTAAAGATTACTAAACCAGAACGAGAGCCATAATTGTCCCATCACTCGTTTGACTGCAGTATAGAAAATTCTAAACGTTCTGCGTAGCACTCGTACAAATTTCTAAATATAACACCAGATGCCAAACTTTTCGATAGAAAATAAGCATATCGGACAAAGCTATAATGCTGTTTCAAATGTTCTGATTAAAGTTTTAATGTATCTGTTTCATATTTGAATGGTGACGACAGGTAATGCTATATGTTAAGTATACCCCATGAAAAATGAGGGTCTTTGTTTGCTGTAGCCAGTGCACAGAGTAGCGCAGACGATCATTGCAAAAATTCGCTGACTGCCACTGCTGCAAAACGTTAACATGGAAATGTACTTACTTACGTCTGTGTACCAGGTTCCTGCATGCGTTGCCCGGCGGACCTTAGACATGCTCTTCCCAATTTTTGCAATGTTCTTACAACACCAACAGTGCTGCGAAAATATTGTCTACTGTTGGCCCAACCCGTCTTCTCACAACTTTCTCATTCCTACAGCTACCGGAAGTTATGGCGAAACACAATTTGGGCATGCGCGGGGAGCTGCACATCAGAAACTGTCACGTGCCTTACCTCCATTCTCCATTTGCAGCATCTGTGGTTCCTTTTTCCTTACTGTTACTGCCAATACTGGGCCTTAGTAGGGACATTTTTTACCGGGGTCTCCCCATCCAGTATGTGATGGATGTAGCATGTTCTTATCTGTTAATTATATTAACCTATCAAAATATGGTGTACATTCATCTTTATCAAGTTGCTCATTCATACCGATTCTTAAGGTATATATAAGGTATATATTTTTAAGATGTACTGAAAACATCTAATTGATCTTAAATTGTCCATTTTCATTTTATGGACAGGAAAGTAAAAAGAGCATCAATATCAACATCTTTATCAAACAAGAGAGAAATTATACTAACATTAATGCTTTTGTCCCACACATTCTGGGTCTATTTCTGGCTATTGTTTGTTGAAGATGGATTCAGGAAAAGGCTCTTTGATGTACTTATCTTGTACTATAAAATAATCTAGCACCTAGGGAGTTGCTACAGTACGCCAATGTTTGTCATAAATAATAAAAGGATTTCTATGGCACTTTTCCCTACACAGAGACAAGCTCAATGCACTTTAAACCAATGCTCAATGCCCTGACTACCTCATTCACAAACACCAGAGAGTACAGAACTCCGCTGCGCGTCTGGTGCTTAGAGCCACAAAAACGGACCATGTCACTCCTCTCCTTCGTTTTCTACACTGGCTACCCATCCGTTCTCACATTCAGTACAAACTTTCTGTGCTGTGTTTTAATTTCTTTGCTGGCTCCTGTCCTATTTCTCTGAACTTCTCATCCCTTACTCTCCGTCCAGACAACTACGCTCTTCGTCTGACGACCGTATCCTAACTGTTTCTGTCACCAGAACAACATATGGTCACAGGACTTATGGCTACTGTGCTGCAAAACAATGGAACTCTCTCCCTTTCCATATCCGCCACCTTCCTACAATTGAATCTTTTAAATCTGCACTGAAAACGCACCTCTTCCTTGAGCATTACTCCTAACACAGTCCACACAATGCTAGTCCTTCTTAACCCCCCCCTCCCTCTTGCTACTTGTCTACCCATCTTTCTCGGCAGAATCACTATATTTCTCTGTTCCTGTTACTTGATGCCTTTTGTTTTCTGTTTCGTCGTCAGTACTGTCGTTTTCTTTCGTCCCCTTTGTTCTGTATCTACTTAATCCACGTCTCTTCCCCGTTTTAAGCGCTAAGAGCATGCTCTCTATGAGTGTGAATATGCGCTATAAAAATCTTCACTATTATTATTATTAAATGAGACAGGGGCAATAGGTAATGATGCTATATGACAATGGCAGGCATCACAATCATGAAAACATACACATGCATAGAAGAGAACAGCCAGGGTAGACCAATTGCAGTACATGTATTTCTGAAAGTCCAAAAAGTATGTAGTATCCCCACCGTACAGAGAGGCATCTGTTGTATTTGAATGTTTGCTTATATATATATATATATCCACACTGACAGAAAAGTACACAAAATCTATTCTTCAAATCAACATGTATAATGAGCAGTCACTCGGTCCTCAACCATGTGAATTTTTCTTTCCTTTCTTCCTCAAACATCAAAAGAAACAGTATACAAATTAAAAGGAATACTATTTATTTCACTTTCCACAAACAAGATACAAATAATTTATGCTATTATTCATTTTATATGGCATGCATTGCCTGCAGATGCACAGCATTCCAGTGAGAGGCATTCTCCGATAGTCTGTTAAAAGGAGCAGATTTGTGTAATGTGTTTAAATCTATGTCCCCATGAAATATGAAGAGAAAACCACAGTGACAAATTAACCATTTGAAGAGATAAATGAAAAAATGCAATGAACCCAAGTCTTATTTCTAATTACCTCCTCCCTGGCTTTGAACTAGAGAAGGAAACAAATCTGAGTATAGTACACCACTATTTGCTTTAAGTGAGCACAAACACAGCCAGCAAAGTCCTGTATGGTCTGAACATATTTTGTCATGCAGATTTTATGCAGTGAGCATGTGCAAGCATGTCTGCATGGTAATGGGCGAGGGTTTCTTGCAAAATCCCAATAGCAGTCACTGCTATGTTCCACTCAACAGCCTCTTCCAATACCCATTGAATATGGCAAAACTTATAAACAAATGTTTATTTGGAAATGTGCAAGTAACACAGGTAAAATTAAGCACTGACTGAAAGGCATGTCACATCTTCATTGCTATGTTCCATTATGTTGCACTTTACGTCTAATGTCCTAATGAATAACAAGGTGTATGCAAACTTATATCTTTAACAGTCTGAAAGAATCGTGAACACTTTAGTTTTGTACATCCACCTTTTTCTTCCCAAAGACATTAACAATACTGACATCATCACAGACATACAGTAAAAGTCTTTTTTGCAGAGCCTCAAGGTCTTAAGTCTGATACTGACAAAACAAAAACAAAAAAAACATTCTCACCAAAGTTTAACATATGACTGAGTCCTACTTTGCTTCATTGCATTTTTTCATTCAGCACATTGCATTACTGGGCTGGCATTTTGTGCTCAACAGGCAAAAACTTAACATATTTACCGATTAAAAAAAAAATGCTCCAAGATTTTATCTCAACCACAGTTTCAGGCGTAGGGCATCAACTCCATTCAAGTAGTAACGAAAGAGGCGCTTGTCACGAATGAAACCAAGATTTTCGTATAAGCGCAATGCAGCTTTATTGGTGATCTCTGTCTCAAGAACAACCTGCAAATTTGAAATTCCAATGAATAAATGAGTTCAACAATCACTCCTTACATTTAGTAGGTTGTAAAATACATCTGTAACAGCTGCTCACCTGCAATGGTGCATTGATCCTGGCCATTAGAATTAGATTTTTAACTCTTTGTAGCACATGGTTTCTTTGCTCCACCTCTAATCTGATATGTTTTAAATACTATACGATACGTTTGAGTAACCTATAAAGAGTTAAATTACTCTCTTCCGTTCTCAAGATACAAGCCTACTTACCAAATGGAATGGAGTCAAAACCTCAAATTATAAATGTATATGGATACACAAGACTACAGCAAATTAGTTGAAACTATACATTAATTTAGACATATTCATGGAAATTCATGACAGGGATTCAACTGGATTTTGAAGTCTCTCAGTCCAGTCATTAAAAAGTAAAATTTGTGAGCTCATGAGTACATCTTTAGAGTTAAAAAGTAAAGATGACTACCTCATCACAGTCATCAGCTATCATGGCTCGAATAGCTTTCGTCACAAGGCTGGAACCTGATGAAAATTCAAATGGAAACCAAGTATATTAAATGTGCCATACATACCAGGTTATAACTTCTAGAAATATCTGACTACTTAAAATTATACATTCCTGTACAGAATACTTCAGGCTTTGTCCTGAAACAGTTATAAAGCAACAGTTACTTACCCCAAAATGTATATTTTAAAAGAGACTTTCATGCCACAAAGCCGGATGGATGGTAATCTATAGGTGTATATATATATATATAATATATAAAAAATAGTATTTAAAACTGTCTGGCCTGAATGGTGGCTGATTTTCATATGAGTGTGTGCACAAAATGTTATTAATTATATTACAGAAATTTTACTTTCCTCACATGCTGATACCTGCAGATCAGTCACCGACATCCAAAAATTTAAAAAGCAATGGTGCTATAAATCCCTGTCCTTAACCTGTTAATAAGCTGAGTAAAACACAAAAACTGTTGGAAGTTGGGAATGTGATGGCTTACTGAAGTAGAAATAAAGGCAGAAAATTGCATAAATGCAGAAAAGAAAATGGTTATGGTGTGTGTGTGCATGTCCACATCTTAGTAAAAAGAAATCTGACAATGCAAACATCTGTAAAAACTCAAAGAGGACCAATAGTAGTGAGGTTTTTGTTCGCTAGGGAATGTGATGGTAATAATAATAAAGTCTCACTAATTACAATAAGGTTTTATTTTAAACAACAGAAGTGTATGGCGATACAAACCAATTTTTCTTCGTCGGTAGTCAGAATCAACAGCCAGCATAGCAATGTAACCTCGCCTCACCATCTTTTTGTGCATGTCCAGCTTACAAACAATTGCACCCACACACTTGCCACCATCCATAGCCTGCGACAAAATAAGTATTTCACACTGTGTAAGTCAATGCACTTTCCCAACAACCACTGGATATCATAAAAAGCTGGATATGGCTAAATTTTATTGGTGGAAGCTTAAATTACATCATTCTGTGTTCTCAGAATTAATTTTCTGGTACAGACATTAAACTCTGCCCTGCCTAACATAATAAGAGAAGGAAATATTAGAGACTATAAAATAATTGCAAATTTTATACTGGAAAAAAACAAAGGATGCAAACATATAAACAAAAAGTACAAAGTACAAATAAGCATAATGAACCAATCAAAAACAAATGACATCCTAGTCATCATTTTATACGACAATTCTCAACTAGACAGCCATGACAAATTCCATCACCAATTTACTTATTACCTAATTCCAGCACAATGACACTGAATAATGTAACACTTGTTACAGACATATCAAATAAATTTCATAAAGCTATTCTTTTACAAATTCTTATAAATAAAAGTACACGTGTAACCCTAGTTCAACACATAAAATAGAAAATTCAATAATTATGCCTATGCCTAAGTAAAAGCTCAAATTCAAAGTTTTATCAATAGAACCACGAACTTGTCACATATCAACATATCAAAACTAGTGCTGCAGCAACAGAGTTAATTACCATGTAAGTTTAATACCCAATTAACTGGTGGTTACAATAATTTTTTTTCAAATTTGAAGTTTTAAAATATGAACAGAAAAATTACTTGAAATTTATGTTGAGTTACCAACATTCCAAAACAGGTTGGTACAAGACAGTTTTATGCGATTATCATAAATTCAACAATTACATATGTAAACCCCCTAATAAACCATGTGTGTATATTGATTAGTTCTACAGATGTTCTGCACTTGACCTAACAAGATCAGGTTTGTATTTTCAACCAGTGTAGTGAAAGTGACAGTTGCTACCCATTATGAAACCAAATAAATCCTAATTTTGTCCATTTTTATAATTATAATGCGACTTCAGTTTTCAAGCAAATATTAATCACAATACAAAAACCCATTTCATTAATGCACTGATCATAATATACTTATAAGACTGTTGATACCGCACAAGTAAGATACTTACCAGGAAACACAATTTGGGCCAGTTATGAATAAAGTATCTGTAAGTGTATATGGAATAAGGTTCGGACAGATCTTTGGTTATGAGTCTGATTATGTCTGGCATCTGCTCTTCTGATTCATATACAACGTATCTGATGCCTGAATTCTCCTCTCTACCTGACTCTGTGGATAGGTCAGTATTATGATGACAATTGGCTGGATCTGTAGACGGGTCATCTGAGAGAGATAGGCAAGTAATTTCTGATTCGATTATAAGTTGAGACAACGTGGACGCACATTCACATTCTTGGCAGCTGCTGCCGTGTCCTGAATCAGCACTCTCGCCATTGTCTGTATCATCCGTGGTTTTCAGCAAATGAGTCACTAGACCATTTTGATGTTTCTTGTGTTTAATAAAAGATTCGAAATCTGCATCACCAAGAGCGCCGTGATCCACAGGTTGTGTGGCTTCTGCAAAGGTGAGAGGTGAACACGCACCACCTTGTTCTTGAGCACCACCATATGCAGATAGCGACTGCTGCCCACTATCACATTCAGCCATCTTCAAGTACGCTTTCTGGTCTCCACAATGATTAAGAAATATAGATGAGACACATTTCTACACAAAATCTGTATAGAATGGGGAAAATAGACTGTGGCATCACTCCGAATACCCCATGTTGTCTCTGTGCACAGATGCTTGGTTCTGCGCATGTCTGAACTCAAAACTTCCTGTCGTTGAATTATTGGGATTACCTCCCAGCACCTAAATTCAGTTGAGCTTATTATAACAACCTAAAATACAAAAGGAAAAAGAAATATTTATTAAAAAGTAAACGCTCTGCTTAATTTTCATGCAGACTTATTAAAGGTTAGAAGGCCATTTCCTGTTTTTACAGGTCTCTTCTGTTTTGAATTTTATTTCAGAAAAATATAGAAATGTTGCGAGAGTTCGATTAAAACACATTAGGATTTCGTCAGGACATTAAAAACTTGATAATAAGTCGGAGAAAAGTCATTCATGTTCTCCCCTGTCCCGAGACACATACTCTTCTAACTGCGCCAAATAAAAATAAGCTAAAGCCAAGGAACCATTTGAGATTTAAGGACACGTAGAGATTACACTATATGATGATAGATTGGCGTCAGTTTCTAGTTTTCTTGTGTGTATTTTAACACAACCATCGTCTTATCTAGTTGTTCTTATATGCGAGGTAGGTTATCTATGCAGATAGATGTCTTACATTTACTTGTTTTGAAAATACTAGTTGTAGGCCTAATTAGTAACAGCAGACGAAGGTTTTGCTCCATTTCCTCGGTATCGCGAAATAAATTGAAACGGCTAATGAGCTTTTTTAAACAAATTATAAAATTTGCAGCTCATTTCCGATATAGACATCGTGAGTGACATTTGTCTATAAAAACAAAGTGTATGTGAGCAAAATCAAACTTTCATGATTTTATTTGACCTTCCACTATGATGGCAGCAAGGGTTACCTCCACCTGCCTCGTGGAAGTAGCTCTTCGGTTTAATTTTCCGTTTGCGACAGTGGCTGTGCAGATGTGAATGTGACAGCTCCCATGTTGACTGAAATCTTCAGGCAAGTTTGGGAATCAGGACAGATCCCCGATGCGTGGAAGACAGGGCTCATCGTCAAGTTACCCAAGAAAGGAGATCTTGGAGACTGCAATAACTGGAGGGGTATAATACTTCTTTCCCTCACCAGCAAGGTCTTCAGCAAGATTGTTTTGTCAAGACTGACGGCAACCGTTGAGAAAGACCTCCGGCCTCAGCAAGCAGGATTTTTCCCTGGGCGATCCTGCTCTGAACTCATTTTCCCTCTGCATCAGATTCTGGAGCAGAGCAACAAGTGGAACACACCGCTGTACATCAACTTCATCGACCTGGAGAAGGCTTTTGACAGCATCCACCACAAGTCCTTATGGAAGATCCTGAGGCATTAGGGAGTCCTTGCGAAACTTGTCCAGGTCGTTGCAATACTGTACAGCGATTTCAAATCTCAGGTGGTCTGTGACACGGAGCTCACAGCCCCCTTCAACGTCAGTACTGGGGTGAAGCAGGGCTGCATTCTGTCGCCGTTCCTCTTCATCCTGGCCATGGACTGGATCATGAAGAATTCCACTGACAGAGAGAGGAGGGAC
This sequence comes from Marisa cornuarietis, assembly GCA_004794655.1. NCBI lineage: Eukaryota > Metazoa > Mollusca > Gastropoda > Architaenioglossa > Ampullariidae > Marisa > Marisa cornuarietis. The sequence continues at coordinate 18,690,971 of SMMW01000001.1, forward strand.
CAAATGGACCATGACTATGACAGCAACAACAATGCTGGAAGATGACTGAAAATGAAAGTGAATGCCATAGTCCAAGAAAATATCAAACTAAATGGAGAAGAGATTGAGGAAGTTGACAGTTTTACCTATCTTGGGCCCAAGATGTCTAACACTGGGGATGCGGAGGTGGAGATTCGAGTCCGACTGGTAAAAGCCAGCCAGGCTTTCGCCTCACTCACGAGCACATGGAAGTCAAAGCCAGAAGACCAAGCTGAGAATCTTCAAGTCAAATGTGATCAGCACCCTCCTTTATGGATCAGAATCATGGAAGATGACCAAAAACATCGGTAACAGGCTTGACGTCTTCCAAAACAGATGCCTCAGGCGCATACTTAACATATTTTGGCCAAACAACATCACCAATGAAGAACTCCATCAAAGAACTGAAACCGAGTCTATCACCATGCAGGTTCAATGAAGGCGTTGGCGATGGATTGGACATGTGCTCTGCCAGCAGACAGCAGACCTCTCCAGAATCGCCCTACGATGGACTCCAGACGGCCGAAGAAAACGAGGCCGCCCAAAGGAAACCTGGAGAAGAACAGTGGAAAGGGAGATGAAAGGAAAGGGCTGGACATTGGGTCGCTTGGAGCGGGTTTCATCCGATCGACATCAGTGACGGGCTCTGGTTGAGGCCTTATGTGCAAATAGCACAAAGACGATTGATTGATTGACTGTGGCTGTCCTATGTTCAGCTTTCGTCTCTTTCTGCATGTAGCCTCTATTTACAAAGCTGACTGCCTTGCTGTGATGTAGCCTTAATGGCTGGCTCGGCGTATAACACTATCCCTTCCCTCCTCCCATTTGCGACTAGATGGTTATTTGCATCAGCTACTTTAAAAGCGATCAGTGACTGAGACATCAGCAATTAAAAAGGGAGCGAGAGTGTGTGGGAGGGGGTACATCCTCATCATGAACAGACCTCCAAAAATACTGCTCTAAGAGTATTATCGGTTTTTGAAGAACTTATTCTTAGTGATGAAGGGATTAACATTATTTAACTTAACCAGGAACAATAATTAGTTCTGGTCTTGAAGACTTTTTTAATTAAAAGTTTGCTAAACATTGTCCACTTTAAATCTTCCCAAACGAATACGTATTATGATTAAATATGCATTGATGTCATTTAAAAACGAAAGAACGATCTCTGTTATTCTTTTGTGTAATATGTTTTTGTGATTTGTTTCAGAATGTCGTTTCCAAAATCAGAGGAACGAAAAAAATGTTGGTCAGCAAGGGACAGATACTGGGAATGTCTCACAGACAGCAGTGAAGACTCAGCTAAGTGTAGCCAACAGCGTGCACAATTTGAAAAATGCTGTAGTAGCCAATGGGTATGGAAACACTAGTAAATCATTACTCTTCTACTAATGTAGACTGTTGTGACTTTGTCTTCTACGACAATAACAGGAACAATATTCTTAAACTGCCAATGCAGTTACTCTTAAATCTTAACAGTGACATGCTTAAAAGCAAACATCTTTGTTTTTCTGGTGTAAACAAAAGTAAAACTAATAATAAGCAACGAGGTACTTCTAACAGTTTTAGAAGTACCTCGTTGCTGACGTCACTAAAAAAAAAAAAAAAAAATTGCATTTACATTCATAAACATTTTGACTTTTTAAAGAGCTCTTGATGGTAAATATCTTACCACCTAGTACAATTGAACCAGTACTATTACAATATGTAGAGAGGCCTAAAATAGAGGTGGGGTCTTGCGCATTTCAATTGTGTATCTTGCAGGTGAAGCACTTTGACCGCAAACGAGCATATATCAAGTACAAGGAGAAATTAGAAACAGAGGGCTTTGACCCTGCGGATTCCAGAAGATCCAAGACACAAACATGATAGATGATCCTGCATTCTCAGAGGTTCTGTGCAAGAGACTGATGTTTTAAAACCATTTTCTATTGAAGAGTTGTCTTCTTTTTTTTTTTTGTTCGGGGAAATATAATGCTGTGCATTATCTGCTGCTTTGGTTTTGATTGCAAGCTGGATATTTTATCATCAGATTTTTGTAACCATTGTAATGTGGTTTGATTTAAGTTCCCCATGGAGACTTGGGCTGTTTCATGAGGATGCATACATTTCTACAAACACATTCATGCCAAGTTACATCTGCTTGGAAACCCGTTTTATACTCCAACCACTCATTTAGATATCTGGGATTTTTCATACTCCCAAATAGTAAATATCTTTGCATATAAACATGGTTGTTTCAGACAGAACTCCAATAAAAAAAAATTTATTCACACGGTCTTTAATTATGACTTCTTACATTATTCATCCTCTCAGAAACAGATAAATACATCACAGCCATAATTTCAACCACAACTTGTTTGAACAAACACTTCCAGGATTCATTGTTTTAAAAAAATACATCTAACAGTCACGCTTCATTAATATTTCACATTCATCCACACTGACCACTTCTTCTCACACCTTGTATTAACATTCTGAGGTTCCAACTAATTTCTCTTCATAACATTCCTTTCAACTTTTCAATTTGAACATTTTCATCAGACACATTTTCTCTCAGTATTTACAGGTCATCATTACAAGGACAATTCAAAGAAAGTGCAGTGTGCACTGGGATTAAAAAAAGAAAGGCTTATGTACATGTAACTGTACTTGCAGTAAATTTTTCCCAAGCCCCTTTTCTAACACTTAAAAGTGATATAACTAGTGTTTTATTAAAGGAAAGTTCAATACGGTTATAAAAAATTTTAATGTGTCTTAAACAAATTAAAATATAACAATAAAAACCACCTGAAGTGGTTCTGACTAAAAAAAATTTGATTTGAGAATTTTATGCATGCATGGCTGGAAAGGTATCCATTCAAAAGGCAGTTTTGGATACTGTAACTTGCACAGCTTGCTCTGCAAACCTTGTTAATGAATCTTGATCTTAAATTACCTTCAGTACTACTCTTAAAGAATGCATCAGCACAAATTCTGTAAAACAAAATCAGTATTCAGTCCCACCTTTAAGTCAAACCCTGTGCAACAGTGATGCACATCTTTAGCAGTGCTATAAACAAGTATCAATTTGCAAGAAATAGCTATAAACATCTTGAACAGGCAGGACAGGTCCAGGAAACAGCAGCAAATATAAAACAGAAGAAATCTGCTGTACTGTAAAGTAACGTGAGTACAACATTCACCTCTAAAACCTATGAATCTGCCTATAAATTCTCTATTTCATGCTAATTCCAACAGGCAGAGTTAATGAAAATTGTGTTTGAGAGTCTTAGGTGCATTAATATTGGTATTGCAATATATCAACTCATAGGCTCAAAAAACACATTTGAAAAATGACATAAATAATGGTAGTCGGAACCCCTTTCTAAAACTTGCTGCTATCACCAACCACAAAGTCTCACCTAGTCAAACACAACAGTCAAATAGTCTGCAGAAATGTCACAGAAGCAAGAAAAGATTTCATCTCGTTTCAATTTAACATCCATCTCTTCCCCCCTTCTGCCCTTTCACGTGGACACATACACAATTTTCTCTATGCTGAGACTAGTGAAAACACACATCTACACAAAATTACAAAATTAGTGAAACTAATTTTTTGTTTTGGTTGAAATGTCACTCAAAATAAGACTGACTAGCTTACTGTTGGTCTGCCATAAGTATTTCTGCATTTTTCAGTACAGTACTCTTTACGAAACTTTTTTCAAGGGAGGGGTGTTCTTAAGTGGCCTCCGAAGTATCAGCTGATCACATGTTTCACATATATAAAACTTCCCTTAGAAAAATACTCTTGACTGAGAAAGATGGCAGACAGCTCAAACCTGACTCGATACTTGAGCAACAGCATGATTATGGTCACACAATCACAAAAATATTTTAAACAATGGAAATAGAACAAATCATTGGCATGACTTGTTAAACCAGTTACAAGACAAAATCTGGAGCGTCTTTCTAAATTTGTTCAAAATGATAAACTCTAAGGTTCACAGGTGATGTTGCACACATCCGTCTTCACAATCCTACCAGCATGCTACTGACAAATTCACAGCCACTGTCCATTCACAATCACCTCAAAGTTTTAAAACAGGCATTTTTCAAACAGCTAAGCCTGCATCTTTTACTGCATATAAGCTGATAATGACCCTTAAGAAGGATCAATTATACTACCAACACGCATTCACATTGTCACTTTATTAACATTTAAGTTTATTAAAATGAAGCTTTTCTAACTTGTTATGTCACTTTGTTTTCTTTCAATGTCTCGCCTTTAATCCCTCTTTTCTGTTTACGACCAAATTTTCTACCCTTTCACAATGGTTTAAAAGACAAACATGAAAAGAACTCTGTACAAAACGACGTCATGACTGCATGTCATGCCGAAAGCCAAGTGCTGCCTTTAGAAAAGTCTTTTGCTGGAGTAAGTCTACCATATGTCACACTGCAACACAGGTTCAGATCACCATAATTATTGGATCATTAAATCAAAATATCCTGTACTACTCTCGTAAGAACTTCATCAAAAAAGGAAATATACACTGATACAGGATTACACCCATGTATACAATTATATGAGAAATAGGAGCAAATAATAATAAAACATATGACTATATATATAAAACCTTGCTATTTTACTACTATAGTATCAATAATCTTAAAAATGCTATGCACTGAAATTTGGGTCTCTTAAATATTTCTTTTTTTCCCTAATTTAAATTAGTACAGAAGTTACTTTTCAGCTCATCAACAGGAACATTTTTGTGGGTAGCTAGTGGACCTCTTAACACCTTTTAATGAGTACTCTCCTGAGACTTGATTAGCTAGTGGCAGTTTAAACTGTTCACTTCGTTCTCTTTCTCCATTTCTATCACAACCATCAGCAAGTAACAATGAGTGATCTTCACTTATGCATTAAACACTTTCTTGTTTCCTTTGAGGAATATGTACTAATGTTCCAAGTTTAAAATGAGCACTAATGAGAGCATGTAAATGATGGTGAGAAATACTTTGCTTCCACAAGAACAATACTCACATTCGGATTTTCGCCTCTGCATTTGCTGCTTGATTGCCTGTCAAAACAAAAAGGAAAGTACCCTCAACTACGGCAGAACTTAAAGATGAGCCAGGTTAAAGCACCACAGTACCGTAATATTTAGTCTAGACATAAAAAAGTTTTGCTGTTATGTTATACTGATAAAATTCATGACTAAAAATGAGTGTAACAAATAATACCTTTAATACCTTTTTGATTGTAGTCCAGTCCTCAATAACTTCTTCTTCTTGCAGCATGTAGACAATGTATGGGCGTTAGTAAAGTTAAGAAAAAACATAAATACTAAGTTCATCAACTTAAATAAAGATATTCTTTATGCAAATGTCTCACATGAAATGGTCTGAAGCAAACATTTCTGCAAATAATTAACAGTTTTCTATGAGGCTACATGGGCACTTAAGCATAATGACACAATAAAGATACTGATAAGGAATTCATAAATAAATGAATGTCTTACTACTTGCTCGAGGTTAATTCCTTTAAACATTTTTCCCCATTAAATTTCTTAGAAATGTAACTATTTCATCCTCAAAATTCCATTCAACAGCTGTTACCAACAGTGCATCTAAGACTGTTAATGCAGTGAAATAATAGTTTGGCACCAAGCCTTTAATATTTATATTACTATTTTTGGAACTGAAGCAAGGATATCAGTGACAGTCACAGGCTTCTTCCTACGATCTGGACTGAGAGGATCATGCCTTTTCCTTTTTTTCAGACTCTGTGACTCAGCAAGATCTGGAGGAATTAGAGAAAAAAGCCTAGAATTAGGTTATGAAAATTAATTAATAAAAACAAGCAATTCCATACATTAAAAAAGACAATATTTCTTGGATAACAAATAAAAGCTTCTTGTAAAAAATAAAGGGATACAAAAGTGTGAAAATATATATATACACACACACACATTACAAACACACACAAATTTATGAATCAACAGAAAAACAAGAAAATAACAGAAATGAAACGAAAAAGATGTAAACTGACTGGCTCACAGAATCTAGCATTTTGTTTAAGCCATACCAGAATAGATGTCAATGTTATTTCTGTCTTCTTCAAGTCGCCGGATCTTATCCTGCAGCTCTTGCTTTAATGAGTCAAACAGAAGAATTTTCTCACTCTGCAACAAGAAAAATGAGAAGATTCTTTTTTAAGACACACATCACAAGGTTACATCTACTCCACCAAAAGCTTGATTTATAACATGGTCTTGCAATTCAAAGAAGTTAATCAGCCACTACAAACCCCTAAATGCAGAAGAGAAAAGTTGGGTAGGGTGATGTTAAGACAGCCACAGAAATATTATCCACTGATATAAGGCTAAGGTCAGGGAACTATTGTTAAGACACATTAACAATTGTCTTGGAGACTATATTTGTTAAATGAAAACAGAAGCATAAACATTAATTTTATAATAATAACAATAAAATTTGTTAAGTGCATTTCCTATGTCAATGCGATCTGAATGTGCTGCACACGAAAAACTACAAACAAACTCGAAGTCAATCAAAGAAGAAACATAAACATCCCCAAAAACAGTACCATTAAACGAAAAAGTAACCAGCAGAGAACAAAGCAATCCAGATTTTCAGGTGAAGACTCATTTCTTTACACCAAGACACCTAGACATAATAAATTACAAAGCAAATACATCTAAGTAAACAAACCTGCATATGCTGATAAGCTGCCAATTCCTCACTCTCAAACTTTCTCTTGATTGCTTCCCTACGATAGCCACGAAGGATTTCTGTTAAGAAGCAGCAGAAAGTTCACTTTATGGTTAGCATAATATTACATATGCAAATATACACACTCAACATTGAAATGAAAATAAAAAATAGCAATACGATAGTATTTTTTGCATCAATAAGACCTAAATTTTTGTCCATTCTTAATCAGACACGTTCCATCAATATATGCCTGGAAAGTAAATGAAACTTTTTTAAAAATAAAAAAGCTGTCTGGACACTTTTAAATGGTATTCTTGTTATTTCTTCTAATTTATTCTATATAAGAATGTGACAGAACATCACTTATATATTATAAACAATTATAAAGATAAAAGAACTGTATATGTGCACACACACACACACACATTTTTCCTCGCATAACTGATAATGATTACAGATGGGTTGACAGGCCCCCCCGCTGCCAAAAAAAGATAAGCACAATAACACTATTTTAAATTGCATTTGTTTACACACAGGCCGGTAGTTCCTCACCAATAAAACACAAATCATTCTGTTTCAAGACAGTTCCAATACCTGCCACTTCTAAGCGATGGTGCATATTTTGTTCTAAAATGCCCAAAGGTATCAGATATTCCTGGGCTGTCCCAGTGCGCACCTCAGCAAGTTTCGCTTCAATCTGGGCTACCCGCTCATTGAAAAGCCTGTAACACACATCAACTCTAGAATCACCATTAAACATGGCATAACATGCCCAATCAAGCACAGACTGCAAAAAGAAAAATACAAAAATATTTAATATATAACAAATACAGCTAAAAACAAAAAACAGTGGGCTATTTGTGGGTATTTGCTTATGTCTCTGAAAAAAATACACAAACAAAATTTGCAATATTTTGTAAAGATTTAAAGACGTGTATACACAAACATGTCTTTTCTCATTCTTACAAATTATTGCCCACACAGAACTGCATTTATTTAGACTGACTCATAATGTTCATGATTATTATGAGTCTGCACACGGCTGGAAAATGGGACTATATAACTTTATCATTATTAATCTGAGTCCTCAACAAGCAAGTGGACTCCCCTAATCTTTAACTGTGGTGCACCCACACAGGATGCAGAATCACAATAAATTGTTTGAAAAGAGAGTTTTGTTCCTTTTTTTACAGAAAAGGAAAATAGTATTTGGCCAGGGCAAACCATGAATTGCCGCAAGGTCATTTTTAAGGAAACCATTTAATAATTCATATTACAAAAAAGTTAATTAAGACACTGAAAAATAGATCTGCCCTGATATGCTTCAAATGATTCCTTTATGTAAACATCTGACTTAGTGCCAACAACGTTTAGAAGAAGAAAGGAACAGAAAAAAGGAAGCTGGGGTGAGCAGGGGGAGGAGGGATTCTTTTGCTGTCAGTGTTCTGAATAGCTTTTAGGCTCATGCTCGGGACTCATCAATCAAATATCCATGGTAATGTCAGTGCTCTAAACAGCTGTTAGGCTCATCACCAGGACTCATCACTGAAATATCCATGGTAACAATGGTGGACCAAACTGAATTCCTTTTCATTCTTTTACTTCCCTGCCTTTTGGCATCCAGGAAACAAGACACAAAGTCAAACAAGGCACTTCCACAGTTTAGTAGGTCACAGTTTTTGAGTTTACCTGTTTAGTCAGTGATTCCATAAATAGCTACCACACAAATGGCAAGGAAAATACTAATTTCTTCTTTTCAATAAAAAATCTAAGCAAAACCTAATGTCTCTAAAGTCATAATTTGAGTCTGGCTTGGTAAATAACATTTCAGAAACTTAACTATTTTGAGACTTTTTGCAAATATTGATATGCTGGATGATCATGCAGAGTCTAGCAGCAACAGACTCATAGCAAAATTGGGCTGATAGTGAGCATCTATACATGTGTATTTACAGCGTTCATGAGAAAACTTTGCAGGATACAAAACCCTTCTCAAATAAAGTGAACATTTGCCCTTTATCAGCCAAATAGAAATCCTAAAAATTGAAACATGGCTACATACCCAAAAGATGATGACAGTATAAACAATCTATAAATTTGATGAACTGTACAAATATTTAGTAATTTACTGCATGGAAAAGCTGTGTATGAATGTTTCATGTTTAATGCTTTAATTTTGATGAAAAACAGAACATGTCTTAGTGAATCAAGCTCGACTTTGCCTTTAGACTATTCCTTTTCAACTTCAAAACAAGGCAATCAGAATTAAAAAAATAGTTACACTACAAGATTTTCTAGGTGTAAAACCTACACACGATAAAGTAAACAACATGTGGACCTTTACTTGCATTCAAGATATCTAATAACAGATATATAGACATCAAACAGACCATATCTGTTAACTTTAAGCAACTTACTGGTCTTTGAGTTCTATAAACTGTCTGTCCAATTCTGCAAGATCATCCATATATTCTGCTCGCTTCTTGTCACATTCATCTTCATCCATTTCTGAAAAACACTGACACTGCATTACAAATTATTTCTCATGACAAGTGACCCTTTACAATTTCACAAATTATTTCTCATGACAAGTGACCCTTTACAAGTTCAAAAAACGCAGGATAATGATGGTGGATTATAGACAATCATATACAGTGAATATAATCACAAATGAAACAGACTTGACATCAGTACTAAAATGTTTTGTGACCTTTTGAAAATCTAGCTTATGATGAGAACTAGGGAGGAATCTATATTCACTGCCTATTGAGGTTATTATATGTCTTTTATATGTTTCCCTACATTTCTGCAGGTCTCACAGCAATGTTTGTGTATGTGTTTGTGTCCTAGTACAAATAGGCTCTTATATGCGTAGTATTAATCTTCTTGTGATTATACATTTTTTTTAATGTACAAGAACTTTTTTTAATTAACCATTAACTCACATCCATCTGCTTTTTAAAGTTTTGTTAAAAATGAATGTCATCATTACTAACTGTATGGCGGGTGCTTCACTAACCGTTGAATGTATTCAAATCAATGAATAAAACGATCCGGGAAATGGCGGAGAAAAATCAATGTTTTGTTATAAGATTCTTAGCATGGAACTGTGTTTATCCAAGTAACAACTGTCAGAGGCTATCTGAGATAATGTTTCATCTCAGGTACAGACAAAACTTCCTATCCTTAAAAGTTTGACCTGGCAACTGCTTCGGGCATGATGCATTTATCATCTGTAATCACCTTACACTTTAAGACTTGCACACTAAACATATACTTTTAATGAGCACACAGCTTTGTACCCCCCACCCAAAAAAAAAATGTATGTAGACGTATTTTGTTTATGGCGCGTACTTTCTTTAAATACAAAATGGCTGCCCTAGCAAATCAACACACCAAAAACGAACACAAATACGAACAACCACGGACCATTTATGCAAATTTTTGCAAAGGAAAGAGATTATGTATTTAACAAAGTTACATAAATACTTCAATTGTAATCATTTAGATGCGGGAGAGTTGTAACATACCAGTTGATTCATCGCCATCCTCCTCGCATTCTTCTTCACCTTCCATTCCTGAACCCGACGCTGTTTCTTCCTCCGAGCTTTTGCTGCTTTCAACATCGTCTTGATCCATCGATTCCTCTTCGTGTTCTCCTTTCCCATTCTCTGCTACCGTCGGCATGATACTACTCAATAGCAATTCACGGGTGTTGCAGGCCTACATATGCACAGCTCATCAACACATCGTGTCTCGTCAAACAAACAAGTGCGGGACTACACAGCACAGGAGTCTGCACATGCGCAGTAAGGCTGAGCCTCGTTTTCAAAACGAAAGTGCTAGGGAATTCCTTTATTTCCGGTCAGCCGGAGCACCCATCACGGTACCCACGCTCACACCAGAACAGTGACATAACAAATGGGTCAATGTCTCATATTTTTTGAAGAGGGTATACAATTCTCGCAGCCCCTTGAAAACGTTTGGCCCGCAAATTTCAGGGCTTCAGACAGAACAACGCGTCATAAGCATGAGAAGCACATAAACATGGAAACAATTACTGTATATACATGAATTCTGCTTCCTTTCCTCTGACACTGCTGCTCATTCAAAGTCGATTGAGCCATGTAGCATTTAATGGTCGTAGATTATTTGATTTAACACAAAAGCAAATAAAACTGAAACACCCACAGGTTCTTCGTCAAATAGATTAGCTCCACATAAATAAGTAAACTAGGAGTATAAGAAACTGGACCACTGAAATCCATGCATGTTTTATTTATTCGACTGTATTTCAAGTCTAAATCGAATGCAAAGGAAACAGAGACCTAATGCACTAAGTGGGACATTAGAGAAAATCCAGAACTAGACAAAAAAAGTGCCGCTTCACTGACTGAAAACTGTAAGATTTTATCTAGCAGGCGGCACCACGTTTTCCTTGTTGCTGTAGTCCAGGAAGAGAGAAAACATGATGGCGCTCGCTTTATACAGTAGGGCAGGGATATTCAATCTTTTGGAAGTCAGATTTTCTACAACAGGCAAGTCTTGTATGTCTCCTCTAGACGTAATACCGTAGGGGAATTTTTTTGAAAACTTGAAAATATTTCCCTTAAGAATTGTTTCTGAACGTGATTCCATGTTTTATAAAGCTACGAATAGTTTTAAAGACCGAGACCAAGTGCATTTATCACGGAAAGGGCCCCCGGTAGTGTAGTGGTTAAAACACTCGCTTGTCACCACTGCAGTGAGCGGCTCAGGGTTCAGATCTCGTCTCGGGACACTCTCTGTATGTGACACCTGTTCGCAGGGCTGGGCGGCGGGGGTTTTCTCCGGGTACTCCGGTTTCCTCCCCCCTCCCTTTCCTCCCTTTCCCCCCATAGTGCGAAATCACCGCAAGGTGGAAGCACTTTCCAACTAAATAAACAACAACAACAACAACAACAACATTTATCACGGATTTTTATTCCTGCAGCTTGATCGTGGTTCGTGACAGGAGAGAACAACCGCAGCATTTATAGGCAAATTGTATTGTAATAACAGTGAAGGATTCAGGTTATTAGAGTTTTACTAATATTTTAATGTCAGGAACTATCTCTGTGGTAGCTAATCAGAGACAGTGCTTCAACTAACAATATGTAAATGTTATTCTCAGTTTTGACGCTATGTTATTCTAAACTCCAGCATGTCTGTACCACCACACGGCAAACAGTAGACTTTGTGAAAGCCTGCAGGTCCACTAACAAGGTGAAACTGAATGACGGCAAAACTGAGGTCTTTTTAACAGTCTGTGCAAATATCTGAATATATGCCATCCTCAACTGCTTCTACTTTCTCTGGGGTGAACATCTCTCTTTAGGTCTGCATGTATTAACCTCTCTTTAATTAGACAAAAAAAAAAAAAAAGATTCTGCAGCTGCTTCTTTTCCTTCGCTATGGCCCCACATTGCCACCGATGCCCCTTTTTTTTCAAACTGTGTATAGGTTCAAAGCCTTCAGATCTGGCCCCAGAACCCACTTCTACTTTCTCTGGAGTTAACTTCTCTCTTTAGGTCTGTTTGTGTTAACCTCTTATCTTTCATGATCAAGCAAACTCTTCTTTATCGCTTGTTGACTGTCGGTCCGTCTTATTTGTAGTCTTTTGTGTACAACGCATGAAGCTCATCTTCTTGACGACGACGACGACGACGACGACGACGACGATGATGATGATGATGATGATGATGATGATGATGATGATGATGATGATGATGATGATGATGAAAAACGAAGAAATTATTATTATTTATTTCTGACAACAAACGTTTACATTTATAAGTATACGTTTTCAAAGAGGAACAAGACCCTTGCCGTGTATATTCATGAGGGTCATCTATCATTTTTGTTTTGCGCTATAATATACATGTATGTGAATCACAGTATTAATTATATACACAAATACACTGCAGCATGCCATAGTGTGTGTGCATGTATATATATACATATACAGTTTGACATATGTGTGTGGTTTTTGGTCAGTGACACTACACGTGTAAAGAGGCGGACGGCCACCGCTAGTTGTCAGATTTGGCGGGACTTTGTTTTGGCTCTCGAAGTACATCGGTACAGTTGAAAAAGGTGCTCGGCGGTTATTGGGTAGGGCTCAAGTTACAAATCGCTCCGAACGTGGGAAGTTTAGCTGGCGAGGGGGAGACAGAGGGCAGAGAGCTGACACAGACAAAGAAGAGATAGAAGGATAGAAGAAGACGAGAAAAGACGTGCCTGACTTCGAGCTTCCCTGACGACGCAACGCAGCCGTGGCCATTACAACGTACGTTACCAGCCGGTGGAATAAAAGGTTGCAGACTTGCTGACTGTTCCTGGTTATTTTGGAGTGGGTGTTGAAAGTTTGCTGAGACACACCAAAAATGCCTCACCACTCGGTTACACACTTTTAGCACAGCCCCAGACTCCAGCTTATGTCCTTCTTCACAGATTTGTCAAACCTGCCCTTAAGTCGGTCTGCTTAAAGGACAAACCGAGCGCAACATTATTTCTTTATGATCGGGTTACTTTCGTTTTAAAATAATAATTCCCAAACTATGTGTACAAGATATAAGCCTTCAAACATCGACATTCTCACCTGCAACTAGGAAAGCGGGAGAAAACTACTCTCCTATGCTGAAGGCTCTCTTACGCACTCGAAGTATTTGTAACATGGCGAGTGTGAGTCTTCAAGTCAAATGAAAAAACATCGCTCAGGTTGTCTGTTCAAGAAGCGATTTTTTTTTTGCCAAAAATGGAATACAGCCCTACAGATTGGAACTTTATTTAGAAGCTTTGAATGAAGTTAATAAATAATTAAATGGTCCAAACTGATTTCATTCAACAGACTAGTAAGTCAATCAGATGAAAATTTAATAGGCAACAATCACCGTCATTACAGTCTACATGGTATTATTACTGATTGTCTGTTACAAAGTGGGAGCATTTGAGTTAATTTTCCCGTGTGTATTATTGTTAATAAAATGTAAACACGTTTCAAAAGTGTTTACCTAAGAGAAACTCCTGTAATTTTTTTTTTAATTTGATGGTTTCAAGCATTGCATTTTTATTTTATAGTTACAACTGACTGTGGATAAGGATTTTTTTACAATTAAAAATATCATGACAGTTTGAAACATGTTTATTGACGTAAAAACTTATTTCTTCTTCATTTAGCTGCATGCAGAATTTTCTATTTACTAACTGATACACGCCCGTGTTCCCGTTTAAGCTCCTTATGTTTATCACCCTCAATTTTATTTTTCCTTTTTTAGCTGTTTCGAGCACGCACATCAAGAGTACCCTCACACTGTCAGTTGTTTTTAGCATTATGCTGGATAAAGATACGACTGATTATGATGTGTTTGTGACTGTCACACGATGTTACTTGTAGACCAGACGGTGTAGAAACCGTCGATGTTGTATATCTGGTACTTCATCTACCCGCAATCGTAGTTGTTTTAACAGCTCGTGCTTCTATATAGTAAGCAATACTGTAGGAATAAGATTTCTTAGTTTTACTGAAAGTCCAAGACTTGCTTGTACTGTATAAGTGTCTGGATAACAATCGATTTTGAAATGTTTCGAGCAAATTCTTGAGTGCGGTGTGAGGACGAAGTTCGCACAGCCCGTTTGAACAAAGCAGAGATCTATTTATGCACATCTCTGAACAAAGTTAATCCACTGGCGTTTGCTGCCATTATCTTTAGGATTTCCTTAATGAGTACAAACTCCATCTGAATGTCGACAAGAACATTCAGCAACAGCACAATATGTCCTGGTCAGTTTTCTTTTACCGAGGATTGCATCTTTTCTCTTCGACTTCAGGTCGTGCAGACCGGGCTATTTTTAGAAATACTTCCGTTTCTTCACTTCTTGTTTTCTCGACAAATCCAGGAGTGCTTAAAAGAAAAATATGAATATAAAATCTTTTATGCCTCTTTGTCATAAAATACCACCGGAATATGTTTTTGTGATACCTTGTGCTCTGTTTCCAGCGATTTTTGCCAGGCCAGGCGGATAGACGAGAATCTCTAGTTTATATTGACAGATGAATAGAAGTCTGTCTGGAAGTTTCACGCAGACTCATAGAAGAGATCTCCTTGGGAATAAGCTCACTTCATTCTGACATATTAAGACTGCCTTACCTACTTTCCACTGATAATACTGTATACGCTTTATTCCACACATCCCTGAAGGACGACAACCTAATATCAAACAAGAACTGCATTATAAATGATCACTGAATAAAATGTGCATAAGTTATTCGCCGATCAGATGTAAGTGAACAACGAGTGTAGGGTTAAAAAAAATCGAGCTAGGTGAGCAGGGAACGTTCCTCTTTCTTTGTTTACACGCTATCATTGATGATCAGAGATTTTCTACCCTTATGACAATGCACACGGATCTGGCACACAAAGTATTGGAAATATCATTCAGATCTCTATCCACAAGCATAGAGGTTTCAGGGTACGACGTATTTGGAAAAGGTTGTGAGGTCAAAAGACGCCATCTCGGTAGTACGATTTGCAAAAATAAATGTCAAACAATGGGTGTATAGAGTTTGATTGCCGAGATCAATGAATATGTTGTAGCCGAGACATCCTCAGACGCCATTTTAATAACTGACACCAATTGACCAGATTACTGTTCTGTAATGAGCTTGTCATCCTGATATTAATTGCCGATTTTCCTAATGACTTAAGGCAGTAAGGGAGCTAATGATTCAAATAGCAGGTAAATATTATGAACAATTATAGCAGGGAGTTTTTATAACGAGGTTCGACTGAACATTCGCAAGACAGCTGGGCGCACAGCTTCACCCAGGTCAGCGTCGATCTTTTTTTTCAGATCAAATCTCGACGTGACGCCGATTTTGTTGCGGGAACGTTAGTTCATATAGCGGATAAAGCAAAATTTTAAAAAATTTCAGCAGGAAATTGAAAAGCAGGAGCTCGGATGGTGAGGTTCGACTGCGTAATGTAAATAGACTGGGAAAAACAGCTGTAGATCTGGCAGTAGTATGAATCACCCAGTGCATATTAGCACGGATCTATGATATACCTCGCAATATGAAGAGCTTAGCTCCCTTAAGAGTTCAATAAATCGAGCTTAGTACCCTTAAAAAGTCGAACGTAGTCCCATTAAAAGTGCAATAAGTCGAGCGTAGTCCCCTTAAAAGTGCAATAACTCTTACAGAATTAAGAGTTACCTTCCCTAGACAGAGTAGACCCCCGCCCCCATCATCGCAAGTATCTTGTACAAAAGGAGAAAAATATTTAACATTTTATCACATATTTCATTATATACTGTACTGTATGTGTAGTTGAAAGACTCAAAATAATGACGCAAGTGAAAAAGAGATAAGAAGACGTTGATAAATTGATCGGAGAGATATCGTAAAAGTTTGACACTCCCAACCTACGAAGACACACTGACGCGAGCACACTAAGCTACAAAGGAACAGGAGCCAGGATTTAATTTAAACCGACGGGCAAGCTGTCACAACTTTCTAATCAATTTCTTGACTGTAAAACGTCACCAGACTCACCCTGGCCGTCTACACGAAAAGTTGAACACGTCAAGACTCGCTGTGTCATTTTTCGTCCTTAGGCAGACGACATCTGAGAGGCCCAGACAGTAATTTTTAATATCGTATTCCATTTCTCATTTCTCCAAAGTGAAACTGGATGCAAAATCTACGTGGAGATTTAAATTATTTTCAGACCTAGCTAGTATATTTCAAGAAAACAACAAAAAGTGTGATCGATGTATATAAAATCCGTAGTTTTTCACTGTAATGAGGCGAAAGACGATCCACTCGACACGATGCGGGAAGACGCTTATAAAGCTCGTGCTAGCCAGGAAGAGGGGAACGGTGACATTCAGCAAGACAATATCATCAAGCCTCGGATAAACTACTGCGGGATTTGTGCACGGCAGTGAAACAAGTTACGTCTTCCTGCAACATTCGACTTTTTCCCTGCAATAAAAAACTGCGCCGTGTTAAGTGTCGTGCGCACAAATTGATTTGGTGATCCCTAACTTCATCTGGACGAAGAGCTCGATACGATGGCGACCCATTTTGTACGTGTTCTAATGTTCCTCGCCAGCATAGTGTGGGACTATCCCGTGGCAAGGTGAGAAATAAACGGTGTATTTTGTCAATTCAGCCTCTATGGCCATCTTTACTAGTCAAGTATTGTAGTCACACTCGTGTCCCTGATTGCAATTGTCTCAAAGCACTCTCTCTCTCTCTCTCACACACACACACACACAATAACACAGAGCAAACCGTTTTTAACAGTTTGTGAGAGACGGCCATGTGTCCTGCTGGTGCTCTTTGCGCGTGTTCATCCATCAAACCATTGTAAACAAACGGCGCCTAGTATAACTAAACGGTTTGAACTTTTATTTGTTTTCTCAGAGTATGCAGAACAAACTTAAACAGAGCACAACAAAAGACCAAACAGTGTTATAAATTAACAGTGCATGTCCTTATGTACCACTGGGCTACAACCTTTTTTTTATGCAGTTGTAGTTTAGATGGTAAGCACCTACTTGTGGTATATAAAAGTTCATTTTTAAGAGAACTGATGAAATAACGAGTGATTCAAGAAAAAAATCTTTTTGAACAACTAGTTTAGATAGCGGAACATATATTTTATTCTTATGACATTATAGAATTTGGGCATATATAAACGGGCAAGAACTATTCATATTTCCTGAAGGAAGAGAGAGGGAGAAGGACCGACGATGGGGATGAAAACAGCAGCAACAAAAACAAGTGTGTTCTTGAAACAATAAAAGTATTGCAAATGTTCCCTCTGTCCTCAAGATCAGTACAATTTAGGTAAAGTACATTATGCTACGACAGCTACGTGGTAACTGCGTCAGTCGTTTCACTCTCCTTGTTTGCTGCAGAGCCCAGAAGGCGGGACAGCTGTGCGACCTTGACCTGTGGTACATGGACATGGCGGCAGAGGGCGCTTTCGACGGCGACCTTCGTCAAGAGCAGCACTCGGTCAAGGAGCGGATCGAGGCGCTGATTGCTCGACACCGCAGCCAGCCCAGCGGCGGCCGCATCAGCTGCTCCACTCTCGCCACCTTCGAGAACATTCTGTTCAACAGCCGGAGTGACAGAGCAGCACAACGACCTAGCAACGCCGGCAGCCTTCCCCATGAATCTGACAGAAGCTCGCGTAAAACGAACATTAACTTGTCTGAGACTAGTAGTAATCCTCGGGATTCGAATCCAGAGGCGCTTGAAGGAGGCTATCTGACAAAAGACATGAATGGACACGTTGGTGTTGAGCGAGACACAATAAGATTATCAAGCGACAAGAAAATGGCACAGACACGCGTGCACCTTGATAAGATGTACACCGAGGAAGATGACCAAAAGTCTTCACTAAAGGACCCGGATATGGCAACAGAAAGAAAAGATCCAGTGACGACTTCTTTAAGAGATGATTTGATGAGGGAAGAACGAGATCCTGGATCATCAGCGGGAGAGAAGACGAGAGTGTCTGAGCTGGTCGCATTCGGTGGCAAGTCCATGCATGAGACTCTCACCTCTCCATCAGATGGCACTAATGTAGACGTGAGTTTGGGTAGGGAAACGTCGGTGGCGGTCGAGTTCGACGGGGATGGAAGTGTCGACACAGATGACGCAGCCATGGACACGTCGTCATCAGGTGAGGTGCAAAGTCACGTGAAAAAGTCACAGCCAGAAGGAGCAGTAGGTGGAGAGCAGGCAGATTCCGGCGCTACCTCGCTCACAGCGCCCGAAAGGTCGTCGGCAGACGACACGAGCAAAGAGGAGGAGAAGGAGAAGGCGAAAAGCACTCGGGCAGAATTCATGTGCGAACATAACTGCTCGTCAGCTACCGAAGCCAACGGAGAAGAAACAGCCAATAAGATCGTGGCAGAATCTTTTCAAGAACGAATGACGACCAAGCCAAAGACCTCAGTGGGCGGTATTTCCCAGGTCTCCTCATCTCAGGAATCCTCATCGACAAAACGAAAGCGACGAGATAGCGAATTACGTCCCTTGTGGACTTGCCAGTACCTTCAACACATCAAGTGTTTTGTACATGAACACTTCTTTCGTGCTATAGAATTTCCACCCTCCAACACCAGATCTGGACACAGACGGGTGAATGTCTGGATGGTGTGTACGTGTCCACGTACGGTTCGGAACAAAGGAAAACAAAGCAGCAAAAGCAGACCATATGTTTGTCAGTATTATGAGATCATGGAAAGTCTACTTGGAGATTTACCTTCTAACTTTACAGTTTTGAAACGCAAACCTGCATCCACTTCAACAACCAGACAGAGCGACCTTCTAGGAGTGTGTTCTTCCATGGGGTTATTTTTTCCAGTAGCACACCAGTGCCTTGTCGATTATCAGGGTGACGATGTCAATGCTATACGCACAAATCACGATTTTAAAGACAATGAAACAAAGTCTTCTATGATGGGGGATGAGATTTTGATTTCAGGTGAGGAAGCTATAACAAACAACGACATGCAGTCGTATGATATGACGTTATCAGAGCTGAATCTGATGCGAGACGTTGATGTGTTATCAAGTGGTACTGTAGCAGCAGATGACTCAGGTGTAGTAAATACCGTGCAGAATACGCTGAGGTCGGATAGTAAAGACACCACACGCGATACAGCTACTTCAGGTGCTATTGACGCGCTGCCGTCGGCTAGTGCGAGAATTATTGGTGACACCGATGAATCGGCTGGGATGGACAAGGAATCGTTTATTTACCTGGTGCAAACAAACGGTGGCTATGTCGACTGTATCTCAAGCAGCTTATACGTGTTTGAACTATGGCGAGCAGTCAAACGAAAAGCAACTTCAAGGTTGGATGACACGAGAGAAACAGAAGAGGCCGATGATATTTCGGACGAAAATGAGGATGTACCGAAAGGGACCTCGCTTTCTGAGTTTTCAGATGACGATGATGAATCTATCCTTCCTGAGACAAAGACGCCAATTAAAAGAAAAGCATCGATGGGAGTTAAGAGGGAAGTTGTCGAATCACCCGCAGGGTACAGCCAGGACACCACTTTTGATAAGAATAACGATAATAGTCTGGATGATACCGCTTATGCTATGGACGACACTCTTAACAAGAAAACTAATGACGACGATCGATATTTTGTGAAAGGCGACGACGAACGTGAGGAAGGGCAAAACAAAAACAGTATTAATGACAAGAGGGAGTCAAGCAATTCCGAGGCACATCACCTGGAGCAACTGTTACACAGGCAGTCTTTAGAGCAGACGTCCAAAATTCAGTCTTTAGAGTTGATGATTATGAAACTGGAGAAGCAGGTGTTGACCCAAACCATGCATGAGCAAAAGGAGCTGACTCGTCTGCTGCAGCTGGAGAACCAGATTATGCATCTGGAGAACAAGCTGTTGCGACTCAACCAAAGCCACGCCCTTCTTCACGAAGAAAACGAGAAGATGAAATCCAGGCAAAGCCAATATCTCGCTCTCGAGCATAAGGCTGGCGACCAGAGTGGTCCCGGTCACCTTGGGTTGGCAGACGGTCGCGAAGGAAGCATGCACTTGCAACTGGTCTCGGCGCAACAGACAAAAGTGACAAGGCTGGGCAAGATGCTGAGGAGCCAGGCAGCCGTAGTCCACCGGCTACAGAGGCAGTATGACCAACTGGAGGGGCAGAGCAAAGCGCTGGAGCAGCTCGTCACCAGTCAGGCCCTTGTCTTGTCTCAAGCCACGTTTAAGCTGCAGGAACTGGCTGAGGAGAACTTGAAGATCCGAAAGAAAATCCTCGAGATGGGATCCAGGCAAGACCCGTCTTTGTCACCCTCTCGCGTTCTGGAGAAGATAGAAGATCTGTTGCACAAGGGGTTCTCCTTGGCCAGTGCAGGTCGGTCTCCGAGTCAGTCTGAAATGTTAGCATCTCAACGGGAGAGTGAAGCAAGTCAGCCAGGAATTAAAGAAGCGAGAAGGAAGTGGTCAGATATTATGACACTATTACCTTTCTCCTCCAGAGCACGCACCGAGAGTAGGCAACGTAAATGCGAAGGAAATAAGGCCGCTAGGGTTTGTCTCTACTACGTCGCAATCGTAACTCAATGTCCTCCGTTCAGTGCGGTCACGTGGAGTAAATGTCCTTACTTAGCGGGAGAGATTTTCAGCGATGGACCGACAGGAACTTCTGAGGTTGCTAACACACGGAATCGCGTCATTGATACAAAAAGAGCGTCTGTCGGCGAGAGCACAACAGCCACCGGCATACCTCCTCCCAAAGTCCTTCCGCACACAAAGCTAGGCTCCGAAGGGACAACTGGAGGGACGATATCTTTTGGGGGCGTCACTGTAGCGGGTCGAGAGGAAAAATTCAAGACAGATGACAGATGGGTTAAGAAATCGGAGTATCGCACTACTGGAGAGGACAAAATGTCAGGAAAGGCGCTTGAAAGACTTGACTTACCACCAACTGTTTCTGTCCAAGATGCTCAAAGTCCTGGCAGGGTAGTTCAACCAGACATTGCTCCAAAAGACACCACAACAGGCCGCTTCGCTGATCAGGTGGAAACCCATGATGGAGAGGTTGTAGATGTCGTGGACATTCCGGAAATACAACCTCCGACGGTCTTGAGAATACTGAAAGCAGAGGCCCCAGGAGACTCCACCCGTTTTTCAAACAGGTTTGAAAAGCACGTAGAGAGTCATGTTCTTCCACGACCTGTGAGGGTAATTGATGGGGCGATGCAGGATGACGAAAATGCCGATGGAGCAGCTCGAGACGGTGACCCACGCAGAGGACAATCACCCTATTCGTTGGGTGACCCGGCCTCGTCAGCTCGTCTGGAGAAAGCGATTGCCAATCAGGAGAGCGCGACGAAAGAGAGGACCAATCGCGATTCTGCAGCGACAGGCAAGGCCAGTGAAAACAAAATTCCTGGGGAACAGCTTCATCGGGGAGGGGAGCCGGCAATGGAACAGGTGAACAATCACGGGGAAATGGAAGCAGAAGAAATGGAGAAAAAGCTACTGGCCGCAGAAAGACGGATGCTGCTGTACCCGTCTGTTGATAGCAGAAAACCTAGAGGTAACAATTTTGCTTTATTCTGCCTTATTTTCTGTCATTCTTTTAAACAAAAAATGAACGCATCATTCTAACTGTAATTAATGATAAGACTCGCACTGTTATCATTATTGTGTGATGGGGATGGTGGTGGGAGTGTACCCTATCCTAGCACGTTGATGTCAGAGACATTGTCGACCTCACAAACTTGTTCCAAGAAAAAGCCTCTTTACACGAGTGCCTATATTCATCCATTCGTCTTTTCGTTTCTGTTTTATTTTTTCGTTGTTTTTTTTCTCTAAAGACTGTTATGACATCTTGATGAAGGCTGGTGGTCAACCTCGGAACGGAGCATACAAGGTATTTGTGGCCGGCCTTCACCTGTACGTCACTGTGTTCTGTGACATGAGGGGTGGCGGCTGGACACTGCTGCTGAGACGAGAGGATGGGTCAGTGGACTTCTACAGGGACTGGAAGGACTATAAGGAGGGCTTTGGAGGTTAGTGTAACTACTAGAGCTGAAAGGAATTATAAGGAGGGGTATTAGATTAGTGTCACTACAGTGACCAAAAGGGCTGTAAGGAGGTATCTGTAGATTAGCGTAACATCAGGGACTAGAAGTATTATAGAAGGGATCTGGATGTCAGTGTGGCTACAAGAATTAAAAGGAGGGCTACTAAGGTTAGTGTAGCAGCAGGTGCTGAAAAGACTATAAGGAGGACTTTGAAGGTGAGTGTAACTTCAGGGACTAGAAGAATTATAAGGAGGGATCTGGGTCCAGTTGCACAACTCGTTTCTAAACCTTAAAACTGTTCTAAAGAAGCAAAATCTTTTCTTAGCCATTTTGGTGCATTGCAGAAAAACATACAAAAGATTGTACTGACATGACGGAAAGACAAACTTAAACAACTTTATCTTTCTTAAAGTACTTTTAGTTTTAAAAATTCTAAAATTGTGGTGTGCACTTAAAACTAATTATCTAAAGAGAGTTAAGCCCTAAAAGTGTTTAAAATTAGAAATGTGCAACTGGCCCCTGGAAGTTGCAAGGTCACATCTGGTACACAACTTGAATATGTTTCAATAGGCCTATTTATTACTCAACTTCGATGTAACATATTGCAACACGTCTGTGGGTCTATCAATATTTCACGCCATTTGTTCAAACCCTGACACTTCAAGCAGCTTATGTCCCTTGCATCAGAGTTCACGCTGTATTCATCTGTTATCTGCTCAACTTCTCACAGCTGATTTATGTACATAGAGATATGTGAATAAGGGAGGGTGGGCTTAAAAGACAACAGGAGCGCTCAGCGAAAATGGCTGGAAATAAAGCACAAACTATCACAAAAAGATGTTTCGGTGGTATTTTATGACAAAGAGGCATGAAAGATTTTATAATAACATTTTTCTCTTTAGCACACATGGATTTGTCGAGAAAACAGGAAGTGACGAAACGAACTTGAAAAAAAAATAGCGCCGTTTGCACAAGCTGAAGTCGAAGAGAAAAGATGCAATCTTCGTTAAAAGAAACTGACCAGGAGACATTGTGCTGTTCCTGAATGTTCTCTTCGACACTCAGATGGAGTTTGTACTCATGAAGGAAATCATAAACATAATGGCAACAAACGCCAGTGGATTAACTTTGTTCAGAGCTGTGTTTATACAGATCTGTTTTGTTCAAACGTGCTGTGCGAACTTCATCCCCACATCGTACTCAAGAATTTGCTCAAAACATTTCAAAATCGATTGTTATCCAGTTACTTATACAGTACAAGCATGTCTTGGACTTTCAGTAAAACGAATAAATCTTATTCATACAGCAGTGCTTACTATACAACAGCAGGATATGTTTAAAACAACTACGATTGCGGGTAGATGAAGCACCAGATATGCAACATTGACAGTTTCTACACCAACTGGTCTACAAGTAACATCTTGTGGCAATCACAAACACAACATAATCAGTCGTATCTTTATGCAGCATAATGCTAAAACAACTGACAGTGAGAGGGCACCATTGTTGTGCGTGATCGAAACAGCTAAAAAAGGAAAAAAAGAATTGAGGCTGATAAACACATTATAAGGAGCTTAAACGGGAACACGTGCGTGTATCAGTAAGTAAATAGAAAATTTTGCATGCAGCTAAATGAGGAAGAAATAAGTTTTCACATCGATAAACATGTTTCAAACTATCATTATATTTTTAATTGAAAAAAATCATTATCAGCAGTCAGTTGTAACTATTGTTGCCCATTAAATTTTGATCTGACTGACTTACCAGTCTGTTGAATGAATTCCGTTTGGACCATTTAATTATTTTTTAACTTCAGTCGAAGCTTCTAAATAAAGTTCCAACCTGTAGTGCTGTATTCCAAATTCAGCTGTTTCATTTTTTTTCTTTTTTTGCAAACAAAATCGCTTCTTGAACACGACAACCTGAGCGATGTTTCTTCATTTGACTTGAAGACATATACACACTCGCTGTTACAAATACTTCGATCACGTAAGAGAACCTCCAGTACAGAAGAGTACTGTTCCTGCCTTCCTAGTTGCAGGTGAGAATGCCGATGTTTGAAGGTTTATATCTTTAAAATTAAGGATAATTATGTACTCATATTTTGGGAATTATTATTTTAAAACGAAAGTAACCCGATCATAAAGAAATAATGTTGCGCTCCTGTTGTCCTTCAAACTAGGAACACCATCTTTACAAAAAAAAAAAAATTCCAAGGACAGTAACTCGAAGAGCGAGGGATACAGCGTGTTGGAGTTAACTGAGCTTGAGAAGGCAGCAGAACAGCAGTAGTCGATATCGTTTTTGGGCAAGTGTTGTTAGTGATTTATGACGAAACTTTGAGGACAGGGTCGTTGTTTGGGGACTGAAATGCTAATTCATATAATTAGTCGGATGCTTGCGCGTATGTGTGTGTGTGTGTGTGTGTGTGTGTGTGTGTGTGTGTGTGTGTGTGTGTGTGTGGAGGGGAGCTGAATTTGTCTCGCACTGTTGTGGTTCGCTGGATAATGAATCATTCTTTAGTATTAATATTATTGTGCCAATACCGACGGCCCATTAATGGTCCAAATGATTAAACAGTGCTAATACTTATGAAAAATGTATATGAACTAGATCTCTCTCTCTCTCTCTCTCTCACTCTGAGCTATGCAGATATCCATCTAAACACTTCTTTTCTTGTTGTATAGTTTAATTATTTATTTGATAATTCAAGATTCCTGGACAGAAGGTGCTCTAAAACTTCTACCTAACTATAGGTAGGTTTACAACCAAGTAACTATAGAGGCATGTCATTATTAAACATTTACAGTAAGTTATATAGAATTTCTTTGTTACTTTAATAATTTCGTACACTGTGTTGAACAAAATGATTTTTATGGAGACGAGCAGAACACTACAGTGTAATATTGCTAATATATTTACACTGTTGGGGTTGATATAGAAACAACTAATACAGTAATTTTAAAAAACGGTACATGTCATTTAATTGATTTTCAGAAGGTTTTTATTCTGTTTTCACAATATTTTTTGGGAGATTTTAAGTAAGAACAGTATTTTAGGAAACTTATTTTGGTCAGTTTAAAAATTTACACAGCCGTCAAAGCCCGGGTTCGGGCTAACAAAAGTTTGACATGTTTGTTTGAAGTTCCTGAAAGCTTAAAGAAGCTAGCATTGTTTGCACTTTGCTGATGAATTAAATGTAGAAATCTGCCATAAAGCACTGTTTTCAGATGGTGAAACAGATTACCAAAAAGCAGGATATGTCATAATGCGTATAAAACACTTATAGTACACGAGCATTTTTTTAAACATATGAGTCGGGTATATTCGAAGTAATTAATGCGATATGTGCCCCAGAGTGTGTTCACTTAATAAGAAGTTCACTTCTTGTTGGAGTATCAGGCACATGCCGCGATCGAAAAAAAGCTCATACAAGCATAATTAAGGAACCTAATCTTGGAACAGAAGAAACAAGAGTGGCGCTTAAAAGAAAAATTAGAGAGAGAGAGAATGGGAAATAACAGTAACATAACTTCATTTCTATTATATGAGAATCAACGTCGTGCGATCACATGAGGTTCATTAAATGAGTTTGTCTTCCATTGTCTGTCTTCCTCAACGTATTTTTTTTTTAAAGTCTATCGTATGCTTTCGCGTGTGTTCTCTCTTTCCAACCCCAAACGTTGTTTGCTCTCACCGCGAGTTTGTCTGCAGGTCCATTCGGTGAACACTACTTGGGAAACGAAGTGGTGCACCATCTCACTAACCAGGCCTACTACAGTCTGCAGGTGGATCTCAAGGCCTGGGACGGGGAGAAAAAAACGGCTCACTACCGTCATTTCTGGCTGGACAGTGAAGACCAAGGTGTCACACACACACACGCACGCACGCACGCGCACGCACGCACGCACACACACACACACACACGTTTAAATGTACATGTAAATAAGAACGGCATGAAAAAATATTGTTTGATCCGAAACCAAAATTGCTGCATATTAGCAGCAGTCGAGAAGAGATAGCCTTGCCAAAAAGCAAAGAAAAAAAAGGTGTTCAACATTGAAAAGCAGAAAAGGTTCCGCCGAGATTTGAACTCGGATCGCTGGATTCAGAGTCCAGACTGCTGACCATTACACCATTGAACCTCACGCTTCAAGAGGCATAAATTTGGATCAGAAGATTGGAGAGATGTAGGGTTGTAGTCTCGGCTCATCATGGCTTTTGATGTAACTGACAGATCTTATTTGTCATGAAACGTAACTAAAGGATGCTAAAAAAAAAAATAGGGTTGAGGTTTCTGCGTACGACCTCTATGCTTTAAGACATTTACCACCACTTTACTTATTATTTCACTATCACAATGTCATTACGAGCCATAAACTGTTCCATCCTTTGTAGGCGTCAGAGAGAAGAAAGCAATTGTGTAGTAAAACAAAATATTGACATAGGATGTAAACATTTTTTATAGCAAGATGTTAAGTATGTAAAGCTATAGGTTTACGTAAGTACTTCTGTGAAGAGATAAATATGTTAGCCAAGCGGCCAGTCACTCGGTCAGTCAATCAGTATGTCAGTCTGTATCATGACCTGCTCCCTTCTCACTTTGTTGACTTTATTCTTATTATTTTTCTCGTGTTCTTACTGTGTGTGTGTGTGTGTGTGTGTGTGTGTGTGTGTGTGTGTGTGTGTGTCCCAAATCTGTTCCCCTATAATTTCCCTCTCATTTAATTCCCTCTTCCTACGATGCAACTGAATAAAGCGATAATCTGACAATAAACCCTAGAGATGTCGAAACATAATGAGAATGACAACACTGTGTTAACTCCCAGCCTCCTTTGACTTTCATCTCTCACTGTGCCCATCTGTTATCTATGCGCAGGATTCCGGCTGCACGTGCTGGGCTACTCTGGGACTGCCGGTGACGGCCTGGGCAAGCACGACGGCATGCAGTTCAGCACCAGGGACGTCGATAACGACCTACTGGTCAAGGAGATGGGGGGCAGCTGCGCGCGCCGCTTCCAGGGGGCAGGGTGGTACTACAAATGCTACGCCTCCAACATCATGGGGCTGCACTACGTAGACGGGGCCGTGCCGGAGAAAAGGTTCGACGGCGTGGCCTGGAAACCCTGGCGGGGCCCCAACTACTCGCTGAAGGAAGTGGTGATGAAGATCAGACCTATCAGCGCGCCCTGATGATACAGAACGAAGTCACTAATATTTTAAAGCATCTTAGTGTTATAGGGTAGTATCCAGCTAACGCCACTGTGCACCATTCTCCTCTGCCAACCGGTCCCTGGACGTGATTTTTGTTTTCCTACCGCCCTGTACGACTTGTCGATAACAATATAATTATACAATTAGCGTGTAGCTTATGTGGATGAAACTATATAGCATTGTGATAAAAGGGAGCTTGGCTGTTCTTGCTGTTTTGAAGTCGTGAGTTCGATTCTCATCAGTGTCATTTTTTTTTAAATACACACCTATGTTTCATGTTTTATTTTGTTTGTTCAGGATATTCCATTTTTAAGCGTATTTCATTTTTTATGCTTTCAATATCGAGAAGCATACGTTTAAGGTTACTGCTTCCGCTAACGTTGAGGTTTTAGTCTGTGATGTAAGTTAGCGTTGAGGTTTTAGTCTATGATGGCGGCTGATCTCGCCATATAAAAAAGAAAAAAAAAAGACGCAAGCGCACCCTACGCTGGTGGAAAGCAAAAGTTGCGTGCACCAGCGGTTGGTTCTGACAACAGGCCATCACTGACCAGTGACAATCTCCTACTAGTTTGTCTTCATTTTTGCGAAGCAATTGCGGCGATCAGTTGTATAAAGTGACTAATAATTCATTCATCCATCAAGACTCGATCTTATTACTCATCCGTCATTTTACCTAGGTTGTAGGCATAATCATGATCTGTGAGTGTATTTAGGTAGGTAGGTAGGTGTGTGTGTGTGTGTGTGTGTGTGTGTGTGTGTGCGCGTTCGCGCTCATTGGCTTTGTAATTAGCGGTTTATGAGAGGTTTATGTGTGCACGTGTGTGTGTGTGTGTGTGGAAACCCATTTCACGTGAACCTTCATTTGCATTAATCATTTCATTATGTGTAGTTTAGGAAATGCACGAACTGATTAAAAAATATCTTCAGTGTGCCTCGTGTGCTTTTGTAAACACAGAAAAAACGAGACTGAATTTTCGGGAAGCAGGAAATAAAGTGTTCGTGAGGGGCATTTCTCTTTAGACAACGTAGTCAGCAAATGTAGAGTTGCTTCCCTTTAACCAACCCCGTGAGTTGCGCGATGTACCGCTTGTGTGTGTGAGCGTGAGAATGATGAAAATAAGTGCGCTGCGTTAAAACTTCTTTTGAGTCTTAAAGTCCGAAAATGGATGAACCTTAGCTCGTGTTTCCTTGCCGACAATACAGTGATGTCCGTCCTATTTTCCTTCAAAAAATATCGCCATGCAGCGAAAATGAACATCTTTCCGAAATGCTGTCGTGTTAAAATGTCAGCATTACCAAACAACTAGCTTGGTTTTGATACAAATTTGTTAGCTTAATTAGGGTTAAATCACTACCTGTTGTTTATAGTAGCATAGAATGGGTGATACTGAATAGTTATTGCGTCTTATGTAATATTTTATAAAACCTGTATATACATTTATTCATAAGTATGTGGGTATAAATTATTTGTTTATATATATATATGTGTGTGTGTACAGGTGAATTAGAGTGAGTGTGCGTATGTATGCGTGGATGTGAGGACAGGAGGCTAACCTTATGATTTTGACAATAATCGCCAGATATCAATTCTTTCTTTTTTTTCTTTTTTCTTTCTTTCTCTGTATTCGATTTTCAAACTTTTACAGTGACGTAGGTGCGTGCCCTACCAAAACGCCTGTTTCCGGCCAAACAAAGAAGTATCGTAGATTTGTATCAGATGAAAAGTGCCAGGGCAGGATGAAAGACACGCCAGTGCGACAGATCCCGTTCGATCGTTTGAGTCTGTTCTTTTTCCAGATCGGCGAACCTGATTGATCTCTTGTGTCGCGGCGCGAAGTCAATGACCCAAAATCTCGTTCCAGGTCCTTTGTTTCTGAATATCTCGTCCTGATGCCACTTGCCTCTCTCCTCCACAGTCTGGCTGCTGCCGGTAAAGTGTCACAGAGTTGTCCTTCTGTAATGGCGCGGAGAAATTATTCTTGGCGTCAAATGAACAGGACAGACGGTCCGGGTGAGACTATGATTATATTTGCAGTTACTGTGGGTGGAACTGCGTCACTACCTCCGTTCGGTACCCTCAGTGCAAGCAATCCCTTCCCCGCAGCGGCTGGGGCCAAGCTGTTGCTCATCTTTGTTCTGGGTTTGTTTTTGTTTTTGTCCCTGACAAGGGAAGTAACAACCACTGCTCTTTCGTTCTGGTTGATTCACGATTAGTTTTCTTAGAAGAAACAATTTTCCAATCTGCCAATAGACACAGTTGCAGCCTGGTGATGGTTTATAGTTAATATTTGTTTCGTGCTCTCTCTCTCATCACAATTTCGTAGAGAAAAACAACTTGTTTCCAAAAATCACAAACTTTATAGCCAAATCAGGCTGATACAATGTTTATTGAAGGCTTTTTTTTAAAAATGCTCGGTCATCTGAACGGTATAGACAGTAGTTTCCAAGTCGGCCATTACACTACACTCCATTGTAGTCTAACGACTTAATATTTTTTCATTCCAGTAGAAAATTATAACTTTGGAAGTGTGCTCAAAAATAAAAAATACACCAAGTGTTAGTTACAACATAAGGTAAGTGGTGCATCATAGCAAAACACAAAAACGCGCAATCTTACACCTAAAACCAAACTTGAGGCTCAACTTCAGCCTCACACCCACACGTGCATATACAACGGCCACTTCATCTCTGGTTAAACTGCAAAGGGATTTCAAGGGCCTTTTACTTCTCCATACAGGTGTACAGGTATAGCATAAGTTCCTGAACTCAATAAAATAAATTCTCATATAATCAGTTTTAGATGTGATATGTACTCCTCTCAGTTCTTTCTTTTTGGCACTAAATGCTTTTACTTAAGAGCAATCATACACATAAAATACAAATAAATTAATCAATCATGCAATCGCATAAAAATTGTCGAATCCATGTCATATATATATATATATATAAATAACCCCGTTATATATACCAGTCTGATGGCTATTGGGATTACTGCGCATTGAGCGTATCTCTGCGATGCGGAAACTAGCGCATTATAAAACGACATCATCATCAGATATATATATATATATATATTGTAAAAACCCAGGTAGCTTTGCCTGAGTCCTTTTCTAAAGCAGCCTCGCCTTTGCATTCTGTGGCTCATGCTTCCAGAGTGCAAGCAAACGTAAATGCAAGCGAACCCCGAGGCAGCCTTAGGTGTATAGTCACAGTTGTTACAGACGCGGACTACCCCTGAGACAGTCTTACTCGAATACATTAGTCTCTGGCTCAGGCTCTCAGCTTTCACTGATACGGACGTCAGGCGCACCCTTGTCTTTTGTGGGGGACCTAGGAGGGGCTTCGTTCCTGTGCTCTCAAACCGATGCGGCAAAGATCAAAGGCTGCAATTACAGGACTAAGTTACAAGAGTGCAGTTCTTTTTCTCCTTTTTCATTTTTTTTAAAAACCCACTACTGCACTGTTTTCTCCTTACCAACCCTGCCCCGTTGTTCATGTGTTTGGTCTTCTTACCCTATGATTGACGTCTTCAGGCTGGGTGGCAACATTTTCTCTCATGCATGAGAGGATGTGTGTGTGAGAGAGACAAAACTCCTAATGCTCGAGGCTTGTCAGGTGCACGCTTGTCGGGTCACGTGCCACGCCCACCCAAAGTCGGGTGACGATCAAAGCGCATCATGAGATTCAGGGGAGATCAACAGGAAACGCACTTCCGATCGGTTTGCTGCCTTGTGAATCGCCATCATATACGTAAGAGGCTTGACGCTCCTCTCCCCTGACTTTCATTTTGAAGAAAAGTACCGCGTGCCCTCCCGTCTTTTGTAATTCTGCAGTCGAGGCATACAGCTGTATGGGCGGCTTTAGTTGACTTGAAATTTTGAAAAGCAACAGTTTTGCAGACTTTGGGATGGTCGTGGAGCTGACATAACGAAAATTATCTTTTTTGTACGAGAGGGCTGTCACTCTTTTTCAGCCGCTCAGCAAAATTTCCCCCCTTGTTAGACATTTTTTTCTGTGTCCCCATTCATCCCATTGGACTGACTCATAAATAATCTCTCCACTGAATGGTCTTTTACATCCCTTCTCCCAGAAAAACACTTTTCTCGCTCAGTCTAATAAGCGGTTGCTAGTCTGACAAAGAAAAAAAAAAGCTTGGGCTCATGTTGTCATGCGCAGTGGCACTGTCTCGGAATCGTATTTCTGTTGGAAACCAAATGAAGTAGGATAGAGGAGTTGTTTTTCGCTTTTATCTATTCGATAAAATGTTTCAGTTTAGATTAAGTCCTAAGTGGAAAATTACAGGACCCAGGATGCGCGTTCTATAAATACAAGTCATTTGATGTTATAATAATTTGTCGACGCGCATGTAGTCTTGGATAAGGTCGAAGTTAGCAATACATTTAGGTATACTCTTGAAGACAAGTGGATGGGTGAGAGAAGGCATTGGGTTGAAAAGAATGAGAAGAAAGGATAGATCATATGTAGCTAAAGTAAGCGTTGACAATGTTAATGAACAAAGGCTGAGTGACAAAGGAAACAGGTTTAGTGCGAAGAAGCATGTCGCATGCAGCTTGACAGTGCGATATGTAGAGTTATGTAGTGTGAATAAATGGACCAGAATAGGTGATGGTGAGGGTCTCCATGACGGGCATTAAACTGTAAGTGGTTCACTCTGTCTAGGACACTTGGTGTCTTTTTGTGTTTTCCATCTTTGTTTTCTGTTTGTCGTCAGTATTGTCGTTTATTCTTACGCCCTCGTCTTCTACCCTTTAGTCCATGTCTCTTCCTTGTTTTAAGCGCTAAGAGCATGCTCTCTATGAGTGTGAATATGCGCTATAAAAATCTTCATTAATTATTATTATTATTATTATTATTATTATTATTATTATTATTATTATTATTATTATATGAAAGCGAATCCTCAACTCTCCTTTCTTTTTGTTACCTTGACTAATGATTCTGGTGCGCATGATGGCAGGTCGGGTGGACACGGGAGGTCATCTAGTGTGTGGCTACTCGAGAGCGAATGACTTAATGTGAAGACAAAAAATGTTCCAGAATGACCAAATATATAGTTAAAGAAAGCGAAAAATAAAGTGGGAATACAATAAGGTACAACTGTATTATTTCACGGGAAAAATTAGCGCATGCAGATCACATAAAAATAAATGATGTTTAAAAGGCATCACAAAAATCAATTTTTATACAATTAAGCTAAGTGATAGCAAACCACATTGGTGCAACCCAAAGATAGTGTGATGATATATTTTAATTAAAAAAAAGACTTAACAGAAAATAGATGTAAGATGAGACGGCAATCAAGACAGAATGTAGTAGAATTAAAGACAGAAGACAGGTGAAATAAGTGCACCTATAACAGCACATGGTTATTCTTAGACCAACTTAGACCAGAGATGTAAGTGTCAACCTGCTGAGCAACCTGTATTATAGCCACTATTTCATAGACACACGTGAACTCAAACAACTCAACTAATTTATTTATTTGTTTATTTATATTAGACACTCGCTAAAATAATGGCGACAGCTGGTTGAATAATCGATCGTCAAGATTATTTTTCTCAACGGATATAAGTTATCGCCTTGCTTTAATTTGAATTTTGTTATTTCTTTGTCTACTCTTTTAATATGTGCACGTGGACCTTAAGACTGCCCACTCAAATTGTTTCCCCCGAGGCTTTCATCTTTTCATCATTTTTTTTGCTTCCATCTCCTCTCCAAACTCTTACACCTTGACAGTCTTCTGTCCCGCTTAAAACTCCACTCTAGCCCACCCCACCCATCCCAACCCACGCCCATAAAAATGAATAAAACAAAACAAAACAAAAGCTGGAGAGTTTGGACCGTCCGTCTTCCAGTGACCATTGACCAGCCTGAGGCCCCTTTACCCGTCCCTGCATCACGAGTCCCCGCACCCCAACCCCACCAGCACAAAGACTGAGCTCGCAGACAACCAAAGTTTTTGTTTTGACAGCCTGGTGCTGCTGCTGCTGACCAGCAGGCTCCACGCACAAAGAAGGATTGGAACAAAGAAGAGAGGCAGAGGAAAAAAAAACAGAGAACAGAGATAAGGGTATGTTTAATATCCATAATAATGATCACTACCCAACAAACAAACAAAACGAGAGATAGAGCAAGAAAGACAGGCGATGAAAGGAGGTTAAGGTCCGGTCACACTGACTGGTCAGCTGAGTGTCCTTACTGAAGTTGCTACTCCTTTCTCTGCTCTCCTTCTCCGAAATAAAGAAAAAAAATAACAAAGTGTGGACTGAAAAACTTAGTGGAGGCTGTTGACAATGAGATGGAGTTGCAAGCAGTTAGGAGAGAGAGAGAGGGGGGAGGGGGTAGAGAGGGGGGTGGTAGCGATGGGATGTCAGATTGCGGTTGACGGACCGCAGCTGGACAGCCACTGGACAGCTCAGTTAATGAAGACAGCGATAAAAGGACGATGTGCATGCGTGTCCCATCAAAGGGCCAGGCCGGGGACTGGCAGTGCCAGCTGCCTTGGAGACTGTTCCTGGTTGGCTGCAGCCAGACTCTGTAACCTCTTGCTGACAGGCCAACACTTCTCATTAGGGTCATCTAATGTCCCTCACATTTTTTTTTTTTTTGGTTGTTATTAGCTTGTCTGACTAAGTGGACTTTCATAGATGTTATTTTCTGATAAATCGAGCTTTGATTTCTTTGTGTGTGTGTGTGTGTGTGTGTGTGTGTGTTCGCGCGCGCGCGCGTGTCATTTCGTATGTTCGATTAAAGGGATTTAAATATTCATTTTGTGTGCCTGATGCAGTAGATTTTATTATTAATATAATTGTTATTTTACACCAGGCTCTAGACAGAAGCCACTCACAGAACACACACACACACACACACACACACACACACACACAGACATACGCAGTTACATGCATGAGGGTCAATCTTTTAAGCATTTCTAGAAAAGATGAGCTTTTGCTGTTTTTTTGTGAAATTCCCTTCTTGTGTGTCCGATTACGTAGACCGGTAGTTGTGTCTCGTATGTCGAGCCTGTGGGGAAGTGGGCTGAGAGTTTTGAGGGGTAACACCCGAGTGTTAGAATAGTTTGTACTTGTTCGCTCCGCAAGCATGAAGAACATACATCGTCGATCTCGCGACTCCGGATGTTTTCAGGGACACGATCATTTCCACACTCATCCAGGAATTAATCGTCATTAGGGATTAAAACAAATTGATATCATTTGTATGCCACAGGGACTGTAAAGGTAATATTGTAAAATTATAGCATAATTCGCAATCCACAAAAAACCACCATCCCATAGGGATTATAAAGTCGGTATCGTTCGCGTTTACATGAATGATATCGGCGACTCTGTTATCGCCACCTCCAGCCCGGAGCCTCTACACCTGCTCATACAATACGAGAACAAACAAAGTCAGAACAATAGTGATCCCTCTTTCCTTCAACTTGCCCTCCTTTCGCCCAGCATCACTTCAAATTAGTTACCTGCCTGCCCGGTGAGTCATCTCTGCTCTTAGACAAATTAAACTGATCAGACCCTGACTGTGGGCCTAAGTCAGGGCACTACTTTCTAGAGCCATGTTAATTTTCCTGTACATTGACTGACACTCCTCCTCAGTGTAAAAAACCTGAAGGAGGAATTTTTCGTGTCGTCTGAACACCTGTCTGCTTTCCTACCTCTAACACATCTTTCAACTTCTCTATTCATCTCTCTGTCTTTTCATCCGTCGTTTCTGTGTCCTTCTACTTGTCTTCTATCTCCTTATCTTTCCACATGTCATTTACGCTTTATGGAAAGAAAGAAAAAATGGAAGAAAGGAAGAGTAAATAAACGAAAGAAAGACAAAAGAAAAATGACGAAAATACAAAAGTAAAGAGAAAAGAAAGAGGAAAGAAAAGAGTAAGTAAGTATTGGTCTAAAAGAAAGAAAGAATGCACAAAAGTAAAGTGGGAACAAAGAAAGAAAATAAAATAAAAAAGTAAAGACAAAAAAAAAGAATGGTAAACGAAGGAAAAAACAAAATAAAGAAAGAAGGAGCAATAAAGCAAAAGACATAAGAAAGAAAGAAAGAAATTATGACTTAGTCGATCGACTGTCATGGAAAGAGAATCCACATCGGATACCACCACTTGATTTATGAACTTGATACCCTTCAAGGCCAACATTTCGTCTCTAATCCAAGGGGCTCCCTCGTCTGCTTGCTGTACTGTTGTAACTTTACACGCCTATCCCCTCCACGAGCTCTCTTCCTTGATTTTTCCTTCTGCTGTTCAACCACACCTTCCTTTGTCTTCTCAAACTTAACAAATAAAATGTGTTGCGTGAAGTGTCTGCGTGCTGTACATCGAAAAATAAACTGCAATGACCGTCACTTCCCAGACGCGGAGGGAGAAAGAAATAAGAACACATTTGAACGAAACTCAAGTAAAAACCATTGGAATCTGTTACTTAAAAAAAAATAGTTTGAACAGTGTCAGAAGTGAATTACGTGACTCCCGGCCACAAGAGATCATACTACAACAACAACAACAACCACGCCGGTAAAAAGGGAGATAAGCGACGTCGTCGGTTCTTTGCCCTTTCTTTTACATGCAATCAGTTTTATTGGCAACACTTGCAGCAAGCGGTTTTGTATGAAGTGAGAGCTCCCCCCCCCCCTTCGTCGATCGGATTGATATCTTCTAATGCTGTCCCGTCAATCATCCATGCTGGTAAATTTTTCTGTGAACAGAACATTCAATCTTACACCTCTGCACAATAATTAAAGGTAGTTTTTCAATCAGTATGCTGCTGTCTAGAGGTCCGGTGGGGTGTACTTTTCTTCTAGTGTCTGAGTGTCTATAGTGTGGTGCAAACTACTATGTCCACCCTCTGGGTGAAAATTTCTCTTTCTCCAGACACACACCTACAAACATCAGCATGCACAGAAAAAGTCAACAACACAGACGTTAGAATAGTTAATGGATATGCTTATCCGGCTTATGATGTCAAGACTACAGGCAGTGGCGAAGATGGGATAATATGTTAATTTGTCATAACTGTACAAACGTCATTTCGGGAGTTTAACGTTTTGTCATAGCAATGTGATATTTATAAAGGCGTGTCTCAAAAAAGGAATGGGATTATTCCGCTCAGATTTAGGAAAATCTTATTTTGTAAGGAGCTTTATCCATGCGCGCAGGCACACACACACACACACACACACACACACACACACGCACGTCACACCACTAGACCTTTAAGTTCAAGATGTATTCAGTTTGTTTCAGGTGACTAAAACGACGACGACGACGATGATGATAAAAAAAGAAAGTAAGAAAGAAAGAAAATCAGTGACTTGTGGTATATTTAGCAACAGAGGGACTCTGTCACCAAGATACTCAGCTCCTACCCTCCCCATCCCGAAATAAATTCCCTCTCTCCTTACTTTCGAGGGTCTAGGCTACTTCTTTCATGCAGGGGCGGGCTACGGGTGAGTGTAAGGCTACTCTTGTGTCCTCGTTGTCCAGCCACCAACCCGTCCTCTGTTCTCTTTCACGTCCACACCCCTCCCCCCAACCTTTTGTTCTGTCTCACCCCCTTCTCCCAGCAGTGGACTACGACTTGTTCTTCTCGTCTCAGGGCTGACAGTGATGTGGTCACTCTTTGCCAGCTGGCCACTCCATATGACAGAGAACAAAAAAAAAGTAGTTCGGGCTGGGGAGGGGGAGAGTGTGTAGGGGGCAGGAGGTCGGGATTTGGCGCTGACGTGGACATCGGATGGACAAAGAAAGACTGGTGACGGTCACCTCCATGGACGCGAAAAGGCGAGCGGGGAGAGGGGGTGTCGAACGGGGGTGGATGGACACTGACTGGCTCTTGGAAATGACTTAATCGATTCTTTTAAGACCGGTCAGAAAATGGAGGTACGGTCATTATACGGTAGACCAGACGTGACAAAAAGTCCCCATGAGAGAGTGTGTGAGAGAAAGAGAAAGAGAGAGAGAGTGTGTGTGTATGTTGGAGGGGGGGGGAGTAGAGAATATGAGAAGAGATGTTTTGTCGTTATAAATTATGTTACGATCCCTCTTGTTCCCACACATTTCCGCTGCTACGTAACCACCTCCACTACTACTATAATAACACTCTACTACTACTATACTCTACAATCTCTACTACTATTCCTCTAACATGGCTACTACTATACTGTCTCCTCTACTACTGCCACTATTACTATACTGTACATTCTACACATACAATACCTCTACCATTTCCATCTATGGTACTATACCTCTACCATTGTCACCACCACTACTGCTATTCCATCTATGCTACTATACCTCTTCCATGGTCACCACCACTAGTACTATACTATTCCTTCTACCCTTGTCCATATCACTACTACTATACTCTATATTTTCACGCTGACTCTAAGGTCACCTGACTTACGTTTCATGCGTTCTGTCCCTGCTGACAGAACCATCCACCACCCGAACTATCGCCAGGATCTCATTACCTATTTAACAGACCCAAAGACTGAGGAAATTTGAAAAAAAAAATCCATCAAATTTCATAGCTTCTATTTAGTCGTCGAACTGGTTATGCCTTGTGGCTACACCCACCGACGAGGCTCGCAAAACAGTCGTGACTTAATTGGCGCACCATACTGCTCCCGCCCAGTGGGTGACCAGCGGGCACGTTGAGTCGATACTGACCGGCGTAATGACGTCTAGGACCAAGGCGGGGTGGAGTGGAGGATTCGAAGCTGGAGGGGGAGGTGGTGTGGGTCAGGAGGGTGATGCTCGGGCTCTTCGCAGGCACGTGTACGGACTTATGTAGTCACACCCTCCCCACCCACCCACCCACACCCACACACGCACACACACTCTTCGTTTCCTTCTATTAGAGTTTTTCCTCCCTTGTAACGGCTGCACGAACCTCTCGGTGCCGGAATCAGGCCTTGTCCCCCACCCCCACTTTACTGCTGTCTCGTACACGGAAATGCATGGGTACACATCAGCAAAAGACCAGAATTTTATCTCACTTTTTATCGTTTTTGCTCGCTCGTGTTCATGGAGACATGCATAGATAAAACATATTGTAGAAAGAAAATAAAGCTAGTCAAAGAGAAAAAAGAGGTTTATATATATATATATATAGAGAGAGAGAGTTATTGTTGTTGTTGAATTGGGAAGGGAAGGTGCTTCCGCCTAAAGGTGATTTCCCACTCATGGAGAGAGATAAAGGGGTGAGGGATAGTCTTATAAGACTCTAAGATCTACGTTTTAGGGAATGTTTTGTGTTATGTCTAATCGACAATTTTACTTCGGTTAATTTCATGACTTAATATTTATAATTTAACTTAACATTTCAGTTTCCATTCATCAACTGACAGATAAATAATTGCGAGCGTTACAAGGAGACATAATCCTAATTCTGAACATTTTTTTACTTTGTTTTGTTTTTGTTTCGTTTCGTCTTCAGAAGCTTTGGAAATTGATTCATTCTTTTTTATGAAAGTGTGTCTCGTCAAAAAGCACTTACTTTTTAACTACTTACAATTTGAATACGAATACGGGTAGAATTTAACAGAAACTGGAGGTATTGTTTGTTTGGGGTTTTTTGGCTGTTGTTGTTTGGTGTTTGTTTTTTTTTTGTGGGGGGTCACAAATGTTCGGTATGTTCATCTGCACATTTTAAAAAAATCTTAAAACATCGTCGTTATCTTCTTTGCACCTTAAGCACATTGTCAACACACCTTAAGCAACATTTACCAATCCAGGTATTTTCCTTCAGGGTCGTAGGGTTAATATTGAAACTTCTTCTGACAGTCGGTTTCCATCGTACAAGTGAGAGACTTTTCTCGGGGCCAGCTTTACGTGAGCGCGGTGACCATCTCTTCTGTCTCTCTGCCTTTCCCAACCTTCTTTCGAGTCAGGTACCTATTCTCGACCGCTGGGCCGACTGGGGAAAGTGAGCTGCGTTGCACGGGTATCGAACCTGCGAGCCTCTCAGTTCAGATGCCAGCACTCTAACCGCTCGGCTATCCGCTCTGTAGAGGTTTTTCTTAACTGGGCGAAGCGTCAAACTTCCGAAGTGTTCCCAAAATCCCTATCTTTTTTAATGTGGTGTCAAATTACTGTGGCAAATTATTGCAAATAGGTTTGTACCTAGCTCAGCATCTTTACCTAAGTTCTAATGCCCCTAAACATCAACACTAAACCAGCTGTTTTCTATGACCGCAGACAGATTTGTCAAACATGGTCGATCGTTTGATGACACTTTTTTCGTTAAGAATTGGTCTTGAAATGGACTTCATCTCACACACAAAAAAAAAACATACACTCTTCTAGAAGGTTGAATCAACTGACAACTGACAACTTTCTCCTTCGCTGAGCTACAAGGAAGCAAGTTCAGAATGGTCCTTACACTGCTCGCTGCTTTTCATCTACCGAGTAATAATAATAATCATCATCATCATCATCATCATCATCATCATCTCTCGCATCACCTGGAATTAAATCGCTTTTTATACAGGCGCGAGAACATCTACAAGGACAGGCAGCAAATGCACCTTAATGAACACGCATACACAGAAACATGCATAATACACAACGCACATTAAAATGTATTTACAGGTGATTGAGAGTGCTCTATAAAATTCTATATGGAAGATGGAAGATCTGCAGTCAGCTGTTGCTCACCGCGGGCACAATTCGTGTGTGTGTGTGTGTGTGTGTGTGTGTGTGTGTGTGTGTGTGTGTGTGTGTGTGTGTGTGTGTTTTGCTGCTCATAAGGATGCCTGCAGAATGTCTTTTGAAAAACCATGATGAGTTCACATATCTAACATATATAATAACAAACATATTTTTCTTCAAATTTCTTGCTCTGATGCGTGGTTTGTCTGCCCACCCCCAGTTCCTACTTAAAACAATGAGACGCATCTGTATGTGAGAAAACTGGAGAAAGAGGAGGGAAAAAAGTCAAGGGGGAGCAAGTCTCTCTCTACACCAGATTATCGACCTCTTGCGCTCTCGTCCAGTCGCTCATGCGCGGTCAGCCTCGTGTCCAGACGCCGGAAAGTTCGCTTCCCTGGCCATCGGCTCCTCGGTCTTCGTGTGTTGACTTTGATTTTTCTGGCCGCCGACCGGACTGGACGGCTACACAACGCTGCAGTGAGGTCACCATCAGCGTTGCCATGGACTGTTACTGGACCCTGTCACATCCCGGCTTGTCCGCGACAGGAAAATAAAATTTAAAAAAAATCCCGTCTGCCTTATGAGAAGGTGGGGGTGGGGGCTTAGTGGAGGGAGAGCTGTGCAAATGCTCGAGACAAGATGAATTAAGCTCCTCATTCCCATAGTTCCGCATGAGGAAAGATGGAGAGAGGCTGTTACAAGAGTGGTTGGTTGTGTCTACGCATTCTTTTTCCTTAAGACTGGTAAAGG
Source organism: Marisa cornuarietis (assembly GCA_004794655.1). NCBI lineage: Eukaryota > Metazoa > Mollusca > Gastropoda > Architaenioglossa > Ampullariidae > Marisa > Marisa cornuarietis. Next base: position 18,731,979 of record SMMW01000001.1, read on the forward strand.
CGTCCGTCACTGGGTGACCAGTCAATCAGAAAGTCCCTGGAGAATAATGAGAGCAATCGATCTCATTCATCTTCCCCCAACCCTACCATCCACGCCCCACCCGCACCCTTACGGTGATCAACGCAAGTATCCCACACTCTTTATGGAAAAGAGAAGACAAACCAAAGACTTTGAGATGTTAGGAACAGGTTGACAAAGGTCATTGAAATGGTTTTTTACGAAATTTTATGTAAAACTGATATTAATGGCCAGTTCACGTTTTTATTTTTTAATTTAAAGCAGCTTTGGTGACACACAAGTCGACGGTATTTAATGGATGATATATCCTTGGAAACAATATTCAGAATGTATCAGACAGTTCTTATGCTCTGCTCTTGTAATTCTGTTCACTTCTTTCTGAATAATAATACACATTTGTTGTGTAGTACCCTGAGTGCTCAGCATGAAGTGCTGTGAATAGGGTCATGAGGTCATCAACCGCCATCTTGATAGTCCACTTCATGTTGATCAATCGTGTTTACATTGTCTTGCCATTACAACCTTAATTTGTTAGAGATGATGGAAAACAGTAGCACGGGGGGTGAGGGGTGCTCATTAAAGAACTTTTACACCTGCTCATCTCTGAGTCAGTTACACATACATAATCTGGTGGAACGTTTAACAGAATTGTTTTCAGGCTGTCCATACCTTTGCCTCTTCGCTCATTCACCCATTCACTGAATAGAATTAAAAGTTGAAAAATTAAATGTTGAAAAAAAACAAAAATTTTTCGCCATGTATCATTCTAAGATCTTGTTTAAATATATATATTTATATATATTTCTCAGCAATACTTTTCTTCGTTATTAGAGCAGTCCGGTGGTGAAATGGTTAGCATCTGTGAAGGTTGGCTGTCCTGGGTTCAGCTCTTGTCTCGGGCACGCAGTTCTTTTCCTGCATGTGGCATCCGCCGTGATATAGCCTTAGTTGCTGCCTCGGCGTAAAATCAATTCCCCTCTTCATTGAAGCAATAAATGGTTTTATCAAAATATAAAAATGCTATAACAACTTCTTTTTTTTTGAGGTCCTGACATGACCACCCACCTCTCACCCCCTTCCGCTGTCAGCGTCCCCCTTAAAACTCAGGTCCATCCATAAAACGTCCATCCATTACCTCAATCGCACTCTATTCACTCCCTCGCTCTTGAGTTCTAAAATGTTCCAGGGTGTCGAGGCTTTTCTGTGGCGGACTCGTCTGACCACGTAACTGGCCGCTAGATGGCGTCACGTGCTCTGTGGCTGCTGACGTCTCGGTACGGCGCCGCCGGCTTTTGTTGTTCGCGGATCTGATTATCAATAATTAACTCGCGGCTCCACAAAGTCCTCGTGGTTTTGCAGATGCCGGGTGTCGTCTCCTTGTTTCCGAACGTTCAAAAATTGATCCAGTCATCGAGCCTTTATTATTCCACACGGCTTGTAAGAGAATGAGTGATCGAGGGAAGGGGAGGAAAACGAAAAAATGTGTTTATGAGAGAGAACAAATTAGTTCGAACTACATAAACTCTTTTGTTGCCGTTGTAAAACTACTGATTTAGAGTGCATGCGTGTGAATATCTGTATAGCAAATGTGTGCGTTTGTGTGTTTTCTCTCTCTCACTCTCTCATATTGTGTGTGCGTGCGTGCGTGCGTGCGTGCGTGCGTGCGAGAACGAACAAGCAAGACAGAACAGAAAGGAACATACACACGCATTCCTGGCCGCTAGTCCTGGAACTGCAAAAATCCGCCGTCGGTCTGCTGATGCAGCCGTTGACCAGTTCCTTACACCTCACAGGTGATGTTTATCCCACCGACCGGAAGCACGACCCTGCCTGCAAAGCGGAAGCCAAGCAGTCCTCCCCATCTTCTCCCCTACTCTGCCCCTCCCCCCCCCCACCTCTCAGAAAATGGCATCATGGGATCAAGCGCGACCGGAGCTCCCTCAGTGCCCGGGCATGCGGCGGCTGAGGCACTGGTAGCGACGCTTGCAGGCAACGTGCGTAAATATTTACCGACGCCAGGCATCGCGAGATGGCGACCGCAATTTTCTTTCCAGCCACCAGCCAGAACCTGAACTGGCCGGCCGGCCAACAGGGCAGCCAGCCAGTAGACTCCTCCGCGTGTCCGGTGCCACTGACCTTCCTTGTTGCACTTTGTTCACCCTACGGGTAGTCTAGTGACAAAAGTGGCAGTTATTTTTTAAATTATTCTTTGATTCTAAGTCCTTGAGTAAAAGGTTCGAATCCTTGTGCTGGATAGTGAGAGTTTCTGATGTAACCAGGCCGGCAAGATACCCTGATTGGTGTGATACAAAGCATCTATTACTTTAATTAGCTGTGGGATGTTAGTGTTAGTTAGATGTTAGTAAAATGTTAGTGATCTTGTAATGGAATATACGATGTGTTAAAGATCCCTAGTTTGCTAGTAACATACTTAAGATTTATAGAAAAAAATGATGTATCACAGTTATGTCGAAGATTGAGCAACATTTCGATGCTTCGCAGAGAGATAGAGAGGGGTGCGTTTAAGGACCGTTGATAGAGCGGTATGCTGAAGATTTGTAGGAGAAATGGCATGTGGAGGTTCCGTAGAGGGAGTGGTCTGTCGACCCTGTGTAATCTCTGTGATGGACTCAGCGTTAAGGTTCATCCTTTCGCGTTGTTGGCGCCTGAAAATTCTAGCGCTGTGTGGAAAATGGCTGTGAGCTCTGAGATATGCAGCGCTTGAGGAACTTGTGATGAATGCCCTCCGTCCCTCCCCACAACTCTCGCAAAGCACATGCACGCCTGCTCACTCACCTCCTCACGCCCTCACGCGAAATTGAAACCACCAGCACTGCTCTTCCACCTTCCCTACTCCACCCATCCTCCAAAACACACACACACACACACACAGACCGTATTTCGAACTGGACAGATATGGAAGGGAAGTCTTCTGCGAAGCCCAGGTCCAGCTTTGTCGTCTAACGATTCCAAAGTTTCCTTTAAGACCGAACCGGAAGTTAATTCGTTTCTGTTACAGAAGACGTTGATGGAATCCCTTTCACTGGGGGCCAGTCTTTCCGCACTCTACGTCCTCTTTCTCGTAGCGGACCGGTTTGACGTAGTGAGTCTGTTAGCTGTTATACGTCCACGTTAATTAGCGCGACTGGAGAAAAATAGTGTGGCCAAACGAGAAACTGCGATATTATCACGTGAATCTCATTAACACCTCATTCCTATCATTTTTCCAGGAACTATTGTAAGTCGTGACTATAAATCGATGATTTTAATATCTTTCCCAGCTTACTCATGAGAGAGAGACGTTGGTGTTTCTTGACTCTGGTCTTGTAAAAAAAAAATTAATTGTGTTTAACGGTTTATGGAACAAAGCAATTATTGACTTGAAGTGACTGTTAAATTTAAGACATGAACCAAGTCATTCTAGTGATGCTCTAACCAAGCAGCTAGTACATACATTTCCTCTTGAAATCAAATTGGTTTACATTCAGCTAACTTTGATACAGTTAGAAAATAAAAAAACAGGGTACCAGGCTTTGCCTGTGTTAATTTTTGCCGCTAATTCCTTGACAAAGTTGTCGACTTTGGATGCATCGCCTCACTGGCCTCAAGTTTATTCATGCGTGGAGTCAGTGTAGCAGTGTCCCCAAGGGATGTCCCCTCCGTCCACTTGTTTTCCTAGTTCGCTACAGTTCTGTTATATTATGGTCAGGGTTAGACGCAGTTGACATAGCATCCTTCTCAACAAAATACAAATCTCAGCCCAGGCCACCACTCAGTATAGTGCTGCTCAACTGTTTGTTCTTCAATCCGTGAGACCTTCTGGATCATGCTATTGACAGATACACATCCCGCCATCCTGTTTGTTCGTCAGAATAACCGGACATGTTCAAATTCTCTGCTTGCTCTCCCCTAACCTTGTATGGATATGTTAAAATGTGGAATGTGTTTTCCATTAAACTTCTGGAGTTTTTTTTTGTTTAATTTTTTTGTGCTGTTAAAATTTTTCATACTTTTAACAATATCTCTGTTTACCCTATACTTATATTTATTTACAACATAATGAGCTAGTCACCATACGGAGAAATTAACTTTATAATTTTCATCATCACCATTATCTACGGTTCTTAATATATCCAACCTTGTGAGGTCTATGTATAAATGGCGTGGTTTGTGTGTATTTGTACGCGCACGCACGTGTATTGATAGGGAATTTAGGGAAATAATAAACAAAGGGATTTTAAAAGGGCGAACGAGAGTGGCAAATTGATTTAGGTCGTTCACATGATGTGAACAGTCGACGTGAGCGTCCGTTACATCAAACTACAACTGTTTATCTGTACCGTCTGTTACGACTTCTTAGGATCGCATTTTACATCGACCTCCTCTTCGGCTTATCACTGGGGATGACGGGATACTCCACCCTGCTCGCACTACCCACAGTCACGTGAGTCATGACCTTGGTGGGGAGGGGCAGAAAGGGTGGGAGGAGTGAGGTAGGAGAAAGGGGGGCTGGCAGCCACATACTGCACATTCCATTGCTCTTATCCCGTCCATCCGGATCTTGTCTTTCCCCCGACAAAGTTTCTCGCAAGTTGAGCTTTACCTTCGCCCTTCTCTAGCTTTCAACGTTCTCTTATTTCGGGCCTGGTTACGACTTACGACTATCAGAACTTTCGCAATAAATTTTCGTGGCCAACTACTTCAACTTCATCCCCTTCACCCTGATGCTGTCATCGACACCTCTTGTACCTCCCACCCTCACATCTAGGTTTGTATACTACATTTTAAAACCTTCTTTAGACATCTATCTGTGTGTGTGTGTGTGTGAGAGAGAGAGAGAGAGATGTCTTCTTACCTCTTCCCCCCACCCCCAGCCCAAGTCCTGTTTCCCCGCCGTGAACCTACCCGAGAAAAGCATGTGACCTCATCGTGACCCAAAGGGCTGGACGGGGTCAGATGGTGAGGTCATTGCCAGTTTACTTCACCGGCTCTCTCTCTCTCACACACACACACAGAGAGAACACATACACAAGACATACACAACACACACACACGCACGCAAAAGTGAAACATAAGAAGGGGGGGGAGGTGTTGGCGGTGATTTGTCCCTTGACGACTTGCATCCGCCGCAGAAGAGACCGGAAGTCGTCTGCTTACGCTAAGCCGGGCTATATTTAGATTAAAAACCCCTCCATGGGCTCCATCTTCTCTCTCTCTCTCTGTCACACACACACACAAGCTACTCCCACTTGTCCAACCACTTTCAGTTCTTTTGTCTATTCATACAGTCTACTTATCGAAACCAGAAGACGTCTTACATGCTGAATAGTTTTTCCCGAAAAAACAACAGTACCATTCAGAAACTGTCATTCAGCTCCTTCAAGAAAATAAAATAGCATTTCATTCACGGGAGAGAAGAAAAAAATGCTGAACCCGTCAGCAGAATCCATACTCCTCCACCCTTCTGATTACTGTATATTATACATCGTCATACTGAGTGTGTAGATGGGACAGTAAGTGAGACGCACGAACCTAACGAAGGAATAGAGAGGACGACTTGTGCAACTCCACCCACGTGTCTCATCCCCCACCCCCCCCACCCCTACTGGAAACCTCGTGACATGCATGACAGTTTGTCAGTGACGTGCGACAGTGCGTGTCCGGGGTGTAGCAATAAGAGGCGAATCTAGGTTGTGGGTGGCGGGGACTATAATTATAATGACCACAGGCCTGGCACTGGCCAGTTTTGCGAACAGTCTATAATCACCTCTGCTACCGTCGATGACCGATGACGTGTCGACACTCCTCTGGCATCACGTCACGTGCTAGAGGAGGGGCGCGGGTGTGCGCCACTTCTGCGAGGAGACCCGCGACTGCGGACACCGCGACGTCCAGTCAGCTGACCTCACCGACACACGCACGGGTGGGAAGGGGGGGTAGAGGGGTGGGGCTCTTCCCACTGAGCTAGCGAGGACGCTGCAGGGAGGGCCAGCCCGCATCCGCAGGCGAGTGGAGTCTCATGGGAATTGATTGCACGACCTTGGGTCACAGGGATTATATGATGACCACAGGCCTGGCGCTGGCCAGTTTTAGGAACAGTCAATAATCACCTCCACATCTTTCACCCCCACCCCTACTCGTTCTCTCTATCTCTCCCCACCCACTCATCTTTCTCCTCTCACCTTCTTTCTCCCGCGTTTCCAGCACTGCTTGCAATATTGACAAATCAATGGTAGGACTGTTCACTCGTCCCCTACTCCCCGTTGATGATGATGATGAGGAGGAGGAGGATCTGTCCTGTTAGTAATGTCATGGTTTATTAAATTTACTTTTAAAGAATTTCACAGATATCACGATGCAAAATGTTTGCGACAAAAGAATAGAAGCAAACTTCAAAACAGTTGCACATAAGAGGACTACCTCGTGAGTTAATCGAGTACTGAGTTATAAATAGTTGATTTCAGTTATTAACCGGTGCTGGTTTGGAGCCCTTTGTGATCTAAGAATACGCTGTCGCCATCTTGTTCATTATATTGAATGGCAAACGTCACTACTGTTCACAAAGTGGAACCGCAAGAGGCAGTTAAAATATACAAAAGAAAAAAGTTGTTTTTTGTGTTTTTATTTGTTTTTGTTTTGTACTCTTTTTTTGCAGAACACGATATGCAAGGACTTTAGGATATATATATAAATATAGTGGTCCAAGTTATGTAGCAACTTAATACAGAACAGGGACAGCAAAGCCAGACAAACTCACTCCCAGTCATGCTGCTGCTTCGAGTAGCCTCCACCTTCGCCATTTCTTTTTGTGTCGTTTTCTGCGCATGCGCGGCCGGCCAAGCCACCGAAGCCGCTCTCTGCGACAGCTTGCGTCCGTCTGAGCCACGTCACACAGCTGACAAACGTCAACTGACCTCCGCTCACTTCTCCCCGACATTCTTCCTACACCCTTCTTTCAACATCTCTGTCATTTCCCCCCCCCCCCAACCACTCACCCGCCCAGATTCTCCCTTCCTTTCCGCTTTTTTCCTCCATCCCACCCCGCCAACACCAAGCAGTACCCCTATCAAACTCATTTTCCCTCTTCCCACCCTACCTCCACGGTAAGCGTTCCCGACTTTCTCGGTTCTATTAAAAAAAAAAAAAAGTCGGATGATGATGTTTTTGGCGCCCTCGCTCCTAATGGCCTTGACCCCTGCCCAGTCAGTCAAGTTCGTGGGGCGACTGTCACATCAAAAGGCCATCAGCTCGTGGGCCGCTGTCGTCAGGGCTGCGATGTCCGGGACGAAAGCACCGTTTGATGACTATTCCTCAGTACTTTTGATGGTAAGAAAAGACACGAAAGGAAGGGACGAGCGAGGTATTGCTGCAGTATTGTCTCTGGCAGCATGGAGCGAAGGATGGGTGGTCAGACGAACAGACTGCACCCGACGATGCAGCGCTCTTGTCATTTGCCAGGCAGAGGAAGATGGACATATAATGGCAAGCCAGTCAAAGGAATGAATTATAAATATCTCCGTTTATTCTTTACGGATAGGTTGTCCTTTTTGGTTGCCTTCAATGGCCTATCAATAAAGTCTTCAAAATTTTAAAACTCTTTGGAAAATTGGGGAATGTAATCCAAACCTTCTGATATGGATATATGTGTGGGTACAGAATGTGAGATTCTTCCTCCGTGTTTTTAAACATTTTATTGACTGCTACAAACAAGACTGGCATCATCAGGTTTCAGACAATTCTAGGCTTAAAACCAAGTCTACAGTTTAAAAAAAAACATGTTTACAATGTTGAAAATAAGATTCCGAGAGGCTCCCTAATCAGATTTCGTATCGGAATTTCCGACCACAAGACTCATAGGTAAAGATACGTGAACACCTCGGAGTTGCACTTGATGTTCCCCCCCATTTGTCATCAGTGTAATTCACGATGAATTAGACTTTTTCCATTGCCACCATCTAGAAGATCTGCGACTCGGATTTCTACCAGTTCACCACCGATCATACTCTGTTTTATTTAACGATGTTACTCTCCTGAACAGTCTGGCGAGATATCTTTATTATTCTACACGTCGCAAGGATTTTGTTTATGCACTTAGAATGACTGCATTTCATGACTCTGTTTACTGTTTCAAATGGTTCTCTGAGACAATAAATACAAATATCTAATTACGGTATAGTAAGCTATGATATTGACTTTGATGCTGTATGATACTTTACCATACTGTAGTCAATAGGCTTTGTTATTGTACGAGATGTGCTCATCACCTAAATGTTGAGGCCACGTGGTCTGAGCCAATAAAAACTTCGTTCGTTCGTTTTCATGTGTGCGTGCGTAGGTTCGTTCGTTCGTTCGTTTTCATGCGTGCGTGGGTTTGGTCGTTTGTTTTTATGCGTGCGTGGGTTTGTTCGTTCGTTTGTTTTCATGCGTGCGTGGGTTTGTTCGTTCGTTTGTTTCCATGCGTGCGTAGGTTCGTTTGTTCGTTCGTTCGTTTTCATGCGTGCGTAGGTTCGTTTGTTCGTTCGTTCGTTTTCATGTGTGCGTGCGTAGGTTTGTTCGTTCGTTCGTTTTCATGCGTGCGTGTGTACGTTCGTTTGTTCATTCGTTCGTTTTCATGCGTGCGTGCGTACGTTCGTTTGTTCGTTCGTCCTCATGCGTGCAGGTGTACGTTCGTTCGTTCATTTAAGGCATTATGCATAACTGATAAGCGTTGAAATGTGTTCTTCTACAGGGATGGCCGAGGTCTTTCTTCGCTCGGCTTGGAATACCCCGTCTATTGAATAAAAAAAGAAAAGTTGTAATGTCACCAGATGACTTCACTGCTTTCAGCCAGTGCAAATCTGAACTGTACATCTGAAATCTTGGGATGAAAAGTCAGCAAAAAGCTGAAGGAATAACCTTTCCATTTCTATCCACACGACGATTACATCCGCATTCTATTTTATATCTTTTGTATCATGTATCACTCTTTCACCCAGGTCCACGTATTCTTTTGTGAAGCGCATTAAGCTCACTACCCACTGAGGAAAAGTGCTAGACATTCAATTAATTTTTTTTTATTTATCTATGTTTGTATGTAATTGAGTTTTGAACACTATACATGGATTCTTTACAAGTTAGCAGAAAACAATGACAAATCTCTGTTTACGAGGATAACCAAATAAACAAAACTTATGCTTTTTTTTTTTACATATAGCCCTCGATCTAAGTAAAAAATTCTGAAACACTACATTACTACAAAGCAAAGGGATTAAAATCGCAAGAAAGAAAATTAAAATATTTACAAAGATTGGGGTTGATGTCTAGATTGACAAAGATTAATTTTTTTAAACTAATGATAAGTAACATGCGATTCATGTTCATTTTGTCAATGTTAGTAACACGTGTTAGTAACAAGTGTTCACAATGGATGGACGCCTCTGTTAGCGATGAAGGTTTTGATGTTGATGTTGCATGTCCTCCTTTGAAGTGGTAGGGACTGGATTCCGTTTTGCTGGAGGTGTGAACCGAGAGCGTGAGAAAGATGCAAAGATAAATAAGAAAATTCAACATTTAAATTTATGTCTCTAACTCCTCGTGCTTAACATTTTGAACACCTGTGACTAAACTTTGCACTTACTTAATTCTCGGAATCTAACTGTATCTTATATATCTACACACACACCCACAGGGTACCTGACTTCGCCAGGGTTGCAGACTCTTTCAATTGTAATTTTATTATCAACTTTAGATGCATCATTACAGTTGTATACATTTGAGTCTCGCTTATTCACGCGAGAAGTCAGTGAAGCGAAATAGTGAAACATTTGTAATCTTGATGTGAATGATGTCCCATATCTCAACGGACTGACAGCTCATGTTCGGCAACTTTTGCTAGTGATAGGACGAACTAGATGTATACAATCAGTGTTTTCACGCACGCACGCACGCACGCACGCACGCACGCACACACACACACACACACACACACACTCTCTCTCTGCTTTATACGACACACACGCAAACAAACAAATAAACAAACATCGCTACACTCTGACTTATAATGTGTGTGTGTGTGTGTGTGTGTGTGTGTGTGTGTGTGTGTGTGTGTGTGTGTGTGTGTGTGTGTGTGTGAGAGAGAGAGAGAGAGAGACTTCCTTCACGGAGTGCCAGTCATCTTCAGAGCCCTCGCAGAAGGTTAATGCAATGCCAGACACTAAGCTCTCTGCTCTGCGTCTATTTTATGAAAAGTAAATGATTTCGGCTCCGTTCTTCTCCACCATCTGCATCTGGACCAGAAGCAGGTGTAGGTGGCTCTGGTCTAATGTTTACTGCTCCAGCTTTTCTTGCAGGTAGCGAAAACACAACTATAGTCGTGAGTGGTACGCCTGGTCCAGGTGCTCAGCGGAGATATGTTGGTCAGATGGTCGCCGAGTCCTCCTCCCACACAAGTACACACCCCTCCAAGATTTTATTTTCTTCCTGCTTCTCTTCCCCCCCCCCCATTTTAGTTCACCTAGCTTCAAGCATTCTTTCCCTCAACTCCAGATATTTTCGCCAGGCTACATGTATACATGCATTCTTTTGCCCAGCTATTGTTTACCAAGCTACAAATATTCTTTCGTCCAGCTCATCTTAGTCTTTCACTAAGTTATTTCCCCCAGATACATGTTTCTTTTTCGCCCAGCTGCGCATATTCATATTCTACTGGCCTTTCTATACGGTACTGTAGGTTCGCATACATTCGTGTCAATACGTATATCCTCGAATATGGATAGATGTATGTTAGCCGACTTGAGCTTACCTTGGATGGTAGGGGGAAGCGCTGTTTGAAGAAGCATTATTAATTAAACAAACTGTGAAATTCTGATTTAAAGCTGGAATTGTGTTTTTATGCTGAATTGGAAAGGTGAACTTCACAAGAATGCAGAGTAAGGAAGGGATGTAAAGACAGAAGGAGGATAGGGGGTCTTGGAGGTAGTAGGCGGGGTAGTGGCCGAAGTGGCTGAAATCTCTGCAGTCAGGCTTTAGTAGCTCCAATTACGGGCGATCCGTGGCCAGGGTAGGCTACTCTCTCACCAGCAGACCGCGCACATCATCAGCAGCGCCTTCCGCCTCCGGGCCAGCGACAGGCCGGCGATCAGGGTGCTCTCCCCCTCCAGCGCTGCCAGTCTCTCGTTGCTTGCTGCGCGCGCATCACGCGGAAGTCGCAGAGCTGGGGTCGGCTGCACGACCGTCCCACGCAGCTGACGGACTGAGTAGTTTCTGGACCAAACTTTCTTACGTGGGCGTTTTACCTTCAGGTTAGAAACGTTTTTAATTCGAGTTAGGACAGTTTACCTCCAGGGTTGTTGAGTTTATCTTAACAGTAGAAGATAATTTTACGCGTGGGTTCTAACAATTCCGCACCACAATGATTCTCACACACAAGCCCCTGTCCTATGTTTTAACGGCCTTTAGCGGTTGCACCTTCTGAACATTCTTGAAGTTTGTCGCCCAAGTTCTCGAACACGATGCTGCCAGCTCATGGACACTCTAGACCACACGGTGCTTCAAACCAGCGCTTGTTGATAACAAAAGCCAACAGTATTCCTAGGGATTGGAGAAAGGGTGTGGATTTGATGAGCGTACAACACACACACACACACACACACACACACACACACACACACACACACACACACACACACACACACACACACACACACACTTTCTCTCGGTCTTTGCCAGACACTAGTTTATTTACAAGATTGTGTCTGAAAATATATTTATTTGCTCCAGGTCTTGTCTATAATAAAAACCATTTAATTACTTTATCAAGCTATTTCAATAAAATAACGAGGCATGACCCCGCTGTGGCTAACACCTCGGAGAACAAGCTGTGTCCTCTGTGAAATCCCTCTGTCACAGACTGACTGCAAAGTGTGTGCCGACTGCCCATGGGTGAAAGGATGGAGTAAGGTGAGGTAGTGAAAATAGCTCATGAAACTGGCTCGATGCACACGCACCATGATGTTTGCTAACATCTAATTACCACCATTCGTTTTCTTCTTTCCGAATTCCAAGCTCTGAGCCGCCAATGAGCTCTCCTGTTGGCTCTTCTCACGCATGCGCCACCTGTGAAACGTTGTCGCCCTTCCAATCTGAACCAATCAACGATTAGCTTAGCGACCTCCATATGCTTTCTCCATCTCGGAAATAATCTTCACTTTCCTAACACTGAAAAAAGGTCATTTCCGTGGAAAAAATCCCTTCCTTATTTATCAGAAAAATTATTCAGGTGAAAACCAATGTTTGCCGACCAGAAGCAAGCGTGTTAATCAGCGAAGCCGTAGTATAGTGCAGGACATGTTTGGCTAGAAATCCATCTTTTATTCATGTATTTATTTTTGCACGGGAGTACAGACTAGTGGCCACAAATCACGACACGCAAGAAGAGTTCAGCACCAAATGCACAAATGGATGGGATGTGTGAATAATTAATTAATTAATTAATTAATGATGATGATGATGATGTACAATAAAAAGACAACTACTAATGATAAATATTTGTCCACGCATAACTCCCCTTGCCAAATAATCTCATGGCATTAGTAAATACCCCACACACACACACACATATCGTCTGTTCATCTGATCAGTCAAGCATGCATTAGATATACAGGTAGAATGACAATTATTATCTACAAACACCTCTGTTCATCTGATCAGTCAGCCATACAGAGATATACAGGTAAAATGACAATTATTATCTACAAACATCTCTGTTCAACTGATCAGTTGCACATGTACATACATCTACGCAAAACAACTGACAAAAAGAGCGTGGCGGAATGGCCCGGGAAGGGGGTTGAAGGTAGTTCTGCACTAGCAGGCAGCCACATCTTTCTTCGTCATCGCCATCTTGAAGCTTATGCGCTTTACCTTCTGTATCCTTGCCTTTGTTCCTCGTCTCGAGAGCTCTCCCTTTTTCTCGCGAGAGTTCTTCCTCCTTGCTCTCCACCTCCATGGACGCCGCTGTCCAAGCCAATCAATCATTCACGCAATAGAATGAGGCTGAGCTCCCATCGGTGTCCTCATCAGCCTTCTCATCAGTTTCATTGTACGGGGATCACGTGCGCGGCAAACGCACTCAGCGCGCATTTCCGGTCAGACGCCTACGATGGTTGCCCTGGCCAAGCTGGCGAGCTGCCCTCCGCTGCGGAGCCCACTGTCCAGTCCTCGGTACTCAACACTCCTCTGTCTGACGTCATCTCATAACAAAAAGAAAGAAACCTTATAACAAGGCTACATTCTGCTGCCGTGTCAGCAGCACGGAGCTTTATTTCACGACCGTGTTGGCCTTTAAACAACAAAAATCGCACGGCCTTGTCTATTATAATAATAAATTTATCTACCTTGGAAGAACAAGGACACTGAGTAATGGTAACGAACGTACTTGTATTGTCCACAAGAAGAGGGTGGACAGAAGCAAAAAGGTCAGCAAACCAACGAAAGAAAGAAATAAAGAAACAAAGAAGGAAATGATAAATCTGCTCCTTGGTGGCGCTGACTTCCTGTTTGAAACAATGCAAAAATGTTTCTTGGACATCTCCAAGCAGACAGTATATGTTCACAACATTTTAAAATAAATTTGCACTCGAGTAAGCATTTGACCTCTCTGTATAATCTGTTTGAATACCTGTCCTTCTACCTGCACGCACATCTTCCTGTGCCACTCTTCTTCTGTCTGCGAAGTTCATTCAAACGCTCTGTTGGCCGCTTTCCATGAAGTCCGGAAATCACACAGTGGTTGCAGAACGAATCGATTACAATACCGCTAATTGCTGAGCCAACACGGTGTTGAGGGCGGCTCGTTTTCACATCACTGCACATCACAGCCTCATGATGCCCGGTCGACCATCGCCAAACGATTTTTCTACGCTCGAGCCTAACGAACGCGCGTGACTGTGCGTGTATAATGCGCCCATTTCCGGTAAGGTCCTGACTTTGGGTCTTTTGGGAAAGAAAATTTGGTACGATGTTCTCAGGAAGGATATACAATCAAGCGATAATCACTTGTCATTGTTTTCTTTCATTCATTTTCTCTCCTTTTTTTCTCTGTCGCTTTTTATCTCTCCTCTCTCGTGTTTATAGACAGTGTCATTACATCATCTATTTACTGGACTGGATGTACAAGTATTGGACAATGATCATCGATGACAGGCCCAGACCAACATTTTCAAGCTATTTATATATTTATTTTTTAAGAACAGCTGTTTGTGGTAACCATTTGCAGGAAAATGTCTAAAGATAAAAACCCAAAACGTCGGCGCTGACAGGATGGGAGCAAACTGGGTGCAGACATCTTTGACTGTCAAGAGTTTGGAGTCGTGCCGGGTGGCTGGTGATCGCCAGGTGTCCGCGACTCTTGCCCAAGTGGCGTCAAAGCTCGTTTGGCACCCGCCTTTGAAAAGTAACGAGGGAGGGGTGGAAAGAAGGCCGTCACGTGACCAGAAGTGACAAGTGCCTTGCTCTCGTGGGCTTCAACTCTCAGGGTCTTAGGCTGGTGGCAATGGCTTCCGTGCTGCACAGACTACAGGTTTCTATCCTCTCTCTCTCTCTCTCTCACACACACACACACACACACGCATATACATAAGCAGACATTAGCCTGTGCATGCAAGTCGTAACACCTTTTTTTCATGTCAGCAGTGCTGAAACGAAATTCAAACTTCAACCATAGTATCTAATTGTCTCCCTCTCTCTCTCACACACACACACACGTGCGCGTGTAATCACACACATGGAAACATGCGCACCACGTGCTCGTGCGCGTGGTGTGGTGGATGTGGGAAGACAATAGCGCAAGGATACACCCAGACGAGACAGTCATCAGGCAGTCATCATGACACCATGCTGTCCGTCACAAAACTCGGCCATTCGCCACAACCACTCCCTCTCCTGTGCCACTCCCTCCTGACCCACATCTGAACACCTTAAAAAGTCAAGGAGAGGCTCATCTCTAGTTTTAAGGGCCCACGTAGTACGCTCATTATCCTCCACACTCCATCTCTCACCTACTCCCTCCCTCCAATCTACTAGTGCAGTTCCAGCAGCCGCTGCCAGTCCAGCTTCACTTCTCCCTGACTACAAGTTGCTGTACGTCCAGACCTGCACTTTCATCACACCGCTAAATCCGTGTTTAAAAAAAAAAAAAAAGAAACCGAAGACATTTTGGAAAGTCCATTACCTCCCCCCCCTCTCTCTCTTTCTCTTCTATATACCCTCCCTTACTTCTCTCGCTTTTCCGTTTCAAGGTCGGGGTGTTTACCTTTAGGAGCAAAGGTATTTTAGCCTTTGACCTGAACGTAAACCTAGTCACGTGACTGGAGAAGGGATAAGGAAGATGGGGTGACTGTATCACACTTCCTTTTTTTTTTTTACGCTGTTCACTTACACTTCCCTGACACTATATGGGGTCAGCAGCATTGTAAGTGCTGAATAAGTTTTTCGACCACGAAGTAAATCTTGTGTTTTGTTTCATTGTTTTTTTTTAACGACAAAATTCTGGAGCCTTAGATGTTCATTGATAGGAACGGTCAATCAGTTTACCGTTTTCAGCTCGCGCGCTCGCGTGTGTGTGTGTTTTTTTTTTCTACAAGAGCTTTCTATTTATTCTTTAGCTAACGTAGATTTAGCTAGGCTGTGAAAGAATAAGTTTCATTATTTTTTCCTTCCTTCCATTGGCCCTCGTATCAATTTTCATCATTGCTTTGCAGTGAATATTTTGCGCGTTTCAGTTGTCGGGCGAATCTCTCTCTCCCTCTCTCTCTCTGTGTTTGTTATAATGACATAATTTACATTATGTTCTAAATTATTAATGCCTTTAAAAGTGTAAATAAGTCATATCTTGACAATTTATTCTTCGCTTTGATTTTTCTCTTCAGCCTCAGCAGACATTTGTTGGCCTTTCCGTCGGAGCTTAGGTCCACTTCTCGCACTCGCCCCCATCGGACAGCGTTGCGCACATACCTGCAGGTGCTCGCCATACAGACCTGCAGGTGCCATACAGACCTGCAGGTGCTCGCCATACAGACCTGGCTTCGAGGGTCAGCTCGAGTGCTCTGTCGGGCAAAGGTCAAAAACAGTTTCTCCCTGTTGCTGCTGCTGCTGCCTGCCAGCACTTAGAACTCTCAAAGGTGATGGAGAGGGGTTAGTGGCAAGGAATGGGGGGGGGGTGGAGGATATCAGTAACAAGCAGACGATGATGAGAAAGTGGCTTTTAGAGAAGAAACTCCCAGAAAATGTGTAGAAAGTGGAACACGTAGGTCCCATCAAACAGTGTAAAGTGTGTGTGTGTGTGTGTGTGTGTGTGCTGGTGGTGGTGGTCAGGGGAAAGGCAAGCCTTATCGTAGGACTTCACCTTGCAGCTGTCCTGGGCAGAATGTTGCTATCACTGACACCACACAGCCTTCTAGCCCTAACCATAACCTGTTCTCCTCTTTAGACACCCTGCTGGTGCATCTACTAAGTATGGGGACGATGCTAAATGCGATGATCAGATGACTTCATCAATTATTCGAAAGGCTGCCATTGTCTCTAGAGCTAGACTGTCTTCGACACGAACTAGGCTAGCGGAAAAAAAGCTTTTTGCTGAACACAGTTCATTACGAACTGAATTATCAGACAGACGATACCCATAGAATGTCTGTTCATTATTAATACTAGCTTGCAAAGCGCTCATTGTGTCTCGGGCTTAGCGAAAATTAATGACTTTACGCAAGAGAGAGAGAGAGAGAATTCATAAAATCTCTCCCACCACACGGAAACCTGACATTATTTTCCCCAGGTTATCAACAAACCTGTGCTCACGGTGAAAGCCTCCCTGGAACGTTACTTGACCCCCCTTTCCAAGGCTTCAGTACATAGAGGGTTAATTAATTTCCACATATAACCCCTAACATCCTTATGGTACGCGATTGCTTGCGAAGTTTGCCTCCAAATGTTACACCATCTTGTCGGAATTGTTACCAGAGGCAGGACAGCTTCCGAGTTTGTAGACAATTCCGCTGGTATGTCATCGTCGTTTTTTGTTTGTTTGTTTGTTGTTTTTTTTTGTGGGGGGGGGAGTTGCTGCAGCCGCTTTCTGCTTCTGTCTGCGAAGCCAAGAATAGTAAAACATGGCTGTCGTGGGAACTAAAGGATGTGGTTTTGGTGACTGAAACGGGGGTAATGTAACGGAAACTTGTGCTTATCGGGTAACTCAAACAAAGGTAAGTGAAACGAGCGTTGATGTAACGGAAACCAGTGCTCATAATGAGTAAGAGTATTAATGTCATCTAAACGAGTATTCGTGGTAACAGAAACGAGTTGTCATGGTAATTGAACCGAATGTTCATGGTTATTCAAACGAAAGTCAGTATAACGGAAACCAGTGCTCATGGTAACCGAACCGAGTACTCCCTGTAACTAAAACGAATACTCAAAGTAACTTAAACTGATGCTCTTGGTAAGTGAAACGAATGTTCTTGATAACTGAAACAAGTGCTTATGTAACTGAAACAGATAGGCATGATAACTTAACCGAATATTAAAATAAATGAAAGGGGTGTTAATTTAGCTGGAAAGAATGCTAATGAAGCTGGAGCAAGTGCTCATGGTAATGTAAACGAATACTAATGTAACTGAAGCAAGTACTTGTAAATAAACCGAGTGCTTATGGTAACTGAAATGAGTGCTCATGGCAACGAACTGTCACTGAAACTGAAACGAGTGTTAATGTAACTGAAGCGAATACTCAGGGTAACTGAAACCAGTGCTCGCTTTAGCAACCATAACAGTTTTAACAAGTTTAACAACCTCTACAGAGTCAGCTCGTAGAAACGAGGTCATGAAATCAAGGACCAACATCAGTCTTATTGCTCGGTCAGGCTTCGAGCGTCAATAATAAAGAACGAAACAAACAGAAAAAAAAGATTGGAGAAGTTTGAATAGCGCCACAGGTAGCCCCCCTTTGTAATGTCGTCGCAAACCCAGATGTCATTACTCTTCTAACCTATTTCTTCGGACAGCCAGGTCCCGGCATAAGTCTCACTGTAGGTCAAGCCTGGAGGTGTCTGTGTCAGCAGCTTCCGGCAACAACGTCTGATTGGCTGTTAAGCGCGTGAATCAAAGACGAGATGAAGCAGTCCTGCGGCGATGTAGTCATCGGCCGTCTCTTCGGCCAGAACTGTATCGTTTGATGTGCGATGATCACAAGCCGCAGTCGTCAGGGTCACTGTGCGAACGTTGCGGCCATGCTTTGCCGAGGTCCGTCTTGAAAGCCGAAGGCAGATGTTCGGTTTCTCGACTGAGATCTTGATGCTCAGTGCTGAAGCTGCCTAGAACGAGAATATTTTTCACTGTTCAGGAATGATAGTTTGGGACCGACATTTGTCCACTCGCAGTTTGTGTTCTCTCACCTGCCTGTCCTCATCTCCTCAAAATACAGCGTCTTCCTCAAAGACTATCATCCCAGTTATCAGTATCTCTATCAGTGCTATCATTACCGCTACCACTGTGGGTCTTGTCTCTGCTATTATTGTCATCAAAATCTCTAGTAAAGTAACCTTAATGTCATTATCAAAATCTAATAAAAGTCATTATCATGCTCTCAAATTAAACATAAAAGTGATGTCATTATCAACATGTCTACTGACATAACCGTGATGTCTTTATCAGAATATGTAACGCAATAAAAATTCTCAAAGGACAAGACGGGTGCTTTCTTTTCTAATGGTTGGGTACAGCTCAGGGCAAGGTACAATTTCCCCAGATCTGGATGAATACCTTTTTTTTCATGTCTTAGATATCTACCTACAAACATGACCATCATTGAAATACAGACGTCCCGATATTTTACATATTACATAAGTAAGCAGCTCTCCCATTGGCTGACACATTCACAAGATTAAAGTATTTGATATGTGGTTGACCTTTGTCTGTGCATGCTGTGGTTTGTTGGAAGATATTTGTAGTATATCGGTATCATTTTTTAAAATTCTTCTGTTTCCTTTTCCTACATGCGATTTAATCCCTAAATTTCACGTTGATAGAGTTTTGTGTGTTTTGTGTGCCAAGCCTCTGAACTCTTTATAGATTATACATGGTCATCGCAAGTCTTGATCCGAAACTGTTCTCATTCATTTCGGGTGTCGAGCATCCGTGTCCGTCCTCTTCGTTTCTGGTGTTTTGCCTAAGGATAGATAAACATTCCTTTATATACCCCCACCTACGGGCAACACGACTGATAGTGAGTATGCAGCATCTAATCGTCCTGAGATCTGCCAGGCCATTAGACGAGGGACCTGGTTGATCAGTAAAATAAAAGGCCGTGAAAGGACAGTTGCGCTGCGCCTTCTAAATAGTATACTTTAGATACGGTAAGCCACTTACACTGCTCCTATGGTCTCTACGTTGTGGGTTTCTTTACCTTTACTTTTTACACACCGTGGTTAGGTAACTATAATTACGGAACCTCAACTTTATTTACCTTTGCAGTACACCTTTAGAAAACTCCACATACCTTTAGGTGTATGTAAGTTTACAGCTCTTTGTACTTTATAGACCTTTATGGGTATCTCCCTTTCTGATCCATAACTTAATATATTATTTTATAGATAAGTTTACATATCTTTGTGTGTATGTAGCTTCACATACCTTTGAGTGTTATAAACGTTTATGAGGACATAACTTTGCATACAATTGTGGAGCTAAATTCTCCTGAGGAAAGGGATGCCGAGTGGTTAAAGCGCCCTCTAGGAAAGTGAGTTGGAAAATATGCAGTAAGGATACAAACAACACGTTCTCTGACCTTAACGGTCAACCGACAAGCCGAACAGAACCGTCAGAAGATCAAAGCGAGGGTTTCCGCTTGCCGCAGGTGTTGTTGATTTCACCTGCTGACCATCACAAAGATGGAGGAAGTCTTGTGAAAGGGTGAGGGAGTAGGGATGAAGCCGGGAGGAGCGACGGCCAGTCTGGGAGCTACGTGGCTATGAGAGGGGAGGGGAGGGGAGGTTGCGGGTATCGGAGATGGCGGAAGATGGGGGTCAGTGAGTGTAGGCGAGTTGTTCTCGTTTGATATGACCCACGTCAACGGCCAGGGCATCCAGTGAGTGTAGACTGGACAAGCTAGCAGCTACGTTTTCCAAGGAAAAGGACAGTCATCATTATTCCTACCATAGCTCTTGTCCGTGCCCGTGTCCTTGTCTTTGTCTTTGTCCTGTAGGGTGTCCTGTCGCAGCGGCTCATATCATCGATCGTTCTGGCCGTGACTCTACTGCTTGTCCTTGTCCTTTTGGTCGTCTTCGCCAGGGCTCTTCCCGTGTCCTGGTCATTGATGCTGTCCTTGTCCTTCTCTGTGTCATTTTGGGTGTTCTCGCTGCGGGCTTTGTCATACAAGAAAGGACTCTCTTGTTTGAACAGTCACCAGATTGGAAGTGGTCAGCTTCTCTATCACCAGCTATGATTATGCTACACAAATACTGTATTTTGAAATGCTGTCCATTCAGTTCTTAAAGGCTTCACATTGCAGTTTTCTTACCTTACGGATATCCGTAAGACAATGCAGGAATCAGCGAGTTTGTCTGGACCAGCGTCCTTTTCCATCATTCTACACACGTTGCTTTCTGAGTTAGTACAAAAGAGTTTGTGGAAAAAAGTGTTAGTGAAAAGAGACTTTTATCCTACTTTTTCGTGAATATTCTTCATTATGTATATAACAAATATTATGTTTAAAATAGGGGTTCATGTCAGGCGTATGAGCAAAAGCAAAAGCCTGGGAATCTGTAAGACAACAGTTTATTCCCTCTGCTTCAATTAGCGAGAATAAAGCAGGGAGAAAAAATCCATGTCCTTGAAACCAATCCTGAAGCTTTGAAATGTTCTCGCTTGATAGACGATGAACGGGTGGATCGAGATCCCAACCCATCCCTTGAATCCTTTGAGAGAACAACTTGCTGCGCGTTGGAAAATGTCGATTTGCACCGAAAATAGTTGATTTCAGCCTCGCTCTCTTTGACAATAGCAGGAAGGCGGCGACTTCCAAGAGCGACCTGCACCCTGCTGTGCGTTATCGGCGTCACTTGTTTCAAAGTCCTTGCCACCCCGATCACCATCAGGTCTCAAGCCCATACCCTGTCCCAAACTCCAGCAAGTTCTCTTCCACGTCTTTGTTCGATGCGTCTGGAGTCAATTTCCTCACCAAGTTCACAGAAACCACAGCGATTCTATGGCGGAGAATGCAAGGCATTGACTATAGCGATCGTTGACCGTTCG
Organism: Marisa cornuarietis; assembly: GCA_004794655.1. Classification (NCBI taxonomy): domain Eukaryota; kingdom Metazoa; phylum Mollusca; class Gastropoda; order Architaenioglossa; family Ampullariidae; genus Marisa; species Marisa cornuarietis. The sequence continues at coordinate 18,753,273 of SMMW01000001.1, forward strand.
TGAAAGAACTTGGGCCGGATGTCCGGCCTTCCTTTTTTTTGCTCTGGTGTGAAAACACCTCCATCCATGCCGGTCGTAGGCTGGGTAGAACGAGGGGTGGCGAGAACACGAGTACGTGCAGTTTGTGGCCCCCGCTGTTTTGACAGTGGCTGGCATGCCACTGACCCTAACCTTTGACGACGACCGCTCAGACAAACCGAAGGCCTCGACGACTGATGTGAATTCAAATTCTACCTTATTGTTTCTAGCAGCAGAGAGTCTGCAGCGGGTTTTCAAGAGCAGTAGAGATTTCGGGTAGCTTCACCACCCGATTACTCGCATTACTGCAGGTCGGGTAGTTGCTAACTGCTGCAGCGTGGTTCGTCTGCTGGGAATGGAGGAGGCGGGAGAAGGGTGATTAGGAGGACCTAGGGCTTGAGTCTTCATATCCTTTCCTCCATGCATCAAACACAACTTACAGATTGGAACGAGCTAGCCTCTGCCATGTGCATACATCGTTATGTACGGAAACTCTTCTCTTAATTTACGGGCATCTTTATGTATGGGAACCTTGCCTTAGACTGGCATCATGTGACGACCACATCAACAGACCGCATTTTCGAGGGAGGATAAAAAAAAACAAGTCCATGTGTGTGTGTGTGTGTGTGTGTGTGTGTGTGTGTGTGTGTGTGTGTGTGTTGTAACAGAAACGCCTTGTGCATTAGGAAGTCAACGTGGCACTCTCTGACATCAAAGTTACCTCGCTCCCCCAACAAAAATGAACGCGACATTAACTTCCTAAAGCATTGTATCATTCTCTTTGATCAAGATGCCAAGAGTATGGAGTCACCCGCCCCTGCCAACTTTTCTCCTTGGTCTAGATGTGGCAAATCAGTCTAACACTCTCCTCTCACTCTCTGAACACACACTCCTCCCTTTTGCCATTTATTCTTTCCTCCCTCCTGCTCTTTGTGTGTGTGTGTGTGTGTCTGTGTGTGTGTGTGTGTGTGTGCTCGTGCGTGTGTGTGTGCGCCTGTCTGTCTACTTGTCGATGCAAGGCACACACCAGATAAATGCAAGCCACGCAACCAGTCTTACCGAGTTAAGCAGTCATCTGTCTATACGCCTCAAATTATATGTAACGTAAGAGACTTCCTCGACATATAAAACTAGGAAAGAAAAACAAAAAAATGACATTAAAATTTTCCGTTATTAATATTATGAGTTTCTTCTTCCTCCTCTTATTAATATTATTGTTCTAGTTTTAAATAATATGATAAAAATGACGTGTTGGATATTTGTGCTGAGGACTGTGTTCTTGCTGTGTGTGTGACGCTGCCCTGTGACGTGGAGGAGACGGCCCGCTACACACCCACATTTTGTCGTCATCTTATTTTGACGTCAGCGCCTTGAGCCGTCCACAGGCCCGGATTTGGCGCTATACAAGCCAACGTCATTATTTCATTATTATTTGCAGCCTCGCTTACAGATTTTCAATTGGGTTGAGCAAACTGTTACCGACTACTGGCTTCATGTGTTTCTTCATCCCATTCGTCCTTCTATAGACATTACATTTGCACGTTACTTTGCGTGCGTCCGTGTACGTGTTTTTATTATTGTCCAGAGGTTTTTCTTGTGTGTGTGTGTGTGTGTGTGTGTGTGTGTGTAGTATTAATTTTGTTGATATATCTCTGTACCATTGTTTGTGGACATGTTTTAGTCTGTTTCACTTTGTCGGTTGAGTGAATTTGTGTCTTTGAATTTCTTTGTAAAGCGCATTGAGCCTTTCGTAAAGCAGGGAAATGCGCTATATAAATTTCCGTTATTATTATTATTATTATTAAAAATGTATGTTTGTTGCTTAACGACAGCTGGCACCAAGATTCGCTAGATGAGATGGTTTGGGTACCGCTGTAGAAAACAGGTTCAAACCACAGTTTGTTGTAGTTGGTGGAGAGCATTCAATAACGGTTTAATTAGTAGATGTGCGTGTTTATTGCAAAGCACAGTTTATCGCAATTTGTGGAGCGCATTCTATTATTAGATGGAATTATACAACAGTCCTATGCAATCCAGACGATGTACCAGTCTAAACAGTTGTAGCATGCGTGTCCTGTAAAGTTTGTTATCTCGTCCAATATATTATACTACACCTTCCACTCTTCTGTCATCTAGTACACTATATCACACATATGACATATCTCACACACACACACACACACACACACACACACACACACACACCATGTGAGAGAGAGAGAGAGAAGCAGACAAAAGGAGACAGAGGAAGATGGTGAGACGAAATGACTATGGTATTATTTACCCAAATCTAGGTTAATACACCTCTTGCATTCTCGAAATGCAAAACATCACCATGCATAACAACAAAGATGTCAACAACACATGCATCAAGATTGTATATGGATAATTTTACGCTGATAAGAAATCATCTAATGGAGAACATGGGGCCCTATGTTCACTAGGCGTATCTGCGTACAATTCGGTCTCTCTCTCCCTCTCTGTTCACAACATTTGTAGGAATGCCTGAAGGGAGGATTCACCCTGATTATGAGAAAGTTGCATTCGGTCAAATTAAAAAAAAATCATTGCACCCAACTAGTCCTTTTAAAGTCCAATAAACTCCATAAAAGTCTAAGAGGAAAGGAGAAAAACGTGAAGATGAGGAGAATGAAACGAAGAGAAGAAGGAGAGGTAATTGAAAGCAAAAGCAGAAGGAGAAATAAAAGTAGACGAATAAAAGAACAAGAAGAGGTAGACATGTCCAGTGAGAACCTCAACATATTTGGAGTGGTATAGCGCGTGCCGCGACCTTGTCTGGACGCTAAGAAACCCACAGACAGCAAGCAAACCTCTGCTGGACACTGCCGCCAGCCCCCGGGGTTCAGCGCGGCGTCAGTACTCCAGCATCGTCCTCCCGCGCTCTTCTCCGCGGTCAGTCGAGCGCTGATCGATGGATCGATGCCGGAGTGAAATCAGGGCCAGCCAAGGCGGGACGCATGGCCGGACATAATATCGACAGCGCTGGTCAGCGGCCACTGGCCACCAAGGGGTCTTAATGCAACCGTAGACCATGCAATTAGCGAGGCGGCGAAGCTGGACCAGGGGCCTGACAAGCCAGCGCCATGCTGTGTGCTGAGTGACTGGGGCCGGCTGTTGCGAGCAACTCTTTCATCTGCTTCCCTATCTTCTGAATCTCAGTGTTAGCCTTCTTTCTGGGGCTGCTTGCTTCCGTTTTTTGTCTCCCGTTCTGAATATAAGCAGGAACCAATTACAGGAGCAAGTCTCTCCACCATCTTGTAGGTCTTGCAACATTGCAGTGCTATACTTACAATTAATAATAACAATAAATGAAGATTTTTATAGCGCATACTCACACTCATAGAGAGCATGCTCTTAGCGCTTAAAAACAAGGAAGAGACATGGACTACATGGATAGAACACGAGGGGCGTAAGAATAAACAACAGTACTGACGACAAACAGAAAACAAAGATGGAAAACACAAAAAGACAACAGAATGGAACGAAGTTTGTGTGTGTTACGTGTGTCATATTTGCCTCCGTGTGTGTGTGTGTGTGTGTGTGTGTGTGTGTGTGTGTGTGTGTGTGTGTGTGTGTGTGTGTGTGTGTGTGTGCATCTAGCTACAACAACTGGGAGAAATTATGTGGAGGCCGTTTTAATGTGTCTCGAGTTTTAGTCAGCGCCATGAGTTTCAAAACTTTCGTGAGATTCTCTAAAGTATGTACAGAATTATGTAGAGGTAACCTGAAATGTGTGTAAAACACTGTGGCGAAGCCCTGACATCTACATATATAACACTGGGGCAATAGTCTCAATGAGAGGAATAAATCGGTGTCAAGAGAGAAAATCATCCAATGGACAATTTAAACCATCAGTCTAAGAAAACACCTGTATAGCCCTCCACAAACCGCTACCAAAAAAAACAAAAAAACAAAAAAAAACCAACTTCAAGGAGGACTGTAAATAAAATGTGTTCGCGGGCACTACAAGAAGCAGCTAGGAAAGGTGCAGTCACTGTCGACCACGCTCCCAGCAGACATTAACCCGAATGAAAAAAAAACCCACTGTGTCACGCCTAGTAACCATTTATCATTATTTTGTGGGGGGAAATGAGAGAAAGGATAGTAGGGCTAGAAAGAGGATGGGTTCTGGAGGAAGTCGCCAGAAATTATTGTTTTGTGCCTGAACCACGCTCACGAACAGCAATTTCACATCAGGAGAAATGTTATTCTGATTTATCAATCGTTGCGCCAAGAAGACAGTGAACCGATAGGGGCAGTGGGTGCTGGCCTGTTACTACCTTTCACCGAGAAGCTTTGCGCAAGCTGGCGTCTGTTGAGCCCCTGACACCGTGAAGCTTGGCACAACCTTGTGTCTGTTACCAGAATGCCGGAGGTTTGCTTCTTTAAACAGTCCATGGCCTACATTTTGCAATAGTCTATGACTGAGTGAGAACCCGTGGAATTCTGAAAGAATCTCCGAGACACAGGTCAGCAGTATGGATTCTTTAGTCTCACGTGCAGCAATGGGAAGAAGGAGGCCCGCTATGAAGGAGATACAGCAAGATGCAATCAGCCGTGAGATGGTCGAGGACCTGTATGGGGACTAGGTCCTCGACCATCTCAAGACTGCTGACCACGGACAACACACTCCTTGCCAGAGACTCCTTCGAGGTTTGCCGCGGCTTCCAGTCCCGCTGGCCACGCGTCTCGGCATCCTCCCATGCGACACACACACACACACACACACACACACACACACACACACACACACACACACACACACACACACACACACACACACACACACATTCGTCCACATCACGTCATTCAGGACAGTGTCTAGGCAAACACATACTGGCGTGAACCTGGTGTCATGGCAAGGGGTTGGCAGGGAGGTGCAGCCTTGACGCTGACCAAATCTTCAGGGGACGCGTTCCGAACACTTTGAGACGCCGTGCGACTCGGAGACCTTAACTCGAACGCCTCGCGTCGTCGCTCAGGTCGCTCGCGCAGAGCGCGGAGTCTGTCGCCTGTTCAATCAATTAGTCGCTAGGGAACGTACCTCTCGTCCTGATGCCTTCCTTACGGAAGAGCTCGTGTGTTGAAAATTAATTTATTACAAGTTTTTTAAAGTCTACTTCTTATAATTTGTTTTTAGTTTTTTTTGTCTTTAGTTTTGTTTTCTTGCAGTTTTTTCCTTTCGTTTTTGCTGTTGTTGCTTATTAATGATTATAATGTCATGACATCTGCATAACAAAAAATTAAAAGCAAAATCTATGATTTGAAATTACAGTTACTTGTACGAAAATTGAATTGGAAAGAAAGAAAAGACAGAAGAAAGATAAGATACTGAAAAGACTAAAAAAGAAAGTAAGATGAATGAATGAATGAATGAATGAATGAATCTGTATAATATGTCAGGCGAAACTGTACATCAACCATAGTTGTAGCTTGTTTTACAGCCCTCGCTGGCAAAGACAGTAACAAGTCTTTGCATCCTCCGATTGCATCTTTACTGTGGGTTTAATTAATATGGAATGCAGATGACAAAGATAGCAATCGCTAGCCTAGAGTGAACCAATATGTTGACTAGATATAAAACAATTTTGGACTTTGTCATACATATGCAGCTGGGTTTTAAAGTACGATTAGAATTATAATTTCGCTGCCAGATATATTTTCTATCCCAGAGGACATAAAACAATTGTGTAGATTGTAGATTGTGCCACAACTCGTGATTGTAGGGCGGGGTTGGAAGATTGCATAATTGATGTTGGGTGACTAGTTCCTCATTGTCTCTGTCGTCATGTTTCGTTTTGCGTAGAGGAGATAGGGGGTGGGGCGGGGGTAAGTTACGGGAGGATATTGAGAGTACTGGGGCCGTAGTTATGAAGCCAGAATATCGCTTCCCCGGGGTAAAATGAGAAACTCAAGGACAAGCGTCTTGTTTCTAAAGTTATAAAACCGATGTCTGTACCTCGTTGCCACTACATCGTGTTTCTTTACCCTAGGGCATCTTTGCCACCACTTTATACGTATGGCTCTAGGGGTAAAATGATGATGATGATGTCCATTTGTAATGCGCAGGTATCCATTCAGAAGAATGCTCATTGCGCAGCAAAAACAAAATAAATAAAAAAATAAGAAAAAAAATAAAGTAAATAAATAGATAAACACCAGGAAAGTAAAAAATAAAGACAGAAGTTTTACTTGGTTGTTTAAGTTTAAGTCCATCTTAAATAAACAGATGGGTCTTCAGTCTTTTTCGAAACGTGGTTGGTGAGGTGATGGTGGACAGTGACGATGGCAGAGGTCTGGACACTGCTCAGTAACTTCAGAAACAAGACTGTTGTCCTCGAGCTCCCCCTTGTTGCCCCAGGGCAAAGACTTACACTCGCTTCATAACTACAGCCCCTGGAATTGCACGAAGAACGAACGGTGCAGCTGACAAGATCTGGTGGTACCGGCCGTTGGACATGATGAGCCCAGTGGACAAAGATTTCAACAGTCAAGGAAAAAAGCGACTGATCTGTCAAGAGCAAATCCAGCATCGAATTCACTATTTCGTTCCGCGTGTTTAATTTCAGATCATATTTAAATATCGCACGTTGTCGTACATAAGATGCCCAGGTCTTTTATCTCAGACCCCGGAAAACAACAAATCTTTTAACCATGTTTCTCAAATAGTTCCGTAGAACTGCTCCATCAGTAAAAAAAAAAGTCATCCAAACATGCTCTGTCGACTTCTACTTCAGAAAATATAGGTGTCGCTAAAAAACACATTCATACGTAACTAATTTTAATGAAGGATAATGAAGACTGGTTGTAATAACAAGGTCTGATTACAGCTCACAACTTTTTTTCTGCATTCTTTTGCGGTATTTGGGAGTTGGATTTACTTTCTATACATGAAAACCCTCTCACCATCTGAAATCTGTTGGCATTATTATGCACACAAAAGGATCGAGATATGAACGTTTTGTTCAGTTCATTCACTGCATTTTACTCTTTTTGACCTGGCTGACCTGACCTGGCTCTCTACACATGGGGGTCCACACAAGATAGGAGTAAGCAGCCCCCCAAACACCCGCGTCAGGAATGCATCATTGCAGATTCCAGATACGTCAGAGGGCTCAAGGAATCTGCGAGAAGGTTCAAATCCTGGCGCCACGAGGTAATGGGCAACTGAGAAGTCAGGGTTGTCATTCCCGCCTCCACGGCTCAGTGGGGGGGGGAGGTTTTGGGAGGGGGGGACAGTCTGATTTACCGCAGCAGACAGGAGGAGAGATGCCAGCACCTGATTGTCTCTGCCGAAAGGCTTCGGTGGTCAGTTCTGCTAGCTGACCTCGGGGTCACCTTGCACGCGTCCCTGACCTTTTGACACCAGATGCGAGCCTACAGTCACGGGGATGCTTCCTGCAGAAAACCAGTTTGGAATCTTCGACAAGAGTTCACCAGTTTGTAAGAGAAATAATAATTTAAAAAAAAAATGTATAAGAATAACTCCTGAATGAGATGAGGTATCAGCCAGATCACATCGAAGGCCAAGAAAAAAAATGTGTTCTTCGTGTGTTTTCCCTTTTTTTCAGGACTTTTTTTTTTAAAGACGACGTTTAGGGAGTTTAGCAGCAGACGTTTTAATCAAACGTCGGACCGACCAGATGATTTAAAGAGCAGCCAATAGACACAACAGTTATTGCCCTATTTGTTTATTTATCATACTTTCTTCGTTGAATCCGTACGGCTTGTCACTGACAATCTTCATACACTAAATATAACCGCTATAAATGAAATAGAAAAATTCAAATTTGTTTAGGCCACAAACGATAAGGACTTCTGTTTTCTTTGCTGCATATTTTAATTACCAGCTACCGCGCTGTAAGACATCTCCCGCCAGAAAGTCACTTTCGTCTTCTGCCAGCAAGACGCCTGAGGCCACCGGCAAGTCCAGGATCAACTGATTTGCAGTTAAAAGGCGGAAAATGATAGACCTACCACTTAATAGAGACATCGACAGTCGCCACTTTAATGAATATCCCAAACTCTCTCAACCTTCTACCACCACCACCACCACCACCACCACCACCACCACCATACGCGCACGCAAGTTTGTTATAGACTCGTAGACAAGTAGATCGTAACTCAGGAAGTTCGTTTTTTAAAATAAATTTCTACATTATTCCTTTAGCCTGACTCTGTGGATTTGTGTTTTTTTTTCTGTCATTTTTATAAAAATTAAAAAAAACCGCTTGTAGTCCTATTTAGCACCATGTTTCCAAATTCTTCATTTTTCTCTTATTTAATGATTGTTTTGAGACCAGGTGATTAATTCCTGGCGATGATGCTTACGTACTAAGGGTCGCAGTCTTACTATTATTATGTGCTTTACAACACTTATTTATATAAGATACTGCACAGTACAAGCCTTATTGTTGTATGCCTGCATTTCGCAACCTGTATTGTTTTAAAATACTGTTTACAACCCGTATTGCTATAAGATACTGTGCTGTAAAGCTTTTTCTTTAAGATACTGCGTTATAAAAATTTATTTCACTGATGTATACAAGACTTCTAAAATGCTAAACATTATGAGCCTTATAGGGAGTAATAATAACACAATTAGTATTTAGCAGCCATAGATAACAGCCCTATAAACACACTTGTACAGACAAAGTGTCACCCAAAGGAAGAAAGATCGGCAAAACTACAGACCAACCGACTTTCCAGCTGACCCTCGGACAAGACAGGAGGAGGTAAACCGGAACAAGACTATGTAAAATAAAGGAAGAGAAGGAAAATAGTAATGCATTTCTGGCAATTAACAATTTAAAAACTGCTGTTTTGAAATGAAAACGAGTCAGACAGAAGCCGACTTGTCCGACGAAACACTACACAGTCTCAATTAACCACTCCTCGGGCTATTTTTCTTTTTTTTTCGCGACAGTTTAGTTTTTACCCTGTCCTCCGTGGTCGCTCCTCCCAAGCCATGAATATTTCATCGTGTGAAAAGTGGGCCATGCAATATCGTCGAGGCCAGATCATCGATAGCGAAGAAGGGGCTTCCTTTGGACTTTTGACATAGTACTCTGCTATTTCTGAATTCAATATAATCTGTATTCAGCTGAAACTCCCACAAACTAAACTTCTGTTCACAGCGCTCCTTTGTAGAACATGTGGAGGGACAAAGTCTTTGTTACAAGGGTTCAGTCGCAGACTCCCTGTGATAGGTTCGCTTGCAGGAGAACAGTGAAATGACTTGCATATCTCATGTCCCCCAAACGAGTTTAAAATGGTCATGGGCATTATTTTGTCCTTTACTGTCTCGAGAAATATCAAGTCTTGTCATATCTTTTCATGTCCTTTGGTATTATCTTAGCCAACACCAGTTTCGTCGTCCCTCATAGAGAAGGCATCCAACATTTACTCATAATCGCCTGCTTTCAAGAGGCTTCTCTGTTTTAAAACTTACTTGCTTGGAATTGAGTCATCTGCATTAAACTGCTGCTTTTATTAATCTGACCCTCGGAATTTGTTCGCCTGCATCATAATTGGTAATATTTATCTGAGTATATGGGATACCTGTATCGGGATAAACAAGAAAATAGAATATCTGTATCTGGATACATAAAACAATGGGATGTGTGTGTGTGTGTGTGTGTACATAAGTGAGTAAGTGATCTTTATCTGTGTATAAGTTAGTAGGATATTGTATAATGGGTTATCTTTGTCTAAAGAATAATTAAATATATGTCTCTGAACAGATCCGTATCTTTTTAGAAATCTAGGCAACCTTCGGTAAATAAATATATAAGAGATTGTCATGATCTTCAAGTCCTGCCATTGACTGGCTGTGTTGTTGTCTAAAACGCTTGCTGAGTTATTATAGATTGTACTAACATTTACTACAGTAATCATAGTGGGTTTAGAAGTGAATATAGTTTAATGTTCTTGTCATGGTAGTAGGAAAGTTGGTTAAAGCTATTGTACACCTGATATTTTTTGCTGAGTTGTCTCAAAGGACTTGTGGTGCGCGTGATTTGTTTTCTGAGTACATTTCACTGTAAAATACTATCTCCCAAGATCTTTCTCAGAAAGGTGGAGTTTGTAGCTGTGTATGTTGAGAACAGAAGGAGTTAATGAGAGGAAATAGTAACTTGGACCAAACTTTATCCAGGCCTTAGGGAAATTAATACACACCAACTTAACCTTCAAATGATCAGCCAACAAATTTTTTCTTTCTTCAAGCTCTCTTTTCTCTGTGTGGGTGAGAGAGAGAGAGAGAGAGAGAGTTTTGCACACCGTTATTAATCGGGAAAACAAAAGCTTAACAGTAATGTGTCTTATTTATAAACAGCAGGAGCCAGGAGTACGGAATATATTGGCCTCTCATGACAAAACTCCGGTCATGTAACTCAAGCTGAACTGTTTGCCAGGTCAGCGCGCATGTAACCAATGGTTACGTCGTGCCACCACCCACCATCCTCTGTTGCTTGATCTAGTTCCTCTGCTCACCCACTCCTCTGGTCCCCAGTCCTAGGAAATACATCACACCACAGGTCAGCTGCACCGGTCAAACGTTCATGAGCGAGGGAAGCTAGCCTTTCTTCCCTGTTCTCGCAGATTCCCTCCAACCAAACATTAATCTATCATCTTTTGCTTCAACCCCAGGCTTACCTTGTGGCGAAGTCTCTCGCCGGAACTTCCCTGAAGCGCATGCGTAGCAGTTCTGTGCAGTGAAGATGCGGGCAGCAGAGTATGAGGTCACGTGATGATGGATTGGACGCACAAGGCAGAGAGTCCGCGTGACCCACGAATGGCTACGCAAGGCGAAACCTTGAACCTCGTCTTTTTTAAAAACTCACCCGAGTGCAAAATTATTTTCATATGTTTAGGTTCATTGTTAGATTTGTGATAAAATATTAATCTACGAAACCTGAGCGAAAAACTATGTTCCTTTTTACGAGATATAAAAACAGTTGAATTTGGATTTTATTTGAAAAATATTCATAAAAAATTCACAAGTCATTTGTGGTAACAAACTACCGATACTTCTATGAGCAGGCAGCTTCGAGCTTTACGTCATTTCTTCTTCGGTTTTGTCTTTAAGGTAGATAGATAGATAGATAGATAGATAGATAGATAGATAGATAGATAAGGAAAAATTGTGTGGGGGACGTGTCACGACCCTTTCAAAATAAGCCACAGTTCCTTTTCCTGTCGGCCAGTGTGCCATCGTAGTATTGTTCATGATCAACACTGATATTAAGCCATTTTTTTCCCTTGGGGTTTCATTTGCTGCCGATCTCAGATTCTTTGGCTTGATATTATTCCAACAGGTCGCTGCACAGACCCTCGCCAGCACTTAATGGCTGTGACAATGGATCTTTTCCTTCACACAACACCCTCGCCACTTTCTCCACCACCACAACAACAACAACAACAAAAGCAACACGTGACGTGACAGTTCCGTACATAGTTTTATCATCGTAATGTCATGTTACATATTGGTCAGGAAATCAGCTTTCAAAATACAGAATACTGAGGTAGATGTCAAGAGAAAGAGAATAACAAACTGCATGATTATATAGAATTGACCACCAAAATGTCATTCGTGCGCGCGCGCGCACACGAACTCTACGCCACATCTTGAGCAGCGACGACAATAAAATATTAGCAACTCTTCTTTTTATTATCTTATACAGAGGAGATATTACAAATGTGGTATAATATATTTCACCCGTATTTGTGCAAGATTGACAACAAAAAACAAGAAATGGAGTAGAATGTGTATCGACACAAAAAAGACACATTGGAAAAAATATATTATGAAAGGGTTTACAAAATGGTCCTCAGTAATGACAGTGCTTTTTATCTGAGAAATGAAGCCACCACAATTATTCTAAGTGAATGTGTGTACCTCATACTGAGATATAAAATGATGAAAATATTCAAGACTTGGTCGAGCGCACGGACACACGAACGAATAAAATGAGCGGTCTAACTATCCAGCTGACTGCTAGCTACAACTAAACGACATGACAACAGAAGAACAGGAGCTCAGAGAAATAGCCTTGTAATCAGTGTATCACAAAGATGGCGTGAAGGATACGAACATATGAGAGAAAGAGAGAGAGAGAGAGACTGATTAATATTTTAATTACAAATGATAAATACTTCAGTTCACTTCACAAATTTAGCCCTTGACATTCACGCACTTCAGATCGAAAACAAAAAGCCAGGGTCTTTCGCAAGGAGGGGAAAATCTTCAGTCTTCAGTACAAATGGCAGAGTAAAAAAGACAAAAACCTTTGTTGTGTGTTCAGGGATGAAATGTCCAGTATTATGGTCGTGGGTCTGACAGTGTGCGTGCTTGCGTGCGTCAGAATAAGTACAGCGGCGGCTGAAAGGTAGCCATTGTCTGAAAGAATAAGAAAGAAGAAGTCATTGCTGTGGATGTTCTTACGCGTGAGTGAGTGAACACAGCAGCGTCTGAAAATTCCCGTTCATGACTGAAGGATCAGAAAGATTGGTTGCTGTGGATTTTTCTTGTTATTCACCTAACCTTCCACAATCGGCTACAGTTCTACTTTAAAGGCACTTTCATTTTATCACAAAATAACGTATAGCAAGAGAGAGAAAAAAAAGTTCTTTGATATCTGTTGTGATGATAAAATCGTTCAGGAGGCAACCAATCACATTGAAGCAACATCAGTAGCACTATGGGTATTTTTACACTATGGAGCGTGGCACTGGGTGGTAACATTGCCGGAATATAACACGACCTTCAGTGGGCATCCAGATAAGACCGGGTAATTCTAGATGGTTCTCCGGGAAGCGAACCGCGTCAAGTTTCTTTTGAGCCTGTTAAGGGATGTGGGGGAAAAATAACAGTTTATCTGACACTTTGATGGCTTCTGACAATTCGCAGTTAGGTCTAGAATTTATGGCTGCTGCGGAGTCTCGTTGTCGTCAAGCTAATATTTTATATTTATAACCTTGCTTGAACCATTGTGAAAAACAGCGCCTAGCAGTTCTTTTTAAAATGATGAGGAAGCTGTAATCACAGTATTCTGTGCTGACAGTATACTGTAATCACAGTAGTGAAGGGCCAAAATTTTTTTTTTAGAGAGGGGGGGGGTATATTTACGGAACAACACTTATCTGAAGATTCACAGAAAGAATGACTTCTGGATGTTTTAAAACGCATAATTTTGTCTGAATAACCACGCGCATAATCAAAAAGAGTTAAGTGTAACACGCATGATCAGGAGTAGTTCAGTGTAGAGATTACAGCAAGTAACTTCTAATCTTCTAAGCACACATTCACTGGAAAAAAAACTCCAGCGTTCTAATGTCTCGACATTTAACTACAGACAAAAATATGTCGCAGATACTAACCGATACAGCTTTGTATAGTGGGTTTTTCCCTTACAGACCCGTTAAAAAACAAATCACGTGTCATGCCGGAACCAATCAGTACGCAGCAGCAGACCAATCCTATTCCCTCGACGTTTACCGGACAAATACTTTGCAAATTCATGGACAAAGTCTCTGAAGAGTGAAGCATCCATTAAAGGTAGGTCAAACAACAGAAGTCTTGGCAAGCGGGACCGCAGGATGATGATTCTATTCCTCTTCGATGTACACCTTTGAGAAGCGTTCCTTCAGATCGAGTTTAAGCATCTCCGTGAAGACTGTCCCCTTCGTTTTAATGAACACCCGTATTAATCACTCCCTAATGACTCAGCAATTTGTCAAGATTTTCGTGCAAGAAATGCTACCGTATTCGTGTTAATAAACAAAAGCAGTGGGATGTATATTGTGAACACGTTGTACAGGCGGTTTTCCTTTCATGAATAAAATCCTCTTAATAAACATCAGTTTTATTAGTGAAGAGAACGAACCTACTTTTCAGACCTGTTAGTGTATGGGTTCTTGTAGGCACTGGACAAATGACAGTTGATCAAGCGAAAAATAAATCCCATTCTGTAGCCTTGTTAGAATGTCACCTTGCGGAAGGTACAAAAGATGGAACGAAGGAGAACTGAAGAAATATTGAATTGGATTACAAAGAAGTGAAGAATCCTGAGATTCATTCCTCGAATAGCCTGGAGGCAGAGATGAAGAGCGGAATTATGAGAACTCTGTCGTCTTCAGGCCCCGTGAAGAAGGGCAGGCTGGACAGATTGGAATGGGGGAAGGATTAAGACAAGGGAAAGTATAAAGGCAGCTGCCTGCCCCAGCGGACTTTCTTTCGTCCGGCGCTTCCCTCACTCTCTCACAAGCTGTTAGCTGCAGACCCCGCAGGCCGGCAGGAAGCAGACGGAAGAGAGGGGGGGGGGGAAGGATATTATGACTCAAAGAAAGAATCCAGACAGCCAGCCAGCCAGACTGTGACGATGTCCCACCCCAACCACCTCGCCAGACTGATGTTCCCACCTTTGAGAGTGATGAGGAAGTGAGAGTAAAGATGATGAAACAGCTGACCCGCATACCTGTGCAACTGCTTCCCGTAGTCATGGCAACAAGTAGCCAGAAAAAAAAAGCCAGCAGTTAAACAGTCACCACCAGGCCCCAGATTTCCTCCGACTCCCTCCCAAATTCCAAGCTTTCAAACTTATACTAAGACTGAACCTCAAGGACTGTCTTTAACTTCATCAAAGGTGAATTTGTTTACTCTGACAATAAATATATCTACCTTGGAGGAATAGAAACAGCTGATACAGTCATCGTAACAAACGTTCTTTTCGTTGAACCCAGACGACAGTCAACAGAAGGTAAGAAGGAAGTGTATTTTCCAAAAAGGAGGGGACTCGCAACGAAAGGCAAGCAGTGAGTCATGCGATTGTTAGGCGTAGCATATATCGACCTTTCCTTCTAGAGAGTGGAACCATTACACGGTCACAGCTGGGCCTGAGTTACACAACTGTTGACTGAGGGTATTGATCGAACCCCCACTGCGGTGGCTACACCCTGGGAACAAGTACCAAAGCAAGTCTTTGTCGGTGACTTCTATCGACTGCTGGAGATCAAGGATACGATCTTTCCAGATGGCGCACAGCTACTCGGTTATAAGTCGGCCTCAAAAACGGTTTAGAAACTGTCACCCTGATTGATCTCTGACAATGTAAAACAAAGGAAGATTGTAATTAGCCTGAGGCTATGTTGCCTGAGTAAACAAATAAATTTGTCTTTTATCTGTACCTGCAAGACCTTCTTGTGATATAGTTATAAATAATAAAAATAATGTCTTAACGCGAAGCTTACTATCCGACACAAATTACCTGGCAATGAAAGAATTGCGTGTCTCCAAAAGGTGAGTGGTGTGATGGCTCAAGCGCCTGTCACCACAGTGACAATGAGAATCGGGCTCTCGGCTACGACACACTTCTCTCTGTATGTGACACCTGTTTACAAGGCTTACCGTCAGTTGTGTTACCCGGGTATTTCGGTTGTCTCCGACCCCTTTATGTTTGCATGTGCGTTGTGTTTCACGTGTGTGTGTGTGTGTGTGTGTTGTGATTATGTATGAAGGTTCATTCGATGCTTATCCTAACGAGGTGTGTGCTGGTATGCCTGTGTGTGTGTGTGTGATGGTCAGAGAGGCGTATGAGAGAAAGAAAGGAAGAGAAAGAGAGAGAGAGAAAGAGAAACAAGAAAAAAAAGTACATTTAAATAACAACCCACGAAACATAAATCTGGCGGTGGGCCTTAGAATGGCATTCTGGGACCGGCCGCACAGACGAGGTAGGTGAATGCTAACTGTACACCATTTGCTGTAACCATGTTAACATTTCATGACTGTGTTAAACTAATGCAAGTGTGCACCCAGCACCCTCACCAGCCCAGTTTTATTTCAAACTCTTTTTTTTTTTTTTACACAATAATCACACTTCCGTGTTTACCTTCAGGTCGGGCCCACGTTATTTCCCAGCGCAAAACTCCAATTACACCACACCCTCCTGTCCAACTGCAGCTTTACAACGGACATGCCATTGCCCTTCCCAGGACTCATCGGAATGTATGACCTAAGTCTGAGACTGTAGCCTTGTAAAAGGTACAAAGACCCCAGGTCGTGTAAACATGTGCTACCCCTCACTGAAGAGCGACTGAGATTTGCAAACAACAGAATCCTGAGTTTTCTCTTTCTATCGTCCCGAACAAGGAAAATTCCACCCTCAAGTGGCTCATGCAATGTAAAACCTTCATAAGAAAACCCAACAGCGATATTATACTCTCGGCTGTGTTGCTCTGTTCCCTACTCACGGACGGAAACACCGCAAACCAAACTAAGAAGTTGATGTAATTTTCCAGATCTTACAACGTGAAGACAGTTTAAGAAAGAGTTTTTGGACAGTTGTACAAAAATTTTTGCTCAACCGTTCGTTCATATTTGTTTTGCTCATAGAACAGCTTTTACGCTCAACTACAATTCATCATCAGTATCTAGCTTCATGCTTCGTTAGCGACACTATTGTCTACATCTCCTCTTTTGCTTCGTTAGTTCGGTCAGGTCTACTCCTCCTTCACTCTCTCCTGTTGTTATCCCCAGAGTCACGTCAGCAACGGTAAATACCTGGCCGGTGTTGGAGGAAGCAAGTCCGGATCTATGCCATAGACAGAGGTATTTGCTCTCTCAAGCCAGCGGAGCTTCATTGACTAACGATGCCGTTGTCGCCGTCCAGCCGATTGTGGGTTCTTTTTTTTTTCCCCTCGGCTGTCGTTGCTGAGCCGTGCTCAGGCCCCGATTGTGCTTCAACTCCTTCACGCTTGTTTGGGGTCCCTGGATCGTTTTGCGGGCTAATGGCGGCTTCTCAAAGGTTTCTTGGGGACTAAAGCCTGTTATTGTGTCGGACTGTGTGTACAAAGGGGCTGTCAGGCCTACCTACCGATCGAGCAAGGGAGGGAGAGCGTCGGCTCAGTGTTTGTAATAGTGAATCGCGTGCAAGGTCGGTTGCACGTGTATGCCCATGATGCTTGAACTTAAAGGGTCTTCTTAACCGGATAATAATGTCACAGTGTCACATTCCCACCTACGTGTACTTCACGAAGGCCATTTTTCTTTACCTGACAACATGAATAAAACGTTTGACCAAGTTTGACACTTTTCCCGTGACAAACTTTAATCAAACGTTTCGTCCATATAACGAAGAAAGGCTTTTAACGATGCTTCTATCTGATAGTCACATAAAAGTGAGTTCAACATGCTGAATGTGTCAAATTACAATAAAAACTCGAGTGCATGTAACGGAGACGAATAAGAAACACTAGCAGAAGAAGAAAGGCCCGATGAAGGAGGAGATGACACAATACAAGACCACGTGTTGAACCAGAAACAAGAAAACAGAAACCGCGGTGGAAAAAAAATGACATGAAGAGGAAGCCGGATAAAGAATTTGTGTTGGATGGAATGCTGACCGTCCTCCACGCCCTTCTGACAGAATCTCTATCTCTTTTACATTGCGAGTGAACACTAGTCAGCTCTTTATATTTCAACATTTTCAAGCATTCGTGATCAGTGGGCTGTCAAACGTGTGTGATGATCAATGCACATATTCACGCCTTTGTGAGCTCACGAGCCTGATTTTGTGCGTTTACCCGACAATGGTCAAATCTGTCACAATACATACACACGATCAAAGAAAAACATGAGGTCACTAGAAACATGATGTTGCAATATTTAGATTCCCAACAACTAAAAATTACATTAAAAAAACTAGAAAGAATTTCTTTAAAAATAACATGTTTCCCAGAATTGTGAAACATTAAATTGAATCTTAAAGAGCGTAGTCCAAAATGACAGGGAACTGAGAAGCAAATACCTCACCATATGTTAATTTTTTTTTTTTAAAGAATGCAAGCAGGTGGAAGAGTGAGCCACAAGACAAGCAAACACAAAAAGAAATAAAAACAGGGGAATTAAACAAACAACTTGCGTACTTTGCTGAAGAATCAAGTTTGCCCCCACCTTTACACATTTTACTTCTTTAAAGGAGAATGTTATCGTGGAGAAAAACTGGTCGAATTCTCTTAAAGTGTTCGTTGTAGTTCTTTGTCTTTCCTTCCGACTTCCCACTCCAGTTCTTAACGCATGTATCTGTAGTGACTAAGGGCAACAAGTACACACATCCCCCCCCCCCACACACACACTTTTTCTCCAGCCAACGAGTACAAGGATACCTGTAATTTGCATCCCCTAAAGGTGGGTCCCAAAATGGCGCTATTCGCCTTCACGAAAGAGCAACAATGTGTCACAAGTTCACTTGCAAGATGTCACAAGGCCACTTGCAAGATGTGTCACAAGTTTGCCTGCAAGATGTGTCACAAGGTTGCCTGCAAGATGTGTCACAAGGTTGCCTGCAAGATGTGTCACAAGGTTGCCTGCAAGATGTGTCACAAGGTTGCCTGCAAGATGTCACAAGTTCACTTGCAAGATGTGTTACCAAGTCACTTGAAAGAAGTGTCACAAGGTCGCCTGCAAGATGTGTCACAAAGTCACTCGCAAAGCGGACAACAGAGGTAAAGGGAAAAAAGTGTCATGTCTTTGTTGCATATGTTTCCATTCACGATGTCAGTGAACAAAATATTGTTTAAAAAGCCGGTATAGCCTAGATCAACACGAAATATTTGAAACACAGCAGAGGTAACATTTACGGCTTAACAGAAGTAAACCTTACAGCTTAGCAGAGGTAGATTAAAAACAACCACCAACTATACCCGCTTCCTCTTTATTTATCTGCTCCTACCATTCTCCGCTTCAGATCTATTTGCGTCTACGTTCTCATCCCCTTCCTGTCATCTACACTGACTTCGTTGTCATCATTGGCATCTTGAATTCTGAGAGGTGCTCGCACGCCTAACAAACCGTTGTGTGACATCTTGGTATATTTCTTTCCACGGTGACTTCAAGTTGTTATCATCGTCATGGTTATACTTTTTAGTGGCAGTTTGTTGCCACCCCACCTCCCACCCCCCAGCGAGTCATGACTTTGTTTTCTGTGACTGAATTACTTCAGTGATTTTTCGGCGCTGCGCTCAGTGGTGACTGATCTGGTAATAGTAACATGGCAGATAAAATAGTAATTTCTTGTCAAAGATTAATAAAGATGTTTTGTATTTGTTTCTACTCAGAGCACATGCCAAAATAAACCACACTAAAATATCAAGAACATATTTCAAAAATAAAAAGAACCCAGGGCGATAAACCTAGCGACTGCCTCTTCAAACATGATGATACAGTGGAGTAGGAAGATGCTCGGCTTTGTGTGTGTGTGGGGGGGGGCAGCTCCATGCTGACAATGAACGACGTTCACATTCTTGCCTTCCCAGCATCTTTTTCAGGGGGGGGGGCAGCTGCCCCCCTTGCTCACCCCCGGTTCCTACGGCACTGTGATATACACAGTACACAAGCCAACAGCGGCGTTCCTCGAGCAATGAAAGCGAAGAAGTTACTACTGAAGAAAATTGCTCGTTCCAAAAATAATTCGTTTATAACGATCCACCTTTCTTTTTACGAATGTATCGCCCGCTGAGAATAGATTAAATCTCTTAATTTTTTTGAGAGAGTAATGTGACTACCGTTAGCACGCTTTGCCGTAGAAAAAAAAATTGAAACCAAAAAACTTCGCCCGTACGAACCTAGTTCTCACATTTTAACACAATTTAGTATTGACAGTAATACTAACCATATTTTAACTCAGGAGAGAGATTGAGGAAGCTCTATATTTTTGTGTGAACATAGAAGATTGAGACTGGGTAAGCGGGATTCGTTCTGTGATGGAACAACTATCAAGCAAGAAAGTCTGAACACGCTCGTTTGACGAGAGCAAAAAGCCCGTGGTCCTGGTTTGACTTACGGGTTCTGTTGCAAGTCTTATCAATGAAACTGTTCAACCGACTGAAAGGGAGGGAGTAAGGGGAAGAGAGAGGGTCGGCCCTCCAAAGAGTCAAGACATTCTACTTGGTCGTCTTCACAGGGTGCGGGGCTAAGGTAATAATTTTGTCACGCCTGGCTGTACACGGGATGGCGTCCGATGAATGGTTCATTGTCTTCCCCCCTTCACACTGAAACCTGCCTCCCTCTACCTCTGCACGCGCGCGCGCACACACACCCACAGATAAATGGCTCTAAGGTTGCCTGGTGCGCCGGACCCAGCACACTTCGTTCGGCAGAAACGAAAACCCAGCAAATCCCAGGGCTTAAACTGCAGTAAAAGAACCCACACGCATACCCAGGACTTGGATGTTCTACCATCTCGGCTTACAGAGTTTACAAACGTGTGTGTTAGTCACGCCAGGAGGTCAGTGGGTGACGACGCCGACTGACCTCGGAGTCTAGCCACCAACTGGTGAGGACCACATACTGATTGACTGACAGTCGCCAACCTTAGCCTCACTTCCTTGTATTCTCTCTCTTCCTTCGCTGTGAAGTTTGCGAACATGTTTTACATCTTCCAAAGAAAAGAAAAAAAAAAGCCGAGTCCTGTTTACTAAAGGTTCCTCCTACGCCTGGCACTGCTAACCGCCAAGAGATGAGAACTTGCTGGGCTGAACATTCGAAGGACTAATTCTAAAATACTTAACCGATTTGTCCTTCCGTATTCTTGAAATGTTTAAAGACCATAGTGAGCACAACAAAATTATTAAAAATCTGGTGGCTTATGAAATGTAAAAGCAATATGTAATCACTATAACCAACATACAACACTTTAATCTACCTGAGAGACAGAACAACCATAACAGTGTTATTGCATAATGTGCCATGCTATTTCTTTGTACCTCTTGATCAACAGATAGGCCATTCGGTAAAATTTACGTAGAAATTTATGAGGTATGTGGAAAATTATGAAGGAGTCAGCAGGTTTCGGTCCTTGAGTGTGAGAAAGTTACAAGAAAGCCGGCAGGTGAGTCATGGGGCAATTAGTTGACAACGGACAGGCTAGGAGACAAAGGTGATAATACACATCTGTTCTCACCTACATCGACACAGATCAGCAATCAGCAGTCAAGAAAAGGTTGAAAATGGCTCGTCGAAACAGATAAAAAAAATTGCACTTCCCAGGATGGAAGGGCAGGGAGGTATGGCTAGCAGAAAAGAGAATATAATCTAGGCAAGCATTTTCTTTTCTCTAAAATGGACATTTTGCTCGCGGTCCCTTACAGGCATCACTAACATACGCAAATATCTCTCGTTCTGGTAAAAAAAAATTGGCAGGTTTTACACAATTTAAAATTACGGCGCACCAATAAGAGTTTACAATGAAAATGATAAGACAACCTTAGTCCGTAAAGTCCGGACATATTTAACTTTGCACGTGTGAGGTTACTGGACACGACAGTTAACACAGAGACGTCAGGTGCTTAGAAATGTGTGTGGAAATAATCTGTATGGAATGGTTGAAGTCCGTGCTACTAGGACTTGCCAATCTGCTGAGTTAAAAGGAGGAAAAAAGGACACATACAAAAATAGGAACCAAGTCCCTGTCCCAGACGGTACCCACTCACAAAATCTCCCCCCCCCCGCCCCCAAACAAGACCAGGTCACCAGGTAGGAAATCACCGTGCCCTCAACATGATGACTAATATCAAAATGACACCAAAATGAATATGTTATATACATGAACACGAAAACCTCCCTCCAATTAAAAGAAAACGGATTCTTCCAAAAAGTAGCTTGCAGCCAAGTCAGTGGCATCAAGCACCACTCCCAGAGCGTTCTCGTGGTGTGAACCGCAAAATATATAATTTTTTTCCCTGAAGCGGCCAACCACTCTTGTTTTTAACTGCGCTTTAGGAGATACCAACTAATTAAAAAAAAAACTTTGCCAAAAGTTGAGGTAGCAGTTTGCTGTCGCCTTTCCTTCTTCACGCTCTCTTTCCCCTTAAGAAAAGTATATTAATTAAAAAAAAAACTACTAACCTCTCTCAGTTTTCTCTCTCTCTCTCACACATGCGGAGAAAAGCACTCCGTTTTAGACAAGGACCAAGTAACTGAAAGGGATACAACTCACGAACGCCATTCCTCTTTGACAATCACATCTTAAACTCTTATCTTCTCAAGGGGAAAATACGCACGGGCACTTCTCGTTAATCCTCAAGCAGCTAGCCTCCATCTACGCAAGTTTCATCTCCTCTCCTCTTTGTTTCCTCAAGCTCTTAAAGGCTCTTTGTCATTAGAATGTTTAGGACTTTGCTTCACCAAAAAAAAAAAAAAGAAGTCTAAATGAATCAAGCTAGACAAATAATTTTGTCTACCTTCTCTTCGAAAAAGCGACAAAAGGAATTTTACCGTTGAAGAGAGTTCGGGAGAAAGCCTTCTCTCTCATCTTGAAGTCTTGTCTCCCTGAGTCCAGGAGGTCTGGAGCGGGGTGCAGTCACACACGAGGTAGTTCTCACAGCAGGTCAACAATTTGGGGCAAAATGAAATATTAAAAACAATCTGCCACGCATCAATGTCATCACAACAGAAATGTCACGTCGACAGCAGAAGAGATCAAGAAGCTGAGAATAAGATTTACCATCGCAATGTGTCTCATTGTGGGCCAAAGTCCAAGGCGTTCTCGTCGAGGACAGCTTTCATAAAAAACAAACCAACAAACAAAAAAACAGCCTTTTCGATATTTGTGGAATGGCGGGGAAGAACAGGGTGTGACCTTCAGCGGGAAACAACACTGTTCTCACCCCTTCTCCTTCCCTCGCGCAGGATTCCAGAAAAAGATGGCAGTCGGCACGTGGATTCTGCGGACCCCGGTTCGCTTCTTCCAAGAGCCGCACACTGTCTAGTAAAACTCTAGTTGTTGAACAGCATGCACCGCAGGCGGGCCGTCTCCGTTTTGAGGGCCGAAATCTCCACGCGCAGTCTGATGTTCTCCTGCTCCAGCATCGCCGCGCGGATGGCAATCTCGTCCTCCTTGGCGCGCCGCGCGTCACGTGACCTCTTGGCAGCGTCGTTGTTCTTGCGGCGCCGTTCCCAGTAGGCGTCGTCTTTCTGGCTGTCCGGCAAGGAGCGCGGCCGCTTGCGTGACCCTCCGCCTACTGACCCGGAACTAGTGGACGAGACCAACGGCGGAGCGGGAGGTGGCGGGAAAGGGCTGACGACCGAGGCGGCACCCATTCCGCTTCCGCTGGCAGTGGCGGTGGCCGCGGCGGCGGAAAGGATCGAGGTGGGCGACGGGGTTTTGGAGGAGCTGTTGGAAGGGGAAGAGAGGAAGTTCGGCGTGTACTGAGGGGAGGGTAGAGACAGAGTGGGGGGTGGAGCAAGTAGAGGAGGGGGTGGGCCCGTGGGAGTCGCGTCTTTCGAATGATGAAGGAGATGAGGTAGCGGCACGGCGGAGTTAGAGGAAGAGGAGGCGACGGCGCTCGTGCCGTTGCTGCTGCCGTTGGAGGAAGTGGAGGAGGAAGATGGGGGGGAGCCAGTGGTCGTCTTGCCGGCGGTGGTCATGATGTGCTTGTCGCGTTCCTTGACAATGTCGATCTGCTGAGCGTAGATGGCCATCCTCTCCTCATGGCTTAGCGTCAGCCCTTGTAGCATTCCCGGATCGAAGCCCACCAGCGGATTCAGGCCAGGGTGGCCCAGGTAGCCTAACGGCATCTGCAACAGTTCCTTGGGGTAGGCCTTGAAAGGTCGTTGAGTTTTACCACCGTTCACGCCCGTCACCCGACGGGGGTCCATCAAAAATGCGCCGGGGAGGCTGTTTAACGGTCCAAGCATGGAGCCGTTCTGGCTCAAAAGTGCCGCTGCTGCAGCAGCTGCCGCTGCGGCTGCTGCTGCTGCTGATGAGGATGACAACGGTGACGATGAGGATGCAGACTTGCCGGAACCGCCATTGGACAGGTGTCCGGCAGAGGAGGAGCTGGGTGAGGCTGAGCTAGCTAGCGGCACTGTCCTGGGCTGCCCAACCAGCTCGGACTCGTCAGAGACCGAGGGCCTCGCCCTTCTCTGCTCCAGGACAGCTCCTCCGACAGATGTCGATACGCCCTGTTGCTGCATGGCCATCTGAAATTGCTGGTTGCTGTGACTGCTACGATGCTGCTGGTGGTGGTGCGGGAACAGGCCGTCAAACTCAGGGGACCCCTGGGCCGAAGGGGAGCCCGTCACGCCCGCGAAAGTCGTTGGACTGAGCGAAGACGAGGCTCTTGAATCGTCCGTGAAACTCTCCGACGCAGACTCCCTCCTCCTGACCGAGAAGTCGAGGGGTCCGTCCTGATCATCCACCCTCAAACTCCCACCCGGTCGCTGCTGCGAGCCGTTACGTCCCTCGCTCCCGTTGCATCTGTCATTGTCCTGGCGAGATAATAGCGTCCGCCCACGTGCAGCGACAGTACTGTCATCGTCTTCATCGCCGTCGGGGCCACAACCAAAATTGTTCTCCGGCACCCGATGGCGGTCCGCGGATCCCCGACCGCGGTAGATGCCCTTGCAGGCAGGAGATATGCCCATCTTGACGTTCTCACGTTGTTGTTGCTGTTGTTGTTGCTGTTTTTCTGATTCTCTGGTGAGGGTGCTAGGAGCGCCGGCGGCCATCGTCTGCTCGCTCGCGACGCCCAGAGCCGAAATGGAAAGCGCGTGGGTTGATGAGAGAGAGGGCGGTGTAGTTCTAATGCTCCTGTCTCCACCTCCATTGTCAGCCATCTCACGCCTGCTGAAGCATCCACGCCCCTCTGACGTCACCTTGTCGTCAGCCAGCTGGACCTGCAAAATGAACGTAAAGAAACGGTAACTCTCTTCATCATCACATTTTTCGAGTTCAAGAACCTCCATTTCTTATGACAGCGGACACTTTTTAATGAAAGTTTTTATCATGAAAAAAATAGAAGAAAAGTGCAAGAGAAAAGAGAAAAAAATTAAATGGGAAGGTCAAAGGTTGAAAACAAGATGGGCAAAAAAGACACACGTTAACGGAGATTAAAGCACAATATAAACGGCAAATATGAAAGATTTACAAGAAGAAGAAATCAGTTATTTGCTAAGTGACTGTAACACCCTATATGCATGATGTCATAAGTCCCCTCCCGTTTCCTTCAGAAAACACCGATCCTCAAAATTCCAAAATGATTTCTTTGAGCTGAGCTTGGCATTGGTACAACAAGACGAAACGCGTACCACTTCTCTGGGGTCTGCTGGTGAGGTAATGAAAAGGTTAAAAATAATTCATAGATTCATAGATAATACAGGAGGCGTGGGGAATGGACGTAAAGTAGTCCTGTTACCTTACGGTTATTGGGAGCAACATTTTTTTAAGGGCGGTGTCAATCCCTTCTCCTTTACTAGCTTACTTTTTCCAACCCTCTATGGAGTCAGGTACTAATTCTACAGGTGGGTACGTTTACTGGTGTAAATATGTTGCGCTACACGGGTTTCGAACCGGCCAGTATGCACAAATTTTGGACGCTCCGCCATGTGGTGCTGTGCAAATCTTTTTCCCGTTTGAAAACGACTTGGACAGGTCTGCTGAAGATTTTGTACAGCGTGATTAGGCAGGGAGTGGAAAAATTCCGGACTGAAAAACCGAAGAGAAGTGAGAAGCATCAGCCACACCTGCTAGTATAAGACGGTCAACAATGACACACGGCACCGACGAAGACGAAGGACAAAATGCAGTTAAAACGACGGGGGAGGGAGGGAACTAAAGAAAGGTCATGCCAACAATGGCTTAGGTCCCTCAACAGTCTTCTTGCTGGTAGATGGACGCCAGGGTGAAGGCAGTGCGTGGCCCACCAGTGACCTTATTCGCGGGCTTCTCACAAAGTGCTGCAACCCTGAAAACCTTGCCCCATCTATCTTCGGCCGAACGCAAACACAGAGGAGAGAGAGAGAGAGAGAATGTCATGACATCTACGGACCAGTTTGATCTTCAAAATATATTAATGACTATATCGGTACCCAATGACTGGGGTTAGTCTTTATTCAGTTAGTCATCTCACCTTTGCTAAATCTGACTGTACTGTAAAATCAGGAGTAGTAGGATGGCGACTTCCTCACTAAATAGTTTCCTATTCAAGTTATTAAACTGCCCACCCCCACCCCCCAAGATGGCGTTTTATGATGTTTCGGTTACAAGGCTATCCTCTGTTTCGGCAAGCAAACACGAAACGATTCGAAACCCTTCCAAGTAAGCTTGTGCACAAGGTATCGTGTGCAGAAGGCAATCTGCGAGAAAACTACGAATTCCTGATGAAAAGTAAAGTACTAAGCTAGTCTGAAAGTAGGACACAAAAGAAACAAAATACACTTTTTTCTTGGAAGTACCATATATTTTGTAACCTCGCCTCCCTCAAAGATTAAAGTCGACTGTCAGTCTCGCATGGCCAGCTAATGTGGCAAGTCCAAGGTGAAGAGTTCAAATTACTTTTTTTAAGTCCCCGCTACTTTTCACAGCGCATGCGCCGTAGTACGCACGCGCGCAATTTGGTAGAAAGTCTCCGCTAGTGGCAGCCTACCCCTAAACCAGACTCCTGAAAGGAAGAAATGAAACATTCAGTACGGTAGTCAATCAATAACTGGTCTTTGCAGATTCTAGCCACTGACCTCGTTAAACAAAGAAAAAGTTCAAAGGACACAAAACGGAAACGACTATTTTTCCCTCCGAACTTTAGGAGCAATGCGATACTGATAATAACTGTGCCGACGAACATTATTGCGGAATGGCTACAGAATCGAAACCTCATTAAAGCTTCGGTGCCACAAATAAGAGACCTTTAGCCCACTAGCCGTTGACACAAACGCCTTGTCCCCCCCAAACCCCCACCTTGTCATTTCGTCGCTGGGGTCAATAGGTGTGAATATCAACAGTAATACCAGTCACTGATTGGGATGGCCACGTGGGCAGATGGAAAAATAATTTTAAAAAAAACACTCGAGCCAAGGGCCGTAAAAAAATGAACACCGACGAATAGCGCCAAAAGGAAATAAATAAAAAAAATGTAAATAAACAAAAAACTTTACTGCTGACATGAGAAATCTCTATCCTTGACTTCCAATGGTTCTGGATGTTGGCTGTCAAAGATCGAGCTCACAGAAGATCTGACAGCCTCCCACTTCGCGAAAATCCGGGGTCAATTTTCATAGGACAAACCTGGACGACTGTTTAAACAGAGTTTAGCCATTTTTTTTTCTACAATCGTCATGTAGACACTTTACTAACTTTGGTCAAACGTTCGTGCGTGTCCATCCAATTAAGACCAACCTTAAGTGCTGGTCTCGGCAGACCGCCAGGAATTCAGCTTGTGTAGGATAGGTGCTCAAACAGCACGAGACTGAACCACGGATTTCAACTCGTGTCAGACTGTCACGTGCCGTTATACCCGTGATAACGGTGAAACAGTATCACTCGCGGAAATACCCCCCCCCCCGACGACTGTTTAAAAGTGCTGTTTACAATCATAACTGATTTTACAACTGATTAAATAAAAGGTTAAAACGCTAAAGAGCTCCACAGGATTGTGACAGCGAATGGTGAGTGGTAAACCTTGTCTAGGGCCCAGCTGGTGGAAAACTGAGCCCAACGCTTTTGTTGAGCCCCATTTTGCTGCCACTAAAAAAAAAAATTCGAGTACAATGATCCTCAACTTACGAAAAGGTTATATCCTAATAAACTCATCCCAATTTGAAAATGTATTCAATACACCTAAGCTACTGAATATCCGAACCTGCATTAAATGTGTTCAGGACAGTTACATTAGCCTACAGCTGGAAAAAATCATCTCACACAAAGCCTGGTTTATATAAACTGTTCAATATCTCATGTTATTTATTGAATACATAGTAAAAAATATTCAAAATACGGTTTGGTTTCTACTGGATATATATTATTTTTGTACCATCGTAAAATCGAAAATTTGGACAAACCATCGGACCGGGGACTGTCGATAGACTGGGGGGGGGAGCTTTTTCATTACAGGACAGAGCAGACCTTGAACGCAGGACCTTCTCATTTATGCACTGACCACCCACTAGGCTAAGGACCCTCCCTTCCCCAACCCCTTCCTCCCTCCCATCGATGAACTATACTCGTCTCAAGGAAAAATCGTCAATGTTATCATTCCTTTCCTCGTCGCGTCTGTCCCACTTTCTGATGACGATCCCATTCCACGACCCAACAATAAACAGCTGCACGAAATCTTGTTGTTATCAGTAGTGTCACGAAGAGCGAAATGATTGGGTCACGACACTGTTCTTGACGGTTCAGTGTCCCGAACTGTCACACTGGGACTGAGGAACTAGCGAGAGGCCACGTGCAGGTCTTACAGCATTCAGTGTGTTATCTTCATACACACTGATAATAATCTGTCCCATGCCTCATTGAAGCCGCAGTAAATGAGAGGCGTGCGTGTGGGTCCCACTCAAACCACCTGCCACCAGACCAGGTTCAACAGCTGAATGCTTTAGTGTGCGTGTGCGTGTGTGTGTGTTGCCCCGTGGGTTGGCTGTGGCGTCATCTGTGGAGCCATTATTACTCTTATTGAAAGCCCTCCTCATCTTCAGAGCAAAATTGACGGCGCACACGTGTGCACTGAAACCACCCGTCTCCTCCCCTCCCCCCATCTCATTTGTCTGTGTATCCTTTTCTCGTTCATTCATGCAATCTATAAAGGTCGCGCATAGAATGATAAACTGCCTCCTCACTTGTTCCTTCATTCGTGGGTTATTTTTTTTTCATTCACTCACTCTATCAAGAACGTGCAAAGTCAGCTGAACGATTCAATACCTCCCCTCCCCAAATTCATTCTTTTATTCGCTTGTTTGTTCACTCTATTATATTTTTGTTGGTGGGGGGGGGGGAAGGGTGAAGGAATTCTCGTTTTAGTGTTCTGTATTCACTCCATAAAAGAGGCGCAAAGTCAGGCGAGTCACATAAACGTGTCTTTATTCATTTGTTGGTTCTTTCGTTTATTTGCTTGTTCATCCATTCAATCTATCAAAGACCCGCAAAGTCTGGAAAGTGATAAATTACAATTTTCATCTTTATCCATTCATGATTACCTTATTATTATTATTATTATTATTATTTAACACGCTGCGTGGTTGAGCAGAATCGCGGAAATCGCTGCGGCTCAAACTTATTCACAGCACGTGATAGTAAGAAGGGTGGAAGTATTTTCTGTTTCGCGTTAATAGGGGAAAGGACGAAGAACCCACTCACACGTCAGAAAAAGAGAAGGAAATTTGCACAAAAATAGACAATTCTGCTTTTTCCATTTCATTTATCATTGCAGATGGACACGCAGGCACGCACACATCCTCTCCCTTACACGCACACACATACGCATTTCTCTATAAAATGTAACCCACACTTTTCCTTTTAGGAACAAGTGTACTTGCGAATTTAAAAAAAAACTAAAGCATTAATTTTTTTATAAAATCAAATTGTAAACCTCAGGATAAACTTCTCCATAAAGTATTATTTAAAAAAAAAACTTGACAAGGTTTGTTTTTGCATGATGCCGTCAAATCAGCACATCACACACGTGTACAGATCACGCTCGTCTGTCAAAATCTCGGTGTTCGATCACATTTTTTTTCAGTTTAAAGATATCTTTTAATCAAATTTTCTCCCTTTTGATGTCAATCAGTACGGATCTGCGGGTGGGGACAATTTTCAAAATGCTATAAAGTGGACTGTCTTCAGTTTCTTTTATGAACCCTTTTATTTTATTTGTGTTCTATTAAAAGATTAACTTAAAGCACACACATTTGTTTAATGCAGAAAACAAACACTTCTATCCCTTTTTCGGATTTCCATTGAATTTAATGTACTTGAAAACGGGTGTGTGGGGACAACAAACTGGCGGAGGCGTGTAGGGTATTTAATGCAAGAGGTTCCATGCAGTCGAGGTGAAGTCTTTCACGCCTGAAAACATTCCTTTGACAGTCCTTTGAAGTATACCGCAACCCGCAGGTGACAGAAAACAGTAACTGCATGTGAGAAGATTGTGGAATCATTAGTTTGTTACAGAAATTCGCTGCAAATTTTGTTTTTTTAGTAAAGTACACGTGGACTGTCTTCAAGCTTACTTCGAGCGCATGCCAGAAGTGGCTTTGCCCAATCAGCCAACAGACTTTCGTGACTTCCCAAGAAAGGATGTCTTCATATCCTTCTAAAAGTGCTTTCTTAATCCCTTTTGTTTATATTTATCTGTGCATTGTCTCTGCATGTTTCTGTGTATACATGTTTGTGCAGATGTATTTGATGGCTGTCCTAAACCAGTGTGCTCAAGCACCTATATGTATGCAAAGCGCTTTGAGTCCGGCTGATGCTGGAGAAGTGCGCTATATAAATGATACTATATTAAATTCCAGGTGACAGCTGCGATCTTAAGCGGCTTATATCTGGCAAATAAGACCAATGATTCGTTCAGATTTCAGGAAATAATATCTCATAATGAACTAAACACAGCCACGTGAACAAAGATGTGGCCTTAGTAAAGCTTTAAAAGCTGCTTACAACGAATGTTCGATGTATGTACTCCAACCAGTTTGAAAATAAGGCAACGAGATATCCTTCCTCCCTCAAATTGGTTACACCTTCCACGTCCTTATTATTATCTACGACTAGCAAAAGAATTGAAAACTGCTGTCACTTACCGTGTTTCTGTCAGCCTTACTTAATGTTATCACTACCTTGATGTTATCGTATACCTTATTTAATGTCATCACCTCCTTGATGTTATCATCATTCTCATTTAATGTTTTCGTCTCTTGTCCTCAACACGTTCACGACTTCCTCGTTGTTATCGCCACCAAAAAAAAAAAAAGACTACACACAAAAAAGTAAGCTGCTGTCACCAAGCAACTTCAGTTAATGGTATCACCATGTGTTTGTTTTTCCTGCCTCCCCCGATTGGTGTGCCATTAATCAGCCATGTGGTCTTACGCACGAAACCACGGCATCGTTGTAAACACACCACAGCCTGTGAACCCGCACGTGAAATGTGGGCCACTCTCTCCTCCTTAGCATTGTTGAAGGCTTTACTGACGAAGACGCATGTTGCGACGCAACACCTGCAATATCCTCCCCTTCTTCCACCTTCATCCCACCCTCACCCCCTGCCAAAGACGGGTTATCTACCTTTATTGCTTCAAACAGTTGCCGCCCTTGGTCCCAGAAGGAGACGTGGCATCACCTGCCTGAACCATTAAACGGTTTCGACACGCGAACGTCTTCCACTTAAAAAAGGAAAATTATTTTTTTAAACCCACCGCATGTCTGTTCACAAAAAATATTTTAAAAACTAGGACAATGAAGGTGTGATAATATGATGAAAAGAACTGGTAAGGATCGGGGTCATCAAAATGTGAGACTCAGAAATGTGGTGTAAATAGATTTTTAACACAAGATGGTGCGACACATTAAATAAAAAGACACAAAATTAACTACCTATAGAATAAAGCTATCCTTCGAGCAAGCGCATTTCCCAAGGATTCACAAGATTTCCTAACACAAGCGCCATCTTTCTTTTTTAGGCTTAACGGGTTTTTTGATTGGACGTCTTCTGAAATAAAGAACACACTTCTTCGTGCGACCTTTCAATTAAATTGATAAAGTAATAAACAACAAAAAGGGGAAAGTTTTGGAGATTTTTCAATGAGGTTGCATCTTGAAGAAATGTCACGTGAACGTGGAAAAACTAAAGAAATTAACTTTGTGACAGAAAAAATAGCATGATTTTCCTATAACTTCTGAACATAGCAACACGACTTCTCATGACTGCTTGACAAACAATATGACTTCCCATAACTGCTGAGCAGAAAATGTACAGAACATGGCCAAAATTTAAAAGAACACACACACACACACACACACACACACACACACACACACACACACACAGCAACTGTATTTTATGGCTGCACGCGCTCGACATACGCCCTCACGTGCAGACTATTCACAAACTCTGCGTATAAACAGTGGACATACACAGGATACTTACACTAAAGGAAGAACAATACAAAATGTCAACTGGTGATGTCACGTGACGGTCCTGACTCACTATTCGAGTTCGAAGCAATATTCATATCTGTACATCTCTACCATGTCCCGTAAGTAGGTCTGATGCTATGCTGCAAGAAGACAGCATTGAAATGTAACGAAATTTGTACTTTAAAAAATGTGAAAACTTTCCATTAAAGGCCAAAGGTTTTTAAACGATTTTATTTAAAAGGGGTATATACTGGCAGCAAGGAGAGAGTGTGTTTGTTGAAGACTCCAGTCACTGGCAGAATACAGGACACGTTTGTAAAGACGTCGCCAGTTTCCTAACAACGAGCACTATTACAAATTTGCAAGCGGATCTTCAAGGGTGGATAATTATCTACCCCACTCGCTCCAGTTGCGTGTACTTGGGTATGTCCGTGTTGACTTGTGCGTGTGAGAAAAGAAAAACACCCTAAATAATAAAACGGTTAGTTCGGTATCACATGATCACATACCATGGCAAAGATTTAGTACACGAGTACCGCTTAGGGGAATCTTTCTCAGCGGACTCACTAAACACACACACACACACACGTGTTTTCTAATCCGGGCTTTTAAAATGTTGAATGTCATCAAGTGGGAATTTTTTTTAAAATGACGATTGGATATAAACAAACCGCCACAACATGGTAATAGTCTCCCAATCGCCCTATTCAACAACAACAACAACAACAACAACAACAACAACAAAAAGTGCATGGCGCGAGAAGGCAAAGCAAATCTGATATGAGACATGCGCACGCAGCAGCAAAGTTTCTTGATATCAACTTTTCATGTAAAGTACCAATGTTCGTTTGAAGCGCATTGTATAGAAAATTACATAATGTGAATGTAAATGTGCGTATTTACTTCAGGAACTCGATTGGTAGATAAGTAAATGGAAAATAGAAGTGCTTGATACTGCTACGTCCATGGACTTGCTAAGAAAACGGACTACCCCCAAAATTATCCCTACTTAGGGATTATTAACCCTCTTTATGTCGCCTTTTGCCCAACTATTGTGTAGGTCTCTAGGACGAGGCGAGACATGGAGTTGAGACTGTATCTATAAATATACTTAATGTACAATGTCTAAATATAGCAGGTCGTAATGTATAGATTTACCAAATGTAAAATGCGTAAATGAGAATGTACAATGCATAAATATGATGAACATGCGTAAATATATAAACAATAATTATTACTCAATTATTAAATCATGAGATGCATACAAGGCTAATATATAATGCACACATATACTAAATGTATACATATGCTACATAATTGTTTACCGGGAAGGAAGGAAAAGTGGGGAACGCCAGAGAGACGGGAGTGAGGTAAGCAAAAGTCAAGGCGACATGTCAGTAACACACACACACACACAAACACACACACACAAACACGCACGTGCGTGCACACAAACATCCCACAAACCATCGGCTACGTTACGGACTTGCGAATGGCGGCCACGTCACATCTCCTCGCTCTCTTATCCACCATTTCCTCCACACATCCACCCTCTCCAATCTCCTTCCTTCCCTCCCGGTGAGTCGCACGGGCGCGCGCAGTCGTGAGGTGAACAAAGCTGTGTATCCTTTCATTCCATACCCCGAGTTGTCGAAAGGACTCTTGGGTCGAGGGCGGTCGAAGTACTGAGAATTGCACGTACATGCGTCAAGTGTGTAAGTGTGTGTGTGTGCGCGTGTTGGCTTGTACGTACGAGCGAGGAAAGATGCACCTCGGGACAACTGGAGTGTCAAGCGTGACAATATCACATTCCCCGGCGAAGACTTAGTGCATGAGTACTGACTGCTCAGAGGAATCTTAGTCAATGAATGGCCTGTCACTCATTCACACACACACACACCCCTACTCGCAGTCTCCAGTGATTAAGCATCCAAGCCCGTGCTGACGTCACGGGTATCCAATCCTTTTTTGATACCTGACCTGTTCCAACCTGCGGGTGTTTGCAGCTGTTCTAAATTTAACCCTTCGCAGCGAATATTATTTGATTGCCATCTGTTCAAAAACCTCGTCGGCAAATAAAAACATCATCGACATCTGGTGGACTTTGAATCAGAAAGTGATAAAGTACCACCTAAAACATTTACCGAATTTATTTCAGCTCTAAAAGGATAAGTAGTTATTTCTGTTGCTGTTGTTGAAGTGATAGAAGTGGGAAGTCATCGCATGGCCTCTCTGCCGTTAACACTGATGGACGCCAAGCACGAGTCTCCGGGACGGAAACAGACCCGGATGTTGCAATGGCGACAGAGTTAGCTAACCACATCTTGCATGTATTCTGCTTTTAAGTGGCCTCCCTTGCATATTACGAAAACTTGTCCAAATAATAGTATTTACTATGTAGTCATTATATATTTATATAATTAAAATAAAAGTTTAGACACTACCTTACGTCATCGGTTGCATGTAGCGACAAACTCAACGACCATGACAAGGAAATTATCCCTCAATATAACAACAAATAAATTGGAAGAAATACTTCACATTCACTGCAATGTTACAGGAGTTATAGATTACTTAGCTGTGGATCTGAAGGGAGTTTAACAACGGGAAGACTCCATCGGTTGTCAGTTCACAGAACTCGCTCTGCGGGGTATTCGTCCTGTACACGAAGTGACTACAGACGGAGAGTTTTCCTGGAACTGCCAAACGCAAGTTTTCAAAGTTACGAGAATTACGAAGAATGCGGCAGAACCAAGAAAAGGCCTCTTCTTCACTCGCCCTGTATGCCAGTCAACTTTTTTGTTTCGAAGCCAGTCCTTCAGGAAGAGAGCTGGAGATGATGGGGGGGGGGAGGTCGAGAGAAGAGGGCCACGTACTGTGGAACAGGAAGCAACAAGATTCAGTTTCAGAAGCGAGTCGACTCAAAGACGAAGCAGTGGCCTTCTTACCCCTGGGTTACGCACAAGCCTGCGTGTGCAATAACTGCGGGAGTGGCTTTTTTGGTGTCACGATAATATAGCCATGAAGGCAAACCAGATTCCGACATCATAGCGCACGGAGGAGGGTGCGCGCGTGTGTTGGTTGGGGTGAGTGGGCTAAGCAGTGCGTGCGTGCGTGCTGCAGCAACAACACGGAGAAAGGGTGTCTCGTGTTGCTTACACGCGCCGCCATCCGACGGGCATCCTGTCGGGTCCCTAAAAGCGGTCGTGGGCATCTCGCCGCAACACTTTGACAATCGACGTTTGTGTCCGGACCGTCGCTTCCGCTGTGACGTCACCGGCGACAGTGTGGTGCCGGCAGCTGCTACGCACACGATAGCGACTGGGCCCAGTGGACCAGTGGGCCCTTGTGGGGGGGGGGGCCAACGCATTACTTCTCGTTACTCTTCTCGTAATTTTTGTAAGCATCTCTTCTTCCTGCTCTTCTCAGACTTGGCTTTATAGACCAGTTTACAGATGCATGCATAGAAACATACACGCACGGTCTCGACCATGCACACACACACACACACAGATGTTTGTCACGTGAAATAGTACACATTACATACCAATATAAAGACACCGAGAATTATATATATATATATAAAGAGACCAATTAGAATTAAAGTGAACATTTGATATTGAATTCTGCACTTTAACTAGAATTGATTCTCCCTATCTACCTTTTATTTTCATTTGTTTTCGGATTTTTTTTACCCTCTATAAGTATTTGAACATTTAGGCTCCTCACATTTTTCTTTTCCCTCGTATACATTTCTGGCCGGAAATAAATCTTCGTTATTGTTTTACAACTGCCGCAAACGACTGCGTGAGCTCTTGGGACCTCGGGCAGACAAGTCCCTTCTCAGCGGGCAACAATTTTGTCCGCAAATGTTAAACTACGTATCGTTAGACGGAAGGAGAGAAAAATTACAAGAAAGAGGAAGAAAACACCGTCATCTCAGATACAAAACCGACATGCATAACCGACTCTTGAAACATCATGGAAGTTCAATGCACACAGTCCCCCCCCCCATCAATTTGCGTTCTTTGATGTAGTTTCGAGTGTGCCCCACAGGTGAGAACAGGTAAACCCTACCCGTCTTCGCAGCAGTGGACACTGACCGCCCAAGAGCGAGGACACGAACCGGTGTCACAATAGGGCTACACGAGACACAACCTTGCTTCTCACAGTGCGCAGGGCTCAACAGGTCCAATGTCAGCTGTACAAAACTAACAAGGTGAGTTACATTTTTATTTTTACACGTGGCTTAGTCGTTTTCTTCGTCCGTCTGCTATTTTAAGGTAAGTAACATTTTTATTTGTGACTTTCCGTCTGCTATTTTTAATAGGATTGTATTCTTCGCGTTATATACTATTATAGCGTGCTAATGGAGTACGCACAGACTAACTTTTAATTAATTTGAAATATGTAATGTGAAGTAATAAGCGTTCGTCGGCTGTTATTGTCGTTTAGCGCTACTGAATGATCGATCGTACCTAGAGTCCGTGATTAAATCAAGCGAAGTGACCTGTTGACCCTGCGCATGCGCACTATGAGAAGTAAGGTTGCGTCTCGAGCACAGCTCTAGATCGTGACACTCGATGCAACGTACTCATGTCCCTCCCCCCCCCTACCCCAATTCTTGACAACACCCTCCCCCTAACTCCGACACATTACCCTCTGCATCACTTTGACCGTGGACACGCCGCCAGTTGCCCCAACCTGTCTACGACAACAGCTGTGCTGAGCGCCATCATGACGCAGCATGGAACTGCGCAGTACACAGTGTTGCTTCCTCCTCACCCACTTCCCACCACCGCCCCCCTTGTCCTCTGAACTACGTCAGTCGATCACTCGCTACGGCTCGTTGAGCTCACCTATCCTTCTGTGGAACGCACCGAGTGGTCTCTAACCTTTTTGGTGGCGGCGGTCAGTCAGAAGGCAGACTTCGTTTGTGAATGCGAAAAGGGTTGATGTAGGGGTGGGTGAATGGGCGGGTGGCGGGGTGGGTGAGTGGACTGGCGGGAGGATGGAAGATCCCCCCCCCAAGTTAACTGCGTCATGTGACACTGCATGTGGTAGTTAACACTCTGTCAATGGCGTGCAGCTCAACTGCGCCCTGCCCTCCGAACTGGAGGTTAGGACAAAGCAAGCCAAGGGACTTCTTTGTGTGTCTAAATGCGCTAATGGTTTAAAACTCTAGGGGGTATTTCGGGGTGAGAGGGCTATTTAGAGGTAGTCTTTACATAATCAGAAGTACCGCGTATTCCGGGAATCACAAACACACACTTTCAAAGCGCAAAAAAACTAAATCGAGGGAAAAGGATTCTCTGTTTCTTTCGCGCAAAGGAAACGCCCAGAAACTTAAAACGAATCACATTTCCCAGCTTTTGGAATAACTTAATGCTTATAATACTCCTGGCATCCGGTAATCAAGTATCCCTTTGCTGCAGCGAGCTTTGTGCACTGCCATAAATATTGCAAATCAGAACATAGCCCTTACCATCCCAACCTCCCAGCACCCGCACTCTCTCCGGTTGTTACCTGTAGCTGCGTGTAGGGGCACGCCCCGAGGGTACCATCCGAAGTAGAGCGTGTCAAGGTCGCCTGCGTTACCTGCCGTACGGCGCTGGGCTGTGTGCCAACACCTCGCGACCTGCTTCACCTGGCTAAAGTACAACACCGCACAGGTAACTTTGCAGGTAGTACGCAACCGTTCACAGATCCGACGCTAATGCAGGGAAGGAAGAATTAAAAATAAAAGTTTCAGCAGCAGTTCGGACTCTTGGCCCATATGTCTCTCTCTCTCTCTCACTCACACACACACACGCGTGCGCGCACGCACACACACTCACTTACACACCAAGCATCTTTAAGATGAAAGGTATTGGTGCGACAGTCGGTGGGTGAAAAGGAGGACTGGATAGCTCAGTGTTTAAAGCAGCGGCGTTGGAACCTGAAGGTTTGCACACTGTCCAGTTCGATTCCCATGTGGTGCAGTGCAACGTTCCCCAGTCAATCCAGCCGTGTTGGGGAATTGAGCAGTGAGGATGAGGACACAAGTATCACCGTCTCATAAGATGGCGTCGAAATAATTGACGATCTCCGACACCTCACTCACGTACGACCCTAAAGTCCCAATGCTACCATAAAAAAAATCATAATAGCAATCGTGTTGCTTTAATTGGTTATTGTAAAGGTAGTCAGGCAGTACATAATCGATCAGCAAGACGATGCCGGAAAGCGGCTGCAACGCAGGGTGGTGGAAGTTGGTTGGAACACGTAGAGGAGAGTCGGGTGGGGCAGCGAGGGATCATACCTTGTCAAATCAGCCAACTTTACCCACCATCGGTACAGGGGTGGGTACAGTCAGTTACAACACCCCCACCCCCGCTACATGAAATAAATATTTACCAGGCACGTGGTATATGCGCGCGTGCATGCTGGCCTTGACATAAACAAGCCAAGGTGAGACAGGAGGAGGAAGTATTCTATATATTTACATATTTAAAATGGCGGCATAATTTCTGCTCTTCAGAGAGAAGGAAGTGTCGTGTTTCAAGGCTGTTCTCGGCGATTTCTCTTTCGTCTGCCTAAACAACTGCAAGCCGACTTTGTCGTTAGTTACTCGCAAGAAGGAAGTTCGTTTCTCAAGGATTTGCTCTCATGTAAGCAACACGGTGTTTGAAGATCACGTGATCAGACAGCTCTTACCCTTGATGGTATTTATTTATCGAGTTGTAAATTCTTTCAAGAACGGATTGCTTGGGTGAGTAATCAGAACCAGTCCGTTTATAACCCACCCGTTTAAGCCTTCGCACACAGGAGTGTCTAAAGGGGTGGGTCGGGTGGAAAAGACGCGGAAGAAAAGTGTAGGTTGACGACACATGATGCAAAGGTGGACTGTGTAGGATGGCTGAATGTTCTTCAAGTTGAGTGTGAGCGTGAGTGTGTGAGTGGTAGATGGTGTCTGTATTTTTATTTTTGTTTGGGGAGCTTCCAACAAAAGAAAACTTTCTCAGGTGTGGACAGAAACAGACAGCAAAAACGGATGGTATTTTAAAGATGAAACAATCCACTGTCCCTTGCTAAAAAAAAAACAAACCATACGACTCCTCCCCCCCCCCACACTCACACATACACACGCGTATTTCAGTTCAGTCAACAACCATTCTTTTTATCTTTTTTTCCCCCATGCGTCTAATAGGTGCAGATGAGAAAAACCCATGAAAGGCCTGCTTCCAGTCTCTTCGTTTAGCCACTATTCCTCTTATTTTCTCTCTCACCCCAACTCCCAAGGGGTTCTTAATCTCTAGAGATGTTAGCGATCGCTGCAACTTTTATTTTTGTTCAAGCGCCTTTATCCTGGGCTGTTTATTGTATTCGACATGAGCCGAATGAAGACCTCTGAAAACCAAGCGAAGAAAAGGCTGAGCACACCTCAGTGTAAATGGTTCTGTGTAACAACGGCGCAGTCGACAAGATCCTTCTTGCCAGGCGCATGCGCAGAAGACCGGGGCATGGGTTCAAGAACATCGGGTAAGAGTATACATTCCATGGGGAGAGAGCTCGATGTATTCCTTCTAAACTTCTCCTTATTTCTAATGTTTCCGCTGTCATCGGCTAAGGTGATAATAATGTTCACATCTGATAAAGGCAGCCTAGCGGTTCACATCTTGTGCCCAGAATGCACTGACATCCATTGCCAGAGCCAAACTAGCTCGCCGAAAATAACTAGCTAAAACACTTTTATTTTCTTAGTCATCAACACCACTACTATCATCACAACAAAAACAACCATCCAACCAACTAACTAATCACATTTGCAAAAAAAAAAAAAAAAGCGCCGCCATTTCTGCTCAAATTCCATTTTTTTCTTTCAAACACAGGTCTGAACCGATGTCCGCCTGTGGAAGCGCTTTCTTTGTATCGGCACAAGGATGCTGCTCCACTTAGAAAGAAAATAATACAAACACTATAACACTTTACCAAAAGTAAGTAACGGCCGAAACAGCTTTTAGCAAAAAATGTTTTCTAGAAATGGATATTTCGGAATGAAACGAGCTGTCACGTGTTACCATTATGTCGGGGTTGAATTAAATCGAGGTTAAGTAGCTGTATAGATAAATTCTCGAAAGTTCGAATGTGTTTAGTGATGTTAATTGAAAGTATTGCAATACCGAAAGATTACAGCATGAAGTAAACAACGAAGATGAAAGGGGGGGAGAGGAGAAATCTGGGGATGGGAAACAATAAACACAATATAAACGTTCAGTCGAAATGTTTCTTTCCAAGACCCTAATGCTCCTCTCCCCTCACCGAAACAAGCGACCAGAATTATGTTCTCCCCGAAATGGGAAATAAAGAGCCTGTTTGAGATCGGATAAGTGACCTCTGAAGAATTATCTGCCGCACCTGCTGTAACTCTCTTCCGCGCAGGTCGAGTGTGAAAGATCGCGGGCGGGCGGTCTGTCAGGGAAGGAGGGAGAGTGGTTGGTCGGGTCATCGATTAAGATAATCGTAAGCTCGACGGCACATTAGATGTTGGGCGTGGTGATGGTGTGGTGGGGCCCTGATACTTCTCGGAAACAATCGCAGATCGTGAACTGCATTTTACGCGAAACACACCCTTGGCAGCGCTAAGTGCTGTGACAGCCAGCGACACCATAACAGTTTCTGAAAAATATGTTCAGTCTCTCCTCTTTATTATTGTTAAGGAAATTGTTCTCGAATGCCAGGCACTAATTCCAGCTACGTATATTTTCAAGCTGTACGCTGTCTTTAAAAATAAATAAATAAATACAATAAAACAGCAAACGATATTGAAACAAATAGGAAATAACTGAGACTGCAAGCGGCGTCAAACCGTAACACTTGGTGACAGTAGATAACAAACACTACAATTGACTCGAACAAACAACACTGTGGCATAAAGAAAAAAAACCAAGGCGACAATGAACCCAACACGTGGATATACAGCACATACTAGTGAAACAAACAATGCACGACAGTCAACCAAACAACACATTACAATGAAGCAAACAACTCATGACAGTGAAATACACAACACTCCACAATGAAACAATGCACGACAGTGAAGTAAAAAAAAAAAGCCAGTGAAACAAACAACACACCATAATGAAACAAGCAACACACAACAGTGAAACAAACACACAACAGTGAAACAAACAACACATGACAGGGAAACAAACAACACACCACAATGAAATAGACAACACACCACAATAAAACAAACAACACATGACAGGGAAACAAACAACACACGACAGGGAAACAAACAACACACCACAATAAAATAGACAACACACCACAATGAAACAAACAACACACCACAATGAAACAAACAACACATGACAGGGAAACAAACAACACACTACAATGAAATAAACGACACACCATAATGAAACAAACAACACACCACAATGAAACAAACAACACACTACAATAAAACAAACAACACACAACAGTAAAACAAACAACACATGACAGGGAAACAAACAACACACTACAATGAAATAAACGACACACCATAATGAAACAAACAACACACCACAATCAAACAAACAACACACTACAATAAAACAAACAACACACAACAGTAAAACAAACAACACATGACAGGGAAACAAACAACACACTACAATGAAATAAACGACACACCATAATGAAACAAACAACACACCACAATGAAACAAACAACACACTACAATAAAACAAACAACACACAACAGTGAAACAAACAACACATGACAGGGAAACAAACAACACACTACAATGAAATAAATGACACACCATAATGAAACAAACAACACACCACAATGAAACAAACAACACACTACAATAAAACAAACAACACACAAGAGTGAAACAAACAACACATGACAGGGAAACAAACAACACACTACAATGAAATAAACAACACACCATAATGAAACAAACAACACATGACAGCGAAACAAACAACACACTACAATGAAATAAACAACACACCACAATGAAACAAACAACACGCTACAACGAAACAAACAACACACAACAGTGAAACAAACACCACAATGAAACAAACAACACACTACAATGAAACAAACACACCACAGGGAAACAAACAACACACTACAATGAAATAAACAACACACCATAATGAAACAAACAACACGCTACAATGAAACAAACAACACACAACAGTGAAACAAACACCACAATGAAACAAACAACACACTACAATGAAACAAACACACCACAGGGAAACAAACAACACACTACAATGAAATAAACAACACACCATAATGAAACAAACAACACGCTACAATGAAACAAACAACACACAACAGTGAAACAAACACCACAATGAAACAAACAACACACTACAATGAAACAAACACACCACAGGGAAACAAACAACAAACTACAATGAAATAAACAACACACGACAGTGAAAGAAACAGCTAGACATCATGAACTAAAGAAACCACAAGGAATATTATTACAATTGTAAAACGAA
Source organism: Marisa cornuarietis (assembly GCA_004794655.1). Taxonomy (NCBI): domain Eukaryota; kingdom Metazoa; phylum Mollusca; class Gastropoda; order Architaenioglossa; family Ampullariidae; genus Marisa; species Marisa cornuarietis. Next base: position 18,795,717 of record SMMW01000001.1, read on the forward strand.
CCAGGCAGCAAAGCCACAAAGTTAGCGTCGACCATATCCTCGGCGAGGTCCTTAGCCAGGGTCACTATCACTGGGTCACAGCAGCGGCCTACACTACAGGGTCTTGTTTCTCCAGCCACCCAACCCAACTCCCTCCTCTCCACTGTGTTGTTAGCACGAGGTTTGTGTAACCCAGGAAGTGACGCATATGATCGATGCCACTACCACTACAATTGCGCCGAGCCCAGGTATTGATGATGGTTTGATAACTACGACCTGTGATTCATCAGTCCAGCTCGCGTGGTGCGGTAATGTCGTAGGAGGAGTAGGTGGTGGAGGTGGTGGAGTCAGTCGCCAGGCATGTCGCGGAATCGCCGCCGTCGCTTTTTGTGAGACTGTTGAAGAGTAAGGCTGCTGTGGTTAGTTGCTTTGAAAGGGAGAGCATCTCCGGGTTACCAGGTAGACCAGCAAAACAGTGAAGCAATCATCGTCACCAGCTGCCCTTGTTTTAAAGAACTTTCTTCGTTCTCAGAAAAAAAATGTTTCCCACCTTTACCAGTTTTCGCTTTTCAACCTCTTTGTCGAACAAGTACACTTAAAACATAATTGTGCTATCATACAGTTTATAATGAAATATTTTGTGGCGTCCGAAGGAAATTCCAGTGAAAGGGAGCGAAAGCATGAATGAGGTAGAGAAAGCAGCTGGAATGTTGGACTTTAAAAAAACAACTCACAGCAACTGACAGATCACAGAGGGTGGTTGATATTGCTTCCAGAGGTTCTAATTGGTTGAGTATTTGTGAGTGGCAGAGTTTTAACATGCCGATCATACCAAAAAAAAAAAAGCAAAAAAAAAAAATCTGCCAAAATGGTAACGGGTCTATAAGACACAGTAGACCAGATCCTGATTGCTTGTGTGTGTGTGTGTGTGCGCGCGTGTTTAATGTCCGTATGTATTCATGCAAAATTGTGTTCTGTCATAGCTATTCTGTTCCACAACAACTTTTTTTCCACTGTATCCCTCAAAGACCGCTGTTCTTTGAATCCTGTACAGGGTTATTCACTCCAATTTCCATCCTCTCTTTAAAAAGGCACTCAATCCCTCCCCCACACCCACTTTTTTCTTAATCGCCATTCCCCTGTGTATACACAAACAAACACGGTTTTATGGAATCGGTCTTCAGAGGTCTCCACCACAAACTGCACACCACCACGTCATGTTACCGCCTTCTCCAGCGCCGCGCATGTTCACACATGCCAGCCAAGCAGCCTGGGAATGTTTCTGAGGTTCAAACATTCGTTTCACGTCTCTCTCTACTTTCTCTCTCTCTCTCTCGACAGGAAGAAAAGAGGCCGGCCTCATGCTGGCAGCGCCGTGAAGGCCGTAACCATGACTGCAGTAGAAATTCTGGGGAAAAACCTTACCACATACACTGCCGGTGCCGCTGAAGTCTACCGACACGCGATCAATAGAGTTACTGAAGGTCCGCAAATATCGGTCCTTGCGCAACAGTCTGTGTGCTAAGGTTTCAGACACACACCCTGGGGTAAGAGCCACCCCTTTCCCCTTTCTCTATTCTGCGATCGGGTTTGACAACTATTGCTAACATCGTCTTGCTAAAGCAAACATACATACAAACGGCATCGTTTTATTTTTATTTACTCGTTTATTTGTGGCAAGAAACAGACAAGTGAGATCACGAGTATCGGCTAGCAAATGTGCACGACACAGAGAAGACTGAAAGAATGGAGTCCCTACCTTGGCATTTCGGCGACTTGTTCAGACAACACCCAATCTGCTTGCTTGCTCCCCGAGTGCAAAGGTGTGGTAACGCTCAGGCCGGCGAGTTCAAGCTGAGGTCAGTCGTAAGGGCAAGGCGTGATGGGGTCAGGGTTACGGCACAGCCGCCAGCTTTACACGCTTTTTCTTTTTCTTCTCTCTCTCTCCCCCCTCCACCGAGGACCCGGCGAAACCCCCCCCCCCCGCACTCTCACACTTCCAATACCGTTAAGCTACACATTTACAAGGCGTGCAAAACCCCCCTCCGACCCTCCAGCACAGCTAACGCGGGGCTGTGTTTCATGATGATGATGATGAGCCGGCGTTGCAGCTGACACGCTCCGTGAGGCTGTGATTTACTTTTCAACGCTAACACCGAGCCATGCGCCGTTACACGGTTGGGGGGAAATCCCTCGGCCTGATGGCACTGTTTACCCGGGGTGTGTTGTTGCCCCCTTGCCGCGAGTCTCTGGCGTTCCCACAGGTTGATGATGCACTGACACGTCGGCTGCGAAGGTGAGGGTGAGGATGTGTGTGGGTGGAGGGGAGGGAGCGAGGGTTAATCCTGGTCAGCTGTGCACGTACAATACCGATGCCCGCGCATCTCGCTCGCTATACACAGTGTCTGTCGCTGCACAGGAGAGGCCATGATCAACCTTCTCGCTCACACTTGCCGGAGGTGACCTCGAATGACGCCCGTGGTCCCGCACCGCGCCTGCCACCCCCTTCAACATGCAAATTGACTCTCCCCCCCCCAATCACGTAACGCAAGCCAAACATAGCCGACCAATCGCCGCCTGCGACTCTGAAGGCGAGGCAGGTCTTTCTCCGCGGCTCGCCCACGTCACGACAGCTCTCGACCGCTGATTGGTCAGCAGCCCTCGCGCCCAGGCGCCCGTCAAGTTGCGTAAGCCGGTGAGCGGCTGGGAGGGGGGAAGGAGGAAGGTGGTAGAACCGCGGGGGGGTCAGAGGTGCGAGCCTCGATGTTGCAGGCACACATTCACAACGCAGCGAACGGGGGGGGGGGAGGCACACAGCCAGCCTAAGAAGCGACGCGCACGCGCTGAGAGGAGGGAGCTCGGTTGCGCAACAGGAAGGTTGCAGCTCTCTGACCTCCCGAGGATAGGTTGCTGGTGATCAACTGTCCCACTTGCCGGGACCCCCAACTGTCGTAGGTGTGACTATTAAGCAGGCAGAGGGTCAGGGTGCAATGGATTAAGGGGGGGGGGGCCCTTAAAAACAAAGTGGCGACAGCCTGGTGCGTAACGGTGCACAGCTTGAAAATGCTGTTCGATCCCGTTTCTGAGCACCGCGTGTTTTAAACCCGCTTAAAGAGGTCTTGACGCGACAGTACATATTGTCAGGATATCGCCCCGTGTGCTGGCTTCAAATGAGCCTGCAAAAAAGTCAGGGCAAATGAGGCCGGGGACTGGCAACAGCAGTTTGTATGACAGGCCAAACGTGTCACGAATAGATTGACTGTCCAGCAATGCACTGCAAGTAACGATCGCAATGATGGACAGGCGAGCCCTGACCAAACGAGTGAATGAATCAATGAATGGATGAATGAAACATTAGCCTTTTTCCTGCCGCCATGACAGAGGTCAGTGCAAGGTTTGTGAATCAATTGCGCCCTGCCAGTCGCTCTTCCTAAGTGTCAATCGATGTTGTATTAACAACAGAAGACAAAAGAAAAAAAACTATTAAAAATATGAATTGATTTACCCGAAGAACAATGCGATAATGCAATGATATCACCTGTCAACAACATCGTCAATAATTTCATGGTAACGCACAGTGCTACAAATTTCCTTATGTGAAAATTTTCTTTCTTAATAATAATAATACAGCATTTATATAGCACCTATTCTAGCTACAGTAATTCATGGTGCACTCATACAAGCACTCATGCACGGATGCGCCCAAACACCTACGAACACAGGAATTTAAGAAAAGGATCATGACAAACGGCAAAAAAAAAAAATAAATAAATAAATAAAACCTCTCTGGACATCACCCTATGGTTCCTATCCTGGTGCCATACCTGCACCACAGCAGCTGGTAGGAATAGAGGGTGGGGGGGATAATATGATTTGTTGGCGGTGAAGCAATTTTTGCAGGAGGACGCGTCTCAGAGCAAAACTGTGGAGGATCTCTCGTTAACGCCCTCATCAAGGAGACACAAAAACTAGTATCCTCTGGTTAAATATTACTGCAGTCGAGGGTTTAAAAAAAGACGACGGATTCTGTTGTCTCGTGGCTCATCGCGTAGAACGTGTGGCATATGGAAGGTGGGGCCCTGCCTTTCTCCTTCCACCGCTGTTACCTCCCCTGAGAAATACAGGTACCATATGGTGTGTGGACAGGGAGGAGTTTCTCGGTGACAGGCCCGTAATCTGCAATCTTCTGTCCAGACGTGGAGCGCTCTAACCACCTGGGGCCGTACAGAAAGCAGGGTAAGCTTACCCCAAGGGTTAGCTGCGGATCAGGAGCCGCGATCACAAGACGAGCATATCATTACCAATTCGCTAAATAAATAGAGAAATCACAGAGAAATGTCTTGTCTTCGTGAGTACGACGCACTGTACAGACCTCGGGGGTATTGCTTTATGTTACTTCACCCGCGGGACATCTTTACCACTGGTTTATAACTACGGTCCAAGAGGTATTGCAACATCCGGGGAGTCTGGAACTCACTTTATAATAGTTTCTTTGTAAACAATAAAACCTTATTGAGGGGTACTGAAAACTGTCTTTCCATCAGCTATCATCAAAGTGTCTTGGTACTGCTAATCATATATCCATATATCTGCACATTCGTCTTTGATCACCGTTATCATGGACTCTCATCGAAAAGAAGCAAGCGGAGAGCAGTATCGAACACCTAGCATCTCACTTGACAATCACTGGGGACTTCGATCACCTGCCAATGAACCAAGCCACAGATGCACGCGGACCGTATGACCGTTCACCTGCTAGTAGAAACATATGCAGGATCGGCAACCCCCCCCCCCTCACACGAGCTACAACTAGTTAGTCACCAGGCCATGCCCTTCATTCACCACTAGTCACTAGCAAATCAAACTGTATTCAGGCGTCTCTTAACGATGGACATTCCTCCTCAGAACTGCGTCGTTAGATGATTTGGTGAAACATTCGTTGTGGGAAACATAGCAATCATTCATAGTTGATTAGTATTATTTGCACCGCCTTGAACTGTTTCACAGTATCAGTGCTCATTTCAAGTGATGATGATGATGATTATTATTATTATTATTGTACATAATTGTATGGGCTACATTTGATTACGATTGGCAGCGCAGCTGGTTTGTTGACATCAACATCACAACAAACATAAATAATGGCATCACTAGGTGACAAGAAGTGTTCAGCTCTGTTACAGTCTTACGAGACCAACATCACTTATGCGGTCTGTCGCTAAACCGAAAAGTTGTCAGTCGGCACATGAGTGTAGCCATGACCTTTATCTGAACCTAGATAGTCGCAACCTAGCCTCACAGCCATGTCATTCACCTTCGTTAGCAATTCACAAGCAGTCATTAAAATCATGTCCTTCACCTGCCACTGTTTAGTCACCAGCTAGTGACATAAAGACCGGAGCAGTCAGTCTGCCCCACGGGTACTCACTCACTCCAGTGATACGAGAAAGAGGATAGCCTCTGGTTAGAGCTAGCAGCCATCTCACATCGCATCATGTCACATAAACCAGTTTGGGACATGAACAGATTGACACCTGCTTCCTCGGTTTTGATATTAAAGAAGTAAAGAAGTTTAAGAAAAAAAAGCAAAATAAAAAAGTTATTTTAACAGCTTATGAAAAATGCGAAAATACAATAGCACGGCATTTCTGATACTGATAAAGTATTTCCATGTGAATAGTAGTAAGACAGCGGCTTCTCGGCTTCAGAGTCTAGCCATTAGTTTTAATGAGTGGTATCCTACAATTTCTACTGAGTTAGTTAGTTAGTTAGTTAGTTAGTTAGTTAGTTAGTTAGTTAGTTAGTTAGTTTCAGATAGAGTCTAGCCATTAGTTTTAGATGAGTGGTATCCTACAATTTCTACTGAGTTAGTTAGTTAGTTAGTTAGTTAGTTAGTTAGTTAGTTTCAGATAGAGTCTAGCCATTAGTTTTAGATGAGTGGTATCCTACAATTTCTACTGTTAGTTCGTTAGTGTTACTTTCTTCTTGTTTATTTGTTCGTTTGTTTTTGTTTGTTTGTTTGTTTTGGGGTTTTGTTATTGATTACATATTTCATAAAGTCTACAAAATTGAAAGTCTCGCGATTTCCAACAGCCAATCACCGTGATAAACTGCTCCTTCACAGCGAAACGTGTGTGCAAATCATTATGGAGGTGCACTCAACCGAATAGCAATAGCAATTTACATTTTTCCAGAAATATACAAAATTTCAGGCATACATATCCCTACAACAGAAAATCTTATCTCGACATAAGGACGTGCTTAACTGGTACGTGAGAATCATCTTTAATAAAAAAAAAGCTGCATGGAGAAAAACACAGAAAAAGTAGGAAGGAAGGAAAGAACGAAGGACCCTACATACCACGTGATGACAACAACAAGACATGGGAACCTATAAACGACCCAAGAATGAACAAATGAACGAGTGAATGAACAAATATATGAACGAATGAATGCATACGTCTCTTATTAGAAGTTGAATAATGTAGGTAATGTTAATATACAAGAATGCCTACATAGACATGAAGACACCGACAACCGGGAACAGCATTAGTGATTCAGTAGTGGGCGCGGGTTTTTCATCCGAGTATGGACAAACACTTGAGCAAGGTAGGCAACATTTTCATTTAACTGGCATGCAAACAATTTCCCAAATCTTTGGCCAAACATTCGTCTATGTCTTTCCACATAGGCACTGCCTTTACTGGTGTAAGAAGAGGAGAAGGTAAAGAAGAATTTTTGTGCTAATACGTGGGAAATTATTACTAGACCAACCAGGATCCAAAGTGTACTTTTTTTGTTTTTTGGTTGGTTGGTTGGTTGGTTGGTTGGTTGGTTGGTTGTTGTTTTTTTTTTTTTTTTGCATTATTAGATCCCTGGGGCCAGTTGCACAACACGTTTCTAAACCTTAAAACTGTTCCAAAGAAGCAAAATATCTTCTTAGCCATTTGGATGCATTGCAGAAAAACATTAAAAAAAATTGTACTGTCAGGACGGAAAGTCAGACTTAAACAACTTTATCTTACTTAAAGAGCAGTTTTAGTTTTAAAAATTCTAAATTTGTGGTGTGCACTTAAACTAATTATCTAAATAGAATTAAGGCCTAAAAGTGTTTAAAATTAGAAATGTGTTGTGCAACTGGCTCCAGTACTCTAAATTCTAAGTAATCACACTTCCTTGCATTCACAAAATGTCAGCCGTTAGACATCAAGATGCAGTCTGTCCGATCCATTAAATCATACTGAAACATGGATTCGTTGATGACGTTGAGAATTCATCCAAGTAGAAAGCTGGGTTAGGAGGACAGTAAAGTGTTTCCATAGTCCAGTATGGCGACAGGGATTTAACAGGTGAAAAGCTGATTTTTTTTCTTTTTTTTAGTATGCCTATTTTTACGTGATAATCTGAATGCAAGGATTTTGCATTCGGGTGGGTTTTTAACACACGTTTACTGCAATGAGGAAAAAGTAATGCTCAGGGGCCAGTTGCTCAACATGTTTCTAAATCTTAAAACTGTTGTAAAGAATCAAAATCTCTTCTTTGCCATTTTGATGCATTGCACAAAAACATGCAAAATTTGTACTGACAGGACGCAAAGTCAGACTCAAACAACTTTATCTTACTTAAAGCAGTTTTAGTTTTTAAAATTCTAAAATTGTGGTGTACACTTTAAACTGATTATCTAAATAGATTTAATGCCTAAAAGTGGTTAAAATTAGAAATGTGTTGTGCAACTGGCCCCAGATTTTTATGATTTCCATTTTATTAGTTTATAAGTACTCCCTTTAAAAAATGGCGATTATTGTGCATACAAACCCCTGATTACCAATGTTTTACGAATACTTTCGTCGACTTGGATGACTAGAGTTTTCTCTCTTAAGTGGCACATTGCAGTTTTTCATTATTAGTTTTCACGAATGTTTTGGTGGTGATTGGGGGCTTTAACGTTATCATTACGTCGTCTGGCCGTGGAATACGTGAAACAGTTTCGACATGGTCAAAACCTTCCTCGCCCCAAATGATTTTAAAAAAATAAACTGTCGGAGAAGAAGCCTTTATCTCTCTCTCTCTACCTGTTCTGATTGCACATAAACATATATTGAAAATTACACATTGATTTTAACATACGAATCTGACAATAAATGACAGCCACCTCTCATTTTGCAGGCGCAATGTCAGGGAGCTTCTAAGGGAAATTGCCTTTGTAACAATAAGAAACAAAAAGTTACAAAGGAGGGAATATAATATCCAGATAACAAATAAATGAATACAACATATACACAGAAAAATGTACAAATCAACATTCTTTTTTTATAATAAAAACAGATGTTATGAAAACTCGTAATTTTTGTTTAATTTGAAAGAAAAAAATCTAACCCAAGAGAATCTAACTCTTAACACAGAATAGTAGGTACATATTTTCAGAAGTCACAGCAGCTAAAAAATATGAAAATTACAAAAATGCGAAAGAACGTCTCATCGTAAAAGTTTATTGAAAAATACACAAATAAATTCACAAATATAGGGATCACTTGAGCAAAGACAGAAGAGGCAAGTCTCAAAACTTTGGGGAAAAAAAAGAAAACTAATACTCAGATGAAAAAAAAATTAACAAAAAAAGAAAATACTGAAAATAGTTTTAAGGATACGAACAAACCCACCACAACAGACAACGTCGACTCTAACAGCAACATAGAATTTAAAACTAGAACAAAATAAAATTTTCAAGCTAAGAAATTGTGCACTGATAGAAATTGCAAATCTATCTGATGCAGAATACATAGTATTGAGTAAATAAATGCGCACAAAGAATAAGTGCATGTACTTTTCACAATCTACTAGAGTTTAGACCATGCATTTTTTAAAGTACATCGTAATTATAGCATTCTACTCTGTCATAGCAACCTGCCATATTGCACCTTTATTTTTGAGAATGTAAAGACATTAGAACCTAGTCTGAAAACGAAAATCCTAACTTAGAAGGAAACGAACTGTCAAACAGTTTAATTTAATTAATTAATTAATTTATTTATTTATTTATTAACACTACGTTGGAGCGTAGTAATGACTTACAGTGCACTCTCTAGGATCCATGTAGAGACAGACCAATGCTACTTTGGCTGCAAATCTTTGTCCAGACCCTGATGTCCAGAACTTGGGAGGCAAAGTCAATGCAGGCGCATGCGCTGTCCTTTAAGCGGCCGCTAGCAGCGCCTCCCAGGGAGCCTGCGCCGAGCGCGTGCAATCATGTGACGCAAACGTCAGTACCACGTGACTGGCATCCCGCTGCACCACAGAATCTTGTGTATCAAAGCAAACTGGACAGCATGAATATTGGGGTGCTTGCCTGCTCTTATGAACACACCAAGCAATGAGAGAATGAGAGAAAGAGATAAAGTGTGTGTGTGTGTGTGTGTGTGTGTGTGTGTGTGTGTGTGTGTGTGTGTGTGTGCGCGCGTGCGTTATAAAAGTCCACACTATTTGCTCAATCGTAATCAACTTTTTGCAGTATTTCTTCCGTATACCGCAAATTCGTAAACTATCTGGTTTGCAAATATAGTCTCGAAATATCTTTATTTTAATTTGTCTGTTATTCATTATATGATGCATTACCATGGTTCCAAAATAATCAACACAGAACAGATTTTGGCAAATAGTTTGACTTCCCTAACATCGACGCCGTTTGATATGACACCCTAAGATAGATAGATAGATAGATAGATAGATAGATAGATAGATAGATAGATAGATAGATAGATAGATAGATAGATACTGGAAGCAGTTACCCGAACCCACATATATTTTTGTATCTGAACTATCTTTCTCTATTTCTGTTTCTTCTACTACTCTTCTTTTTTATTATTTATTATTTTTTCGATTTTATTTTAAACTAAACGTTTGCTCTCTCTTGTCTTCTCTTTTTTTCTGTTCGCTCACTAACTCACCCGCCACTGTATGCTTGCAGCTCTCCAGTGAGTTAAAAACTTGGAGAGAAACCTTTCCGCGGTCCTGTCCTCCTTGTACACGTGACTACAAGACCTTTGCATGCTGCAGTGGTCAGCGGTGAATGACCTTTACCATCATTCCCCAGTCCGTCTGATGGTCAAGACATGTCCTCCGGGTAGGACACACCCTGAAGCCACAATTAGTTAGGCCACGTTGATTTGGCGACTGGACAGTAGAAAAGAAGAAACTGCGGTGGGGTTAGCCGGGGCAAACGCTGGTCGCTAAACCGGATGCGAGAATTAAGAAAGGTGCACGGGCGGGTCAAACTGAAAGTCTGCGGGCAACGACATTTCGAGAAAACCAGGTAAACAGGATACGAAACTAAACGTTACCAATAATTTTACAATGTTGGCAAAACAAAAATTTATATACATATATGGTTTTTTCAACCGTTCCTTATTAACTCGATGATGACTTATTAGAAGGATAAGTACACAACATAGTCCGAGAAGGCATCTTCGATATCACTCAACTGACATGACCAAGTCTCCAATAAGGCAAAGATCTTGAACTTTCTGCAAAACTCTCTGAAAGGTGGGATTTTCAGTTTGTACATTCCATAAGATTATCTTAAACACCATGTTCGAAGCACAAATTGAAAGGGGGTTGAGGTTCTTACATCTTCAAACTTTGGGTGCTTTAATTCTCTTAGCTGCGTTCTTTCCATGCCAGCCTAGGGCCAGTTGCACAACACATTTCTAATTTTAAACACTTTTAGGCCTTAACTCTATTTAGATAATTAATTTAAAGTTCACACCACAATTTTAGAATTTTTAAAACTCAAACTGCTTTAAGTAAGATAAAGTTGTTTCAGTTTTACTTTCCGTCCTGTCAGTACAATTTTTTGTATGTTTTTGTGCAAAGAATCAAAATGGCTTGGAAGAGATTTTGCCTCTTTAGAACAGTTTTAAGGTTTAAAAACGTGTTGTGCAACTGGCCCCTAACCGTTAGTAACTGGTTCGCTTATGTTATGGGCAGGAGCCTACTGAAATAAAGAAATTTGTCATTTGTCATTGCCTTTCTTTCAGGCTGTTTGTCGAGGGGTAGAACAGATTTACCCTCAATGACGATTGTGTCGAAGCGAAGAAAAGCCTTCTTGTCGTCGATGGCTTTGTTTAAGAAACGGTCGAAGTTTGCGATGCAAGCCTCTCACAATTGGCGTAAAGTCTTTCTGAGATGAAGATTTCATGCACACGTTCTTTCAGCTGTTATCCAGATAGAACTTTATCGTTATCATTGTACTTGGTAAAGTTGACAATGTTAGGATGGGGGACACGACCACCTCTCTCTGGGGTCTCTCTGTTTCTATGGTGGGCTCTCTCTGTTTCTATGTTTTCCTCCAACTTGAGCTTATCCACGAGGAAAGATTTTCTGGCACCTTAACAGTCTACCCAGGTCTCTGTTTGCCCCTGTGGGGAGGGAATATTATAGAAGATTAGACTTTTACCTCTGTTTCTTCCCTCTATATCGTCTAGTTTATATCCTAGGTTAGAGATGTTCTTCTTCAACGCCATATTTTCTTTCGTCACTTCCGCCATGTCGCTGTGTATTGAATTTAATTGTTCTTGTGTGTTACCATTCATGGTGTCAAATTTTTTTTGTCGACGGAACAACATTGTCACCCCATCTGCTATGGACGGTTGCTTTGATGTTGTGTTTTCGGAGTTTGTTATGCGGTGTACTGGCGATTGAGCGGACAAGTCATGTTGTTAGTCCCGATGTTTAGATGACAACGTCGATGTCTATAACAGGGTCTGTCTTTTTGCAGGGCCTGTGTTGCTTTCTATGTCCCCCATATAGGAGTATTACACCCACTATAAAGACATAAAGACGATGGTCAAGAAGGTTTCATAGTTTCTGCATCTAAACCGCACACAGTGTACCAAAGTGTGAGAACACAGCGCGCCGAGCTCGCCGACACACAAAGCTGATAAAAGTTCACAAGAAATGGCCACATGGCACTCGAAAATGGAGATTATGGCTAGGCATGCTGTTTATAACTCGGATATACACTGTATACAGCAATAGCTTTAAATTTAAATAATTAGCCAAAAACTCCAGAGAAATTGTAAAGTTTGGAAGAAATCGTCCGAACTGCTCAGCTGCGAACAGCTCACCTCTCGCTTCTCGTCCATTCGGCTAAGATCAAAGTGTAGTATCTGTTCTTATCAGCTTTAATACAAAGAGAGAGACAGAGAGAGTCTCCATCTTTCTCTGCAGAATCACGATATTCTCTGTTCCTGTTACTTGGTGCTTTTTGTGTTTTCTATCTTTGTTTTCTGTCTTCAATACTGTCGTTTATTCTTCCGTCCCTCGTGTTCTATCCATGTAGTCCATGTCTCTTCCTTGTTTTAAGCGCTAAGAGCATGCTCTCTATGAGTGTGAATATGCGCTATAAAAATCTTCACTATTATTTTCGCTCAAATAACAAACACGTTGAGAGAATAACAAAATAATAAACGAAAGCAGCAAAAGATCAAAAGTATTAGAACTAATAAAATGCAGGAATGAAGAGAGAGAATTTCGTCGTGCTACGAAAGCTAAAAGCCCTTCCTACAAGGACAGATATGGAGGAAGGTTTGTCCGAGTTTATCAGCGGTTTTAAATAACCGCGACGTAAACGTTTTGCCAAACTTGGTCAAACCATATCTACCCTCGTGAAAGACGCCTTTATCACTTTCTAGCAACAATTTGCAATCTTTATTAGTTACCATCATGTCTCCTCTATTGAGATAAAGATGTAGGGTCCGATAGCCTGTTAGTCTCAGGAGAAGTGAACTGAAAGTTGCTCATCGTCCTTCGTGTTCACCAGCAGGTCAGCATGGGTAAGGCAGAGCCCACCCTGTTTCTGACACTTTTACCTTCCCTGAATAATCAGGTACCTTTCGGAGGGTGGACATGGTGGGACTGTCTCAATTAAACTGGCTTTGAACCTTCTACTACTCCAGTCATATGTATAGGAACCACCAGTCTTCTAAGCCTTCCGCATTCTCTCTCATTCCCGTTACCCTCCTCATTTTGTGACCCTAGGGCCTAGTCCACCAGATCACCGTTGTCATCAGAAAACGACAGCTTTCATTGCTTATTGGGATCGTGTATTTTGTTTCTTTAAACACTGTGTGACAGTAATTATCAGAATTACTATTTTTACACGTGACTACCTTTTGTATGGTTTTCAATGAACGAGTTGATGCTTGTTTTACGGCCCATGGATACCATTGAATACGTCCCCTACCATCACCCACTCTTCCCTCAACCCTGATAGAACCTTCGAGTGTTTGCTTGCTCTGTTGACAAATTCAGGTCAACAGCGATTTCCCGAAGCACAGCGCTTGACCTGAATGTTATCAGAAAGGGGAGAAAATCTACGGCTGCGTCATAAAAATGACCTATAATACTTCCGTTGGCTGCGGTAGTTGGAGCGAGGTCAACCAAGAGGTCACGCGCGTCAGAGAGGGCGAAGGATGTCCTGTAGGAGTCGCAGATGAAAATCTGGAGGATGGAGAGAGAGAGAGAGAGTAGGACAGGAGGACAGCTGAGGCGGCCTGTGGTGTCCTTATCATCTCCAGACAATACGTTCATTTATTTTCATTGCTGCGTAATCCGCCAGCCGACTCCCATTGTCGTGGTCGTTTTAGGCCAGCACGCGCACCAGCGCCATTCCGTCCGCGACAAATGTTTAGGAGCGGCGTCACTGAGGAAGACAGTAGAGGCGATACAGGAAGAAGAGATGAATGCAATGCAACGAGAGGGAAAGGAATGCAATAAAATTTGTTGAAGAGGGAAGAAGAGTACAGCGGAAGAGAAATATAGTGGAGGTGTAGAGGTCGAAGGGAAGAGGAGTTAAGAACAGCAGAATATTTTTTTATTGAAATTCAAAAATAATTCTCATATCCAATGAGACTTCCCCCTATTCTCGTTGTTGTCCTCATCTTCTCATCTTCTAATAACCCTTTAAAGAAAAGGTGAAGAAGAAAAAAAATAAAGAGATGGGGGGAAGAGCAGAAACCAAACAACATCGAGGCATGGCAGTCTTAGGAAGTCATCTGCGAGAGTAGGCGGCCCCCGTTCAGGGGCCAGTTGCACAACACGTTTCTAAACCTTAAAACTGTTCTACAGAGGCAAAATCTCTTCCAAGCCAGTTTGATTCTTTGCACAAAAACATACAAAAAATTGTACTGACAGGACGGAAAGTCAGACTTAAACAACTTTATCTTACTTAAAACAGTTTTAGTTTTAAAAATTCAAAAATTGTGGTGTGCACTTTAAACTAATTATCTAAATAGGTTTAAGGCCTAAAAGTGTTTAAAATTAGAAATGTGTTGTGCAACTGGCCCCTGATGCGGGAATCAGTAAACGGCGTACGAGGCTTTGACGTGAAAGGTCAAGAGGGATGACGAACTAGAGGACTTGACCCGACAGTATGACGAACGGGAGAGGTGTCACGTGCAAGATGATGTGACCTGCTCGGGATGACGTGGAGTCTCTGTACAGGTGAGAGGGAGTTGCCGCCCTGCCAGGCAGACAGACAGACAGACAGACAGACTTGACAAAATTCGAAAGGTCAGATATCAAGATTAAATTACCACCCGAGTGGGTCGTTTCGGTCTCGTTATGTTGCCCTCTTCTCTGTGCCCCACATCCGACAGGAGAATCTCGGCAGACGCTCCTTCTCGTTCTCCTTCTCCAGCCCATCTGTTTGGAATTCTCTGCCCCTTTCTCTTCAAACTGCTTCTATATTCGAACTCTTTAAATCCGGCATAAAAACAATCTCTTTAAGAAATATCTTGCATAATCAAGAACATTTTCCCGTCCACTACTCAATTCTTCATCCGAGCATTAATTTTGTTATCGTTTTGTCATCAGCTTGCTGACGTTTATGTTTCTTGTACGGTTCACTGTCGGTTCGTTTATAGTCTTTCGTGTTTAGCGCACTGAGCTCACATCCATGCAGGGAAATTCACTATTGTTATTGTTATTGTTATTCCTGCCTATCAGCCATTAGTCTTGCACACTATCAGGTCTATTTTTAAACACCTATGAACGTTCGCTGCATAGCTTGTGAAAATAACCTACTGGTAAATCGATAACAATTTATATACTTTGTTGCACGTTTCTCCTCTAATTGCAAACGTTTCCTGCAATCGATATCGCTATGAAAGTACTTATCTCGAATCAAGACTGTTGCTACTCATGTGACGAAATGGCTTATAGCAATTACATCAAAAGCTGTGGCCAGTAGAGTAGCGGTCGTACACGTCAGATCTCAATACATCATCATCATCATCATCATCATCATCATCTCCAGGAAATTATGAGGAAGCGACGACTTGTTTTAATAATAATAATAATAGTGAAGATTTTTATAGCGCATATTCACACTCATAGAGAGCATGCTCTTAGCGCTTAAAACGGGGAAGAGACGTGGACTAAGTAGACACAGAACAAAGGGGACGAAAGAAAACGACAGTACTGACGAAACAGAAAACAAAAGGCATCAAGTAACAGGAACAGAAAAATATAGTGATTCTGCGAGAAAGATGGGTAAAGTAGCAAGAGGGAAGGGGGCGGGGTTAAGACGGACGAGCATTGTGCGGACTGTGTTAGGAGAAATGCTCAAGGATACCAGTCCATTGTGTGATTCTAGGCAGTGAGAGAGCGGATCAGGAGCCAAAGAAAGACACCCTGACAACAGTGTCCACATAACAGGGACTAAACTCTTCTGCAGACAGGAATAAGACCGCGTGACAGAAAGGACGCAAATCACCATCTAGAACGCTGGCAGCATGGGGAAGGGGGTGATCTTGTGACGTAGAACTGGTCATCGTCGCTTGAAAGCGAACGTGGAGAAAAAAAAACTGAAGCTGGTGCTGTCTCCAGCCTGTACTTGTTCATCGAGAAGACCAAATTACGGAGCACATCCCTAGAACTGTTTCCTGCTAAAGGCACTCATAGAAATTATGTGGTCAACAAAAACTCTCCCCCACATTGGTATCATTCGTCTTGCAAGCTGGGCTGGCATTGTAACCCCGTTAGAACGAGACGATTAGAAAAAAATGAAGTCCAGTGTCTTTTCTTAACAATCACGAACGTGTATTCACTCAAATAGCTTCTTTGGTTTGGTTTGCTTAAGGCAGTGACCTCTGCACTAGCGTGAACTTTCGTACTAACTTACTCAAGTGGTCTAACAAAAATGATTATTATTCATGGTAAGATTCCAGTCGATGGACTACGCAGGGGAAGGGCCGATAAATCACAAGTATTTTTCCCCACACAATTGTCGGCTACAGAGCCATCGATCTGTTATCTTCAGAAGGTCTCTGACAGACAGGAATCGAAGCCTAGTGGGTCGTCTGCGTCATTTTCATAAGGTACACCACTCTCTTGAAGACGTCTGCTTGGACCTACGCAGAATGGCGCCTTAATTGCAGTAAATTGTGACAGGGTAGTAGCCACAGCAACTCAGATGTACTGCGCTTTTACCTGAGAGTTACCTGCTTCAGTTACCTGACCTGATCAGCCACGTAACAGAGATATAACAAGAGAAAACCCGAGTTTAGGGTTGACAAGAAATGATGATGAGGAGGAGGAGGAGGAGAAGAAGAAGAAGTTCTACAGCCAAAGCTGGCATACGGGGAGATAAACATATGTGTCTATATCACAGCAGGTTGGAGAAAAATGTAAAATATCCTTCTGTCGTATTTACCACGTATTCTGCTGACGGTCGAAGGGACTTATTCAGCCACAGGACAACAACAGACCTCGACCCATCAACATATCTGTTCCGCAGATGAGCTCATTAATATTCAGGTTACCGAGCCTAGTAATAATAAACCCTCGTCTGGCAGCTAGCCACAGGTATCTGACAGGTAAAAACAAAAAAGCTGTTATATCTGACTCTCACGCAGCCCCCGCTTGTCTTTGTCATGCATTCACTTACTTGACACACATGGCTGACAGCGAGGTAGCCATCCGACCTGTCACATAGCTAATCAACACGACCCGTTATCTAGGCGACTGGCGGATACAACAGATGTTGTTTGTGAAATTGATAGGAAAACAAATCAGGTCCAGGCTGCGTGCTGGTCAATGCTGCCGCTGGCGGATTCATTTAAGAAATTTATTTTAGGTAATTTTATTTGCCAGGAAAATCGCATGGTTTTGGAATTAAAAGTGATTTGCATCAGACATATCTTGATGAGATAAATTTTAAATGAACGAAGTCTTATTAAGAGCAAGGATTGTAGAAGAGGAAGCCAGGTCATTGTTTATTTTACCCTTGGACAACCAATCCATCAAGGAGTCAGTCACTAGTCAGCCGAACAGACAAGGTCCTTGGCCTCAGAACTAGGTCACGTCCCCAGGAACTGTGTTTATCTCAGGACTTTTTATGAAGGGGTGAGGGGGGGGGGAAGAAGAACCGAAGAGATTTATTAGCCCAAGATCAGGCTTCCTGTCAGCCCTATGATGTAATTGTTTGCAGTTTGTTTGTTTGTTTGTATTTTTTTTTTTTTTGGTTTGCAGGTGATGCAGATTCTGCACACAATCACTTTAAAATCGAGAAGAGATCCGTAGCCTGCACTCCATCATGCATCCCTTTGTTTCTTGTTAAAGATTCAGTGGGGTGCAAATCTGTGCACAGATCCTCCCCATTAATACTGATCCCAGTTGTCTCATTGGTTGAAGCCTTTACAACGTAAACGCCGTGTTTTCTGCACAATGCTAATTTTTGTGTTTTTGATCTTTTTCTTTCCATGGTGATGTTTGTAGACTTGTAGGTTTGTATCTCGAGAACGGAAGGAGATAAAGTATTTTAACTGCATTGCACAGTCAAATTGAACCCTACTAGACCTTTAAATATACACTTTACCGTACTTGAAGAACATCACCACGACACGCCACCTACTGGCCAAATAGGCAGACTAACTCGAGATTCTTTTTCGCCCAGCTTGTCTCTCCTCCTCTCAGCTCCCTATCTCCAAAAGTACAAGAGATGCCGCACCCTCAGCTGACAGACATACCGAGGGGACGAAACAAACCGTTGGGCATTCTCTTTCAATATCCAACAGCCACCCGCTGCGGCAAATGCCACTTGTTCCTCAGGTCGATGACCCCCGCGTAGTTACGCTGTACTACCCCATTCATGCGTGTTACTGGGCGCGTGGGTGTACAGCACAGCGACATGACTGGCTAGTCCAGATAAAGCTGTTTATCGCCGGACCACATTCTCACGTCGTCACGTCGTCACGTCGCCCAACTCTCGTCCTACTTTGGCCAGGGCTTTTCGAGGGGAAGGTCGCTTTTTATCTGCCCTACCCCTCACGCCAAGAACTGATGGTCAAGTAAAGAAACTTTGGAGAAGAAAACAAAAATCGGAGGGAAAGTCATTTATCCTCTTGGAAAAAAAACCTCCCAATATTTCCCAGCATTGTCCATTTTCAGTCTTAGTGAACGTCATTAAAAATGAGAGCTCTTCTCAAGGGAAGTAACTCAAATTTTCGCGTTTTAAAATAACATTTACACGTGGGATGGGCTGCACTTGAATACCTCTCTGCATCGCTCTCCCTTCTGTCTGTTCTTCTCCACTCTCCATACATACAAGTGTCGAGATGTGGCCACCTGAAATTTATGGTCACTTTTAGGTATAGAAAGTCTACCCGGGTCCCACCCACCTGCAGAGCCTAACGACCGCGATTACATAAAAGGTAAATTTTGTGAGCAGAATTCTTACAATGCTATTGCTGCGTCTACTTTGTTTTTATTAAAGAACACATCAAGCATGGAAATGAAAGGGGGGGGGGGAAGCGGTTTTTTTCATTGACTTGGTCATTAAAAGAAGAGTACATGGCAGAAACATAGATGACGGAAGCATATCGGGAGGACAACATAATTATCAAATAAATTCCACAAACATCAGTCTTAATGTAGCCAGATCGTCGATCACCTCCATGGCTAGCATGTACGGCAAGAGAAATGAAACCATAGTCTGTAAGAACAGAAAAAAGAAGGTATATGTGTTTTCACATGAACCATCTCTTATCTCGGGGCCATAATAATTTTGTTTTTCAAATGAAGGTGTTGCCCATCTGCTTTCCCTCCCTGCCTTACCTTCTCCAACACTGTAAGGGTCAGGCACAGCTGGGTCAACTGGCTGTCTGACACGGGCATCGAACCGGCTATCATGATTCCAGCTAAATATATAACAGAGGAATAGGAAGATGCTCGGCTTTGGGGAGGCAAACTCCATGCTGACAATGAACGATATTCACATTCTTGCCTCCTTAGTATCTTTTTGAGGGGGCGCTGCCCCCACCCCTTGCCTCCTCCTTGTTTCCTACGCCACTGTACAGGACAAAGAATGAATTACATAAATTGTCAAAGAAAACGGTCGTCTATTAACAGGATATCTTATGCAGTCATTTTTTTGGGGGAGTGGTGGAGGAAGAAAAGGCGTTTCTGTGATCTGAGTGACAAGTGAGTGAATGGAGGTTAAGGGGAAACAATTTCCTTCTCTTTAAATATTTGTTTGTGCAATATTCACCGTTGTACGATTTAATGTGCACTTCACAAATGTTATGTCTACACGTGAACTGTTCAACTTTCAAATTTTAAACATTTTTTTTCAACTTCGCATTATTTTGTATCTTTTATTTGTTCGGTGCATCTACAGAAGTTATGAATAAAAATTAAAAAGTCATTCTTTGACTAGACAAAAATCAGAAAAATAGCTTGTGAATAGGAGAGAAAGTATATGACACCAGGTGGACAATATCAGATGGCGCATGTGTTTCACTTAACTCTCTTGAAGCTCTGCTAGTCACGATTCCGATTGTAGCATATTGCGGGGAGGAGGGCAGGGAACGTGGGTGTGGGTGCGGTGTTTGTCTTCCTACAGTTTTAACAAAGGCTGTTTGAATTTTCTACACGTGGAAAATCTGACATTGCTAACGACACCACTCAAGTGGAGCGGACTACTGTTCGGATGTTACGGCTGACCGCAGCTTTGACCGTTACAGCCAAGTTATAATGAGGTGGAGTGACGAGGGTTTGAGGACGAAAACAAACATTCATGGGTGGTGGTGGTGGTGGTGGTGGGCATACTTCTTTTCATCTTGTTACCGCTCGCAAGCGGTGTGCTGTTCAACAAGTCAGGTTCAACCAGAGTTCGCGGCCGGTGGCTTTGAAAAAAGGAAGAGACCGAGCTAAAGAAACAAGGGAATGCATTGGGGAAGGGGGACAAATAATGTTATGTTCATGTCTGCGTAAGTTGTCTTTCATTTATTTGCTCTTTCGTATACACTCTCCGTGCGTCTCCCTCTCTCGCACACACGCGCGCAACCTCCCCCCCCCCACACACATCTCTTTAACATTATTTGTTATTGTGGTAGTATTGACGTTGTGCTTACCTTTCCATTTGCTGGCTAGGGTTCGATTAAGCAGAAAACTGATTTCCTATTCTTATCACCCTTATAAATAACATTCTCTAGTTTTTTTGTATCTCTCTCTCTCTCACACACACACACACACATAAAACGTAAACGCACACACATTTTTTAACCCCTCATCGCCAATGAACCATTGTCTAGCTTCTTCTCTCCACCTCTGTGTGTGTGTGTGTTACTTGCGTTAGCATCTGTGCGTGTGTGCGTGTCCCCTTTCCGAGCAGCGGGCTATCACGTGACAAAGGGACTTCCGGCCAGAAGGTCACTGCTGGGTTACGTGGCGATGACAAGGGGGGGGGGTTGCAAACGTCAGCGAAGGGTGGATGGGGACTGGAGTGGGAGTGGCGGCGGGAGGACAGGCCGTGCTTGTTGGGTAACGCGAGAAGTTAACGGCCGCTGGCTCCACAGAATGTTGACCTCACCGAGCTCAAGTGTCGCGACCCAGCAGTGACAAGATTGTCAGGGACACAACCTGACCCCTGACTCGCTGTCATAGTCATAGTCATAGTCATAGTCCCCCTCATTCACACGCGTCCGCACGCGGGCAGGCCACCTAACAGTGCTGTTGAAACGCGGTAACTGTTTCATGTGCACTGACTTGTTCACATTGTATCAGAACACAGACGCTGCATGCGCGGCATACTTCAAAAAAAAAAAAAAGCCTACGATTTAGTTAGACACAATTTTTAATGAATGACTACATATACTTTGCTTAAAACTGCTTATGGGATTCCTCAATCATGCGATCGAACATACGAGAATTTTGAGTAGATGTTGTCTGGCTTTATTTATAGACAAATACTTCCACCTTGTTGGTGTTTTTGCACTTTCTGGGATGGGGGAAATGAAAGGGAAGGCAACGGGAATATCGGGACTACATTCCCTACTGCCAGCCCCCCCATGAACACGTGCCATATCCAGAAAGATTTGAATGTGTCCCAAGACGAGATTCGATCGTACGACCTTTATGTTCCGTACTGCCGGGATAACAGGAAGTGGTTCATTTGCTGGCTATACCAGACCGCCGGAAAATTGAAAAACTTGATGTCAGGGTCAGAGGTCGTGTAACATAGACAGTCGCATTCTGCGCATGCGCGAACAACCCAACGCGGTTGCGTCTACCAAACTTTGACCTCAACCCACCGTTTTCTCTGTTCTATCATTCTGCCAAAACAAAACCTACATCTATACCCTAACCCAAACACTTCACACACACACACACACAAACTCTCCACAAAAGAACAGTAAAAATTAAAAGTATATATCAAAGAAAAAAAAACTTTGCTGAAAAATCTAACCTGCAGTCTACTCATTGAACGACTTTCCCGTGACCCACTAATAGCAGCTTTGGCGAAATGAGTGACTATAAGTCTATAACTAAGTCTATAACCGATTGTTGCCCATGAAAGGACAAACCAAAAGAAAGTCTACGCATGCATGGCAGAACTTCGTTGGGGTAAAGGTCTGTATAGTCGCTACCTGTACAAGGTCTTAGAGATTCTTTGGACCTCGACAAAGTCTGTGACCCTGTACACGACTACAAGGAAACATCGAGCTTTCCCTGCATTCCCTGTGCCCCTAGTGCTGCGAGACACAGGGGGAAGCTCTCTCTATCTCTCTTTCGAACTCGCTGACGATGTTGACTGATAAAATTTTATCGCCAAGTCATGGGTTACTTTGTATTTGATTTTTTTTAAACTGTCCGGAGGGTGACTGCTCTTCAGTTATTTCCCCCCCCCCCGCCTTATTCTTCTTGTTTCTGTCTTTGCCTGTGGATTTTCATCGATTTTGATGTCATCCTTTCATCCGTACTTTTGTTTCGCGACATTCCTCTGTCCAGTATTGTTGTTTTTTTGTTTTCTGTTGCGCCAGCTTGCTTTCTTCTTCATTGATTAACAACAGTCTCTAGAGCAATATCTGTGCCATCTCCCCCCTACTTCACTCAGGTTTTTAAAATATTTTTTTTACGTTTTGTTCGCTACATCCCCGGACTAATTGTTTGCTACATTGTCTGAGACTTTATATTCTAGATGTACGAGTGTCAACAGCATATAGACTGCCCCCCCCCCCGTGTTTCTCTTGTGTATTGTTCTCCACTGCATCTCTACCGGTAATGTGAGTGCAAGGCCACAATGAAGAAACATCTGTCTAGCTGTTTACTTGTCGCCGTTTGGACATGCAGCTCCACTTGCCCTGGTCGA
The DNA here is from genome assembly GCA_004794655.1 of Marisa cornuarietis. Lineage (NCBI taxonomy): Eukaryota > Metazoa > Mollusca > Gastropoda > Architaenioglossa > Ampullariidae > Marisa > Marisa cornuarietis. The sequence goes on from SMMW01000001.1 coordinate 18,818,344, forward strand.
GTTGATTTGTGTGAACTTTAACTGTTTTGTGTCTGCGAGATTCATGTTCTTCGAATCGTTCAGCTCTGTGCTGTAGACTACGCTTCACCGTTAGTTGTTCACCTTTTGCTCCTGTAACATGTTTGTGTTATTCTTTGATTTGCTCTTCGTCTTTCGACTGTGGTTTATATTTTTATTAATGACTACTCTCGTGGATAATGTGATGTGTACAGCACAGTGAACTCGCCTTTAGGACTGGGATATGATGCTATACACGTGGACTTATTATTGACAGCTGTTGTTTTAAGCGGAAGTTGCAAAAGACGGATAGAGTGTATATTATATTTATATTTTTTATCTTTATATATATATATATATATATAACAGAAGCATATCATTCTATAGCTCTTGAACCCTGACCTTATCAAGATTTACGAAAACCAAATAATTACTTTCAGAGTGTATCTCGAGAACCTTTCACATTTATCTATCAAACGTAGAATTCGATAACAGAACATAAGAACAGTAAATGTAAAAAAAACAAACAAACAAAAAACTAATGTACATGTGTAACGTGTCTTGGCCTACAGGTCGAAATATTCTCCGAGCTGTTTTTCCAGGTAGGTCAACCCACCTCACACGCAAGAAACAGCTTTGCCCTGTGTCTTAGGTGTCATTCATTGTTGGTCAGCAGGAAAAAAAGTCTGGATACTTGGTTCACGACCTTTGGCCCTGACACATTTGGCATTGGAGGTGGGGAATCATACACCTATGTGATGCAGGGCAAAAGTCACAATTTTCCGTCGCCTGCAGAATTTCATTAGATGTCAGTAACAACAGATGAGATCAATCCACACAACTAAATGCCCCATATTCGATACATATCGAAATACCATCAAACTAAACTGTTACACGTGATGATGATGAGGAGCTTGAAAAAAACCCCAAAGACTCTTTGTTTATATACCAGCCAAAAAAAAAAAAAAAGACAAATTGTCTTTCCTAAGAGTGTTGACGAAATAATAAAAAAGTTTTCTATTAAATTATTCTATGAATGAGAACGAGTATAAAAACATGTTCTAGCTCTTACGATCTTGTATGAAGCGGGTGGGGGATATAGTGCAATGCATACATTTTTAAAATATCAAACGATTACAGCTCTATTTAAGTCTACAGATATATCAATAAAAAAATAGACAAACAGGTAAAGTACTTAGGCATTGATAACATTTAAATGCGATTTATGGCATTTAAACTGTAAATCAACCTTTAAGAAAGTAAGGTGTGATGAATCAGTGAGTGAGTGAGTGAGTGAGTGAGTGAGTGAGTGAGTGAGTGAGTGAGTGAGAAACGATTCCTGAATAACTGAACACAACTCCCGAGTAGAGGAGCTATCATTAACTGCAGTAGCTCAATAAAAACAAACATGAACTTAGCTTTTCCACCTTCTGCTCTGTTAGAGCCTCGACTGGGTGGAGCAGTGCCTTTCAAACGGTTCGTTTGAATATCGTTACACCCTTAATTTGGGAATGTCGTTGGTAGGAATAGGAATAGGGGCCGCCGCAACAGCGAAGGCGGTGTATGTGATCAATCACAATAGATCTGTGGTTGGGGGGGGGAGGTCGCGGGGGGTCTATGGCTCTCCACTGGTCACCCCATCCATGTGATCAATCACAACATCCCAGGGAGTAGGGTGGAAGTGTATATCTCGCCATTGACCAGTCTATCGACGGCCGTAGTCCGGCTTGCCCTGTCAACACCAGCGTGACGTGTAGCTTGCTTTCTACCCTCCCAACACACTCAGTCGTTTAGCCTTGCTAGCAAATGTAGTTTGGAACTCTCAGTGTTAGCCTCATACATTCTTTAGCACTGTCAATAATAACGTCAGATACATGTATTGATCACGTGAGTATAACATTACATCCAGATCGACCATGCAAATATCATCAGATAGATATGTTAATCATGTCAGTATCAGATACAAATCGGTCAGGTTAGGATCAGTAAAAGATAATATACCTAAAATTTCAGCATCAGCGTCACATATTGACCATGTCGATATTAGCGTCAGTGATGTGTTTTATCATGTCATCATCAGTGTCAGATAAACATCGACCATATTAATGAGTCCATCGGGCACACATAGACCCTGCCAGTATTGGTTTCGGTGAAGTAGTTTACTTGGGTTAGACTCGACAAGGCTCCACTGCCCACCAAGACTGTGATAACATGTTAGTCAAGTAAAATATTTTAAACGATTAGATGGATTAGAAAGTTGGATATAAAAAAAACAAGTGGCTAAAAAAAAGTCATGGAACAAAGACATTGTATCTGGACATAATCAAGAAAAGGGGAAGTGGAAGAGAAGAGACGCCTTGTTCAGTCATCATTGCAGTTTTGAAATTCATCGAGATCCTTTGCTTTTCACCCTGTGGACAACCACGGAGCTGAAGGAAGCATAAATCAATGCTGGTCATAAGGCTACTTGGTTATCTAAGGACAACAGAGAGTTCAGGACCTCCAAGCCTGGCTAACCACCTGCTGGGTTTTCTCCGGTGTTCCGTGGTCAGCAGGACGTCCGGCGGCGTCACTGGTCGTTTAACAGCATTAGGGACTTCACAGGCGACCGGGGGGGGGGGGACGGTGCGATGGACGGTCAGAGGAGGCCCGGGAAATGAAATCAGTTGAGAAGAGGGGCGCAAGGCGCTGACAGGATGCAAAATGTCTGCAGTGGACAAAATTAGAGGCAAATGACAGACCAAGTTTGGCTTAAACAGCCTTAAATGATAGACACTGACGTTCTGAATAATTTCCGCTCAAACCTTCGGGTTGCAAATCTATCATTTACTTACAACCGCATCTAAAACACAAATGTGGGCCCATACAAAGAGGCTGCCATGTTTTGTTGTTAGGTAACATCAGTGAACTCTTCCAGCACCAGAGTTCACCTTCTGTCTTCTAACCGCCGTCGTCGAAACGTTGGTATCGTGTGTCTGAGGAACGTGCCACATAATTTCGAACTTAAGTTTCAGTGATGAAGTACTCAGCGAAGGGGAGACGACTAGCGTGACGGAGTTGCCTTTCTTGTCAATTGGCGCCGCCTAAGTCACGAATTAAGGTCAATTTGTTTTCATTCGTAAAAAAGTTTACCTGACTGCATCAGAGAACCAGTCCGCAGTTGTGTCTTAGACACTATTGTAAGTAAATGGTTTGTTGGAAAACTGAAACATTGAGTGGAAACGCCAGTATCAGCTTACTATTTCACTTGTTTATTTCTTTAAGAGGGAACTGGGTGGAGAAACCCCAGCAGTATGGAAGCCCCACCCGCCACACACACAGAGTTTTGATTAAAAACAATAAAAGCATTTACATCGAGACAAAATATCGCCGGTCGTCTAAAGCAGATGTACTACAGACCAAATCCACAAAGAGAACAATGGCCATTATGAGGGGTCAACAGAGTGAAGAAAAAAGAAGTCAAAAGAAAGAAAACGTTAAGGGGGTCATGTTTGTCGGATCTAAGAAAGAAAGACCGAAAGAAGACCGAAAGAAAAGAAACGAAAAATTGCTGGCAGGTCACGCAGTATAATCACTGTTAATGTTTGTCGGATTTGACGGACGAAAGAAGTACCCCAAGAGTTTGCGGAGGATGAAGCCGTGGAGGTAGAGACGAGAGGGTGAAGTGATATGAATGGAGCTTGACTGGCGGTGCCGAGGGCTGGGCTGCAGAAAATATCGTTGGCAGGAAAAAAACTGGGAGCGGGGGAGGGGTTAACCTCTAAGGCACGCGCGACCTGGTGATGAACCCCGAGTGACCAGACTTACCGCTCGGCTTCTGTTTTCTGTGAACGCACTGCTCGTGAACTATCTGACTCCCCCCCCCCAAACCACCAATTCTCCTTCTCCTCTCCCTCTCCCCACCCCCCAGCACCCTGTGTTCTCCCGCGCGAACACTAAGGCACGCTGTCCTTCGCCATAGGCGCGCTGCTGGGTTCGGGTTTGGGGCAGGGTTGTGGTGTAGGTGGCCCCCCAGTTCCTGTTTTGTTATCAGCGTCTTATCAACAGTGCGAATGTGAAGCCCCCAATTATAATTCTGTGGCCCTGTTTATGCGTCTGTAAACTGGTGACTGCCACTTATGGGGAGTATGGTGGCCATCGATCACTACCCACTCTTTGGTTTGAAGACCAGAAACCATTCTGTACAGGAGTGTGCTGCCAGTGTTAAATATGTTGTTTGCTTTCCTCGCTATTTAGTTTTATTTTTAGAAGAAAAAACTATTGTTTGTTCTTGCACCTCATTTCATAAAGAGGCTATGACAACAAATGGAATCAAAGTAACAGAACGGAATGCCTCTGCTACTACTTTTGTGAGATAAGGTCCAGTGATGTCTTAGGATCCACAAACACATTCATCACACCGGGACGCCATAACCTCTGTAAACTGATCAAGCGCACCAGGCATCTCTCATAAATTCAAAAGTTAATACCAACTGAAAAAGTCACTGTTGTGGATGGTACACAAGGAGGATGGATCAGCATCTAGTTATTAAACAAAGGAATGGGTGTCGGTGCTGCTTGTTTAATAATGAGCTCGTTTCAAGTAAAGCTTTGACAGTTTGGTCCGCATCCTTCTGCGTGTCTTCTTTTTTTCTCCGATTACCTACTGGAGCAACGGCGGGTACAGCCGTTCAAGGGCAGCCACGTCGACCAACACCCAAGTCACGTCACACTGACGGAAGTCGCTGTAACGTACTGTCATCAACTTGCCGAGCGCCGTTATAAACAGAAAGCGGGACCAGCCTCTCTCTAGGGTTCAAAGGTTACGTAGAGGTCAAGGTGGGTGAGAAGGAAAAATGTATGCAACCTTCCGATGGTGGTTTCCCCACCAACGTTGATTTTTTTTTTCTCTCTCTCTACCACCAACGCCTCTTCAGTTTAAGCACTTAGTTTAACAATAATTTATTCCACAAGAAGAGTGGTTCGAATTCATTGATCAAAAAGGAAGATTGCAGCCTACCTATCAGAATTCCTTCCCAGCATTGTTTATCTAGTTATCCTTCCCTCACCACACACACACACACACACACTTTTTTTTCTTCACTATCCGTGCAAAACGATTAGATCGCCGCTGAGGGTACTGACGAATATTTTCCGGCGAAAAAATTTCTTCTGATTTTTGTGTATCTTTTCAGTGACGCTTTAAAAACAACAATAATACTTGAACAGAGAGGTAGACTTAGAATTCTCTGTCTGTGTGTGTGTGTGTGTGTGTGTTGGAGGATGAGAGTAGAGAGTGCATACAAGTGTGAGATTTCTGTTGCCGGAATGTCCCCTGAAGGGATGTTTTAATTGCTGTATGCCGCGCCTTGCGAGGAGAATGGTCCAAGGATGGTCCGAGGCTTCCACGATTTGGACAAATTGCTTGTTAATCACCACAGCGAAGCGGCCCTGTAACGCCCGCCTATATTTTTATTAATAATTTTCCTGCCTTCGTCAGCAGCGCTGAAATACATACATGCACTTTTGACTGAACACACGTCTTCTTGTCTCCCTCTGGACCACGAAGTAGCTTTTTGTTCGAATTAGTTTTAAAATTGTATCGAACAGTGGTATGAAAAGCGAAATGGATGATGGTTGTGGGCAAATCAATCAGTGAATGACTCGCAAGATGGTGATAATCTTTTAATAGCTTTCAAACAGGTACAAGCTAATCATTTAGAGCTTTCAAACACAAAGCAATCGTAGAAAACAAACTCTGACACAAAAGCGCACCCGGCTCCCCAAAACACACAAAATTGAACCGGATTAATTGCTGATTAATCTATGATCATACTGAACTCACAGAAACCCTTCCTGGTCCTCTAATATCGAGGCAAAAAATAATTTTTAAAAGGTGGAACTTTTTTAATCAGCGTTTAGCACACCGGTATCGCGACAAACAAAATAGTAACAGCGAAGGCACAGTTTACAGATGATGGAGGTTTATTTTCTCCACGTCCGGAGTGGCAGCGCCAGGCAAGTCAGATTTTGGAGAAGGAATGAGCTTGCGCGGGAGGTGGTGGTGGTGGATGCGAGATCCAAATGAGACTGGCGAGTCAGCACTGGTTAATGGCTACAAGGCAGAAGCCTTCGTTGAAGAGTAAGGTGAGGTGTTACACAAGGAACATTTCTCGGAGCAAGCTTTTTTTGCAGAGGAGGATGCGTGTCCACTCCCCACACCAAACTCCTGTTTCCCTCCCAACCCTAGAAGTTAGATTACTAGGACTCATGCAACAGATAGGCCGACTGTTGGCCCACGGGTTTAGAAGTAGGTTTCAGACGCCAGTCCTCTAACCACTTGGTTACCAGTTCCGTCTGTGTTACTGACATGGATAGGAGACGATGGTAACGTTTCCGGAGCGTTTCCAGTTTCTTTTTCTGTATTTTTTTTTAAAGAGCTTTGAATGCGCACACCTGCTAGAGTTCATGCACGTGCAAACCCACCTTCGCAGGTCGTCGTACTTTGCAAGTGCCTTGTGCAACGAGAACAGACGATGGGAAAAGGCCAAATGTCAAAGGCTGCTTCAGCGCACGGTGCCCTTTCGACTCGTGGGTTAGGGGTCAACGTTAGCTGCCGGATGTCCAGCACGGTGCATGACAGCACCCAATACACCTCGCTCACCCAACTACCCTTGCCCCTAGAGGCACGTGCTCATAGACCTGTGTTGGTGTCCTGTTACACACCTTATCATGTCACTGTCAGGAGGGCACTTGGCAGGGGAAAGGAGGAACGGGGATCGAAGAAGGTGGTGGGGGTGGTGGTCAACTGGAAGCGAAAGTTGACAAAACTGATGTTGCCACGAGGAACCGAATGAAGGAGGGGTAGTATTCACAGAGGCAGGAAAAGGAGAGAAATCTACAGCACCTGGTAGATCTTGCTCTGTGTTGGCTTTCAACTTTTTGTAAAAGCTGTGGCGGCTTTCTCTTCCCTACAGGCAACAGAAAGAAAGTGACAGAAAAAGACATATATATATATAAATGCTAACAAACATACTGGACTGCTGCTACGTTTACGTGCAGCCACCGAATGTCACGGCCACCGACAATAGTCGCGCTCCAATGATCACAGGCTATGAAAATCATCTGAGAAGAAAAGTTAACCAGATAATAATAGCTGGTAGAAAAGCCTTTCGCAAGTTCATCTCTCTTTTGACAAAAGATGTATGTATAAAACAATACTTTAAACCTGTAAATCGACATTGTTATTAAAAGGGTAGAAAGCATCATCTCTCTCTCGTCCCTGACATCTGGCACTTGCACGATAATTCACATCAGTTTCGCGCTGAATATCAGCACAAAAGCCTCCAGCTACTTGCATCTTTCTTTTAATTCAGCACAAGACTAAGGAGCATCCACCTAGCACATTCATTCTCTGTCCATTTTCATGACGAGTGAGAATGCTTTTTGAATTCAGGTCGCTATCTCTCTGTCAATATTACCATTCCCTGGGAAACTGCTGCTCAGAGACATCAACTCTGATGCTTGTTTGAGGGACCGGCCATCGATGTTGGTGTCCAAAGTGTTTGGTGTTCTAGCATCATGACCTCTCCTTTTTGTGCTTATTCATATGGCGTAGGAATCGCACACCCTATCTAGACCGTTCTTCTGTTCACGAAGATGAAGAAAAGCAGAGGTGATAGGAGACATCCATGCCTCACTCCTGATGTTATTTCAAACTATTTTTTCTGCCCAGTGGTGGTTTCACTGCTGTTTCCATGCATGGCTCTAATGTTGTCGAGCAACTCTGTCCCTTCACACCGTAATCGTCCTGAGCGTTCTATAGCTTTGCTCTGTTTACTCGGTCAAATGCCTTGTCTTCGTCTGCGAAAACAAGTCTTTTTTATATTCGATGGCCAGTTGCCAGTTCACTGAGCTATCTAGAGGCGAATATTGCATCAGTGCAGTCGCCTCCCTTCCTGAGCCAAAACTCTGCATTGCTGAGGATGGTTCATTTTGTAAAGAGTAATCTGCTCCAGGATCTTGGCTGACATTTCCCCCCCACATGGCTAAGGAGTGAAATTCATCTGTGTATTGCAGTCCTTCTTGCAGCTCTTCTACCTAATGGACACCATTATTGCAAGCTACTTATCTTTCATTTTTTTCCAGGCCTTTTGGAAGATTTTGGACACGGGACGTCTGTTATCCCACAAGCTGGTATCGCCTTCGAGGATGATTCCTCCTACTCCTGCTGCTTTGTTCTTTGGAATAGTTCGTACCGCCTGTCTGACTTGTGATTAAGTTCTGATCTACGAAAATGCCCGATTGTACTTAATCACAGCGTACGGGCGAAGTTGGGGCTTGGGGTTGGAGGAGGAAGGGTTAATGAGAGAAGGGAACAGCAAGTTTTTCTTTCTCTAGCATTTATTCAGTAGCTTCAGCAAGCTGTACTGGCACACAATAGAATGAATAGATGTTACTGAAAACAATAAGCCAAACAGAGTGGAAATATTTAACTGGCCAAACTGTCAGAGTACGTGTGTCTGAAAGTGGAACTGCAATGAAATAGGAACTGACAAGTAAAACTATGAGGTTTTTTTAAAGTACATTAAGCAGTCCAGTTCATTTAGTCGGCACTTCAAAGACTTCCAAAACAAAACAAAGCAAAAACCACGCAGAAGAGACTAAAATAAAATAACAAATCTTAACGGATACTAAGCATTATATGTGAGAACATCTCTAATAGGAGAGAAAATCATCACTTTAAAAGATGTACTATAAATGGGCAAGTTCAAGTATGCAAAATTTCTTCAAAAGGGAAAGACATCGTAAGCGTTTTCTGTCCGGGTGGGTCACTGAAAGAAATGATCCACCCTGTGCTTGATCATTGACGAGCCTGAATATCGTCTGGCCCCGCCAGGGGACTCTGCTCGAAGTACCGCATCAGCACATCCAGCGCCTGGGCAGCCTCTTCGTGGCTCACGCCCGCTTGCTCGCGTGGCGCCGGTGTGGAGGCTGTGCCAGACCGGCCGTCCCGCTTTGTTTCTTCACCGCTCGTCTCCCCTGCCTCCTGACTGTAGGCTAAACCAAGCGCCTGCGCGTCGCTAGTCAGCTCGCAAGTGGGCAGCCAGTTGTCCACCGCCACGTACTCTTCTGGCGTCATCAGATGAGACGGTGGAATGTTTGTCGCGTGGCCCAGACGCTGCAGCAGGTCTTGAAGGTCACACGCAGCACCTACTGGTGTTACTACTGCTGCTGCTACAGGGGGCGAGTGTAGGTCGCCTGGCACAAGTTTTGCTTGATGCCAAAAAGCAGCGATGAGCTCGGCAGTCACGTGATCCCAGCTGAGCTGGCTCCAGCGGAGGGCGTCGCTGAGCTCGATGAGGGGCAGCGGACGTCCAGCCTCCACCTCCTCCACCACGAACTTCACGACGAGTCGTCGATAGTGGGATTTGAACGCCTGTGCCATCGCAGCTCCCACCGGCTGCCGTTCGTGACTGGTGGCGGATGGCGGCAAGAACTCACACCGCACGTGGCTGAAGTCGGCGTGAGTGATGTCCCTTGGGGTGTGGTCCTCCAGCAGCAGCAGAATGCGACGGTTCTCGCGCGCCATGCGTCTATCGAAAGCTTGCAGGAAGTCACGCAGCATGGTAGCTCCCAGCCAGGCATTCTGGTCGGCGCGGTATTCGCAGCACAGCTCAGACTGGACTCTTCCTCTGAGGTAGGGCGGCTCCTGCACCGTCCCGATGATCAGGGGTTTCAGCTTGTCGCTGCCCTCAGCATTGGCACACAGGACCACGGAGACCCTGTCTTTCATGGGTTTGTCCAGGCCCTTGGTTGGGTCCGGGGTGGTCAGTGACCGGTCAGGCATCAAGCGATAGAAAAGCCCTGTAGCGACTAGATGGTAGATGTCCCGGCAAGGATACCCGTTTAGCCACCTCCTTGCAGTCCCTCGCCATGTGATGCTCGCGGCGCTGGGGTCTACCTCGGCACGATTATCTCCTGGGATGTTTCGGCCAGCTACTCCATCCCCGCCGTATTCGACTGACCTTTCACCGCATACCAGCCTTTGGGAAGCCAGTCCCCCTCTGGACTTGGACGTGGCCCTCTGGCTGGCGATGCGGTGCCTGGTCTTGAACCGGTGCAGCCATCCATTGGAGTACTGGAAGTCGTCAACACCCAGCTCTGCCCCGATCTGCCGTGCGGTGTCCCGTAGTGCCGCATCCGTGACAACCACATTCTGCGCGCTGGCGGAGGCAAACCACAGGTGTAGCGCATCCTCTAGTTCCGCGTGCTTGCCCTGCCGCAGACGCTTTGCGTCACGTGACTGGTTAGCCAGCCACTTGGGCTTGCCGCTCAGGATGTCCCCCACGGTGCGACGACTTACTGGCTGGCCGAAGCGCCGCGTGAAGATATCTGCGATCTCCTTCTGCGTCTTGGATGGACTCTGGTCGTGAAACACGCAAATCTCCCGCTTCTGTTCCCCAGTCAGACAAAACAGTCTTCGCTTTAGTGACATCTCCCTCGGCAGACAAAGCATGATGGGAGTTCAGCGTACACAACGCCATGCATGAGTTGAACGGATGACAGCTTTGATTTTGTTATTAATGTCATTCCAAACGTTATTTCATTAGTCATGTACACGAGGCGATACACTCCACATTCGAGTTTTCATAAAGCACCATTTTGTTGGGAACATGCTGCAAAGCAAGTGCAATGAAAGGGAAATAACCCATGAGGTTGACCTTATTACTCCTTTGTTTCTGCAACTTTTTACTTCTCAACTTTAATTTTTCAGCATTTGCTGAAATGTTTTGGTTCTCAACAGCCCATTTACTCAAAACATTATCAGTGGCCACATTGCAGTCCATGTGGGCTCAATATGTGTTTAGCTGCACTGCATCCAAATGAAATAAAAGCCAGCCAATCTCTTGTTTTTTATGTAATAGCTCATTCCTCATCCTAATTGTTCTTAGCCTGATGCAAGTTTGAAACTACACCTGCTTTGTTGCAGAATTAATGCAGTACAATATTCATCTTTCATGTTGTGAGTCATCACCATCCAAACAACAGGATTCCTGTAGTGTTATACACTAGTTTTTCTCTTTTTGTGTCTCATCAGAGCACATCATTTGTCCAAAGATGCACCATAAGTGTAGCAAAGTTAAGGTCTGGCAGTCTGCATGAAAGAGTGGACGACAACACATAACATCATTTCTTCATGGGCAACCCCCAGGCTTCAAAGTCTGCTTGACGGGTGGGCAAGCCACCCACTGTCTCCCCAACCCAGTAGTAAGCTGAAACAAAGTTACACCAGGTGTTAAAAGCATGCATTATGTCTTACTCAAAATCAAACTTTATTCACAGTTATGCTCTGCCAAGTATGATAAATTTGGCTTTACATTTTGTAGAAGGGTAGTTGTTGAAATACAGCATCAAAAATAGTTCAATGACCAGTGTTAGGAAAAACTCTGTGACAGACCAGTGTCATTTTCCCTGAATCTCAACCCTCCCTCCCTTCCACTACTTGCTCCCTATAAAAAATATATATCCTTGGATTACTTTCTAACATGTATTATTCTTTTTACTCAATCGGCATAATTTAGAATTTTGAGGCATACAAAAATAACTTTTTCCAATCTTTTCTTTCAAAATGTTCTCTCTCACATTCTCCCATGTATGTATGCACACATACCCCCCCCCCCCAATAAACGTGATATATACATGAATATATTTATAGCTTTCAAACACTCGTCCCTGTTAATTGACTTAAATACAATAACTTCAACCGTTTAGTGAATATGAAATGCCATGTTGTACCCTTACACTCAAGAATAACAGGAGCAAAGTTGTACACCCTGTGACGGAAATCTGAAAAGTAAAAGAAAAGTGTATGTAATGAAATGTAAGTTTCAGAACAAGTAAAACCAAACATCTGCACTCATACGCACATCCCCATGGTCACGTGTGCACATTCTCTGTCTGTCTCTCTCTCTCTTACACACCTCTCACCCCCCTTTGAATGTGTCCACACACTCATACAGATATATATATATATATATGTGCATTCACATACTTGCTTGTAACTTTAAGAAGGCAAGATTAAGTAAACATTTTTAGACAAAAGATTTCTGTTTGTGGTATGTCAAAATTTGTCAATGGAACTGTAGTGTGGAAAAAAAAATCACCTCTTGAACTGTTCATGCGATTCCATAGATAATATGATGCAATTAACGCGAGGCCTTCTGCCACTAAAACCACCTTGATTCCAGCTCCTAGAGTCTTCCTGAAAGAAACTGACCGTTGCTTTGGAAACTTCCTCATTCTAAACAAAAGGAAAGATAGATGCATTAATATAACTGCATAACTTGCAAGGCCTAACCTTAATACCAGACACAGGAGTGTTAGACACAATCTTTCAATCTACCCATTACTTAGAAATAAGAGGTCTGGAGCAGCATATTTGCCACTTACCTACCCTTGAGCCCCATTTGATAACTCTTGATTAGTCCGTCCTACTGATTTTCTTTTGTTGATTACTTTTTAGCTAGCTCTTTGTTGTTACTGTTACCTCTGTTTTTTTCTGTATTCTGTACTTCATTTCCATTGTTGCTCATCTTTTTCTTTCTTCATGTACTACACATTAACCTAGTTTTTGTTTAATGTCCTTAACATATGCTCCTGTATGACCATAATTCAGTGCTACATAAATTGCACATTTATTATTAAGAGTTGTGTGTTATACAGGCTGAGGGTATCTTCTCTTTCTGCAGTCTTCTTTAAGATACTGATCTCTCATAATTTTCCTGATGTAAATTTACTTCTTAGGTTCTTTGAAACACAAGTATTAAGTTTAAGATCTATGCTCACTTGTTATTTTCACCAAGCAACAGTTTTTGTCCAACCCAATAATCTGAGTCAACTTTATTATTCAGCATTTGTAATGAATTATATAAGAAAAGTGAAGTTATAAATCACTTATCCATGTACATTACTGTTACTGATCCATATGTGTTTTGAGAGCCTCTGGGACAGAATAAATTATTCTCAAACTTTAATGTTTGATGAGGGCAATGGCCTTTTGTCTAAGTGATACCTTTTCATACCTATTCATCTTCCATGCGTGTGACCAGCATTTAACCACAAGCTGCATCATTTACATGCTTCACTCTTCTGGTATTCTTCAATTTGAACTACCAGATTCAGAGTACAGTCGTGCCTCGGGTTACGAATTTAATTCGTTCCATACCGTAGCTTATATTTTGAAAAACTTGTATCTCGAAACTAATTTTTCCATCTACAATAATGGAAATATGATGTATCCATTCCACACCCCACAAATATCAATATAAAAATCAATTAACATGGTATTTTATGCAGATTTAAAGTAATTAAGGGAGATGGGGGGAGGAGAGGGGTTAATGTGGGAAGGAAAATCTCCCTCTGATTCAGGAGGGCTCTATCTTCTTGGGAATTTGATCCCCATGGGACCAGGTTGTAGCTCAGGATCACTTGACTGTCCTTTAGGTAGCTTTACCAAGAACTTATCTAATGACACTTGCTTCTGTCTTTGTTCTGTTCTAGGATGCCTCTAAAATGAGACATTGCATTGTCATTAAGTAAGTCCATGCACTGCTGAGACACTACTTTACTAGAAGAATGTTTTTCAACGAAATGTTGCACCTTTTCCCATATTATCAACACTTCTTTAATCTCATTGGAAGAGGGGGTATCCTCCCATATCTCCTTCTACAATGATGAAAGCTCTTCTACCACCTTTTGCTGCTGCTCTGTATGAAGTTCCAGAAGTGTGTCGGTTGTAAGTTCTTCGTTATGATCCTGCACTAGCTCCTCCACATCAGTCTGATCCACTTCCAGACCCAAAGGTTGCTGCAGAGAGACAATTTCATCGACTAGCTGCACTGACAGGTCCACAGGTTTGGGGCAGTAACATTAAAACTCTCAGTCGACACTCTCAGGCCACAGTTTTTGCAATGCAGAATTCAGGATCCTTACTGTGACTCCTTCCTAGGCCCTACTAATAAGATTTAAACAGTTTAGTAAATTGAAGTGATCCTTCCAGAGTTCTCTAAGATTGTTGATGACGAACAGCTGTAAAACTTGGTAAGATAAGCCACAAATGGACCTTGCTCATGTTTTCTTGTGATCTCCTTCAGTTCTGTGGAAATTGTGTCCTTCTTCCTCTTAGCAGCACTATTCTAAGCAATCATCGTCTTGGGTGACATCATGGGTTACAAAATTTCTTCACGTAAGCCACACAAAAACAATATAAAGTGCAAATAAACTGAGTGCGGGATGTAGCGGCTAGAAGCATGTGGCATAACCACAGTGTAACTCGAATGAATGCTCGAATTTTCCAAGAATGTTTTGCTCGTAACCTGAATTGCTTGTATGGCGAGATACTTGTATCCTGAGGCACGACTGTACTTACTCTACAGTTATGCATCACTGAAAGACCACAATATCTTCTAAGAAATGTGTTACTGGTGACTTATTTGCTTAGCAAACATCATTAAATGTACTTTCACAAATATAGTTGTTAATTATCATTATTAAGTATTATGTACTGTACATAATTGTACATGCTATGTGTTTGGCAGTGCAGTAGGATTGTTTACACCAGCATAAAAATTTTATGGGACTACCTTTGTACATATGGTCCATTGTTGACCAGAATGTCAGTCTACAATAATGAGGTCTTGTTTACAGATGATTTTATAAATGTAAACTAACTTCTTTTACTTTTATTATTACTGAAATTGTTAATTTTAGGCTATATACTCTGAGTCTGATGTAATATTTGGTTTTGTTTAGTTTTAAAAACAAACTTCAAAATGTGATAACTTCAATTAACCTGTTAAGTTCATATCGATAAAATGAAACTGTTAGATGTTGTTTGTTTAATGGCATTGGTCTCCTATTGTGCATTGCATTTTAACATCCATGTCGGACTACAGTGAACTAGTGAAAGAACGATTTTGCTGTTTCCTTAAAACAGCATATCACATATACATGGCAAGATACTGCTGCATTGTTGAACCGACTCAGAGAGTACAACGGTGAAAATCACTGACGTTTAGACTCACTTGAGTCACTAAACTCACAGAAATTAGGGGACTCCCAACGTCCTTGCAAGACCGATGACAAACGTTTGCTTCAAGAAAAACAGAAAGTCATGGGTACAGTTATTTCTTTATAATTTCTACCTTATCTTCCTACTGTGGTCCCTTGTTTGTAAGAGATCAGCAGTCTGGCGACGAAATAAAACACAATGTCGATCGCTTAAATCGCGTGGTTGTCATTCAGCAGACAGCCATTTGTTCCAGGGGAAACCACCCAAGTACTCTAAGGGAGGCTATAAGCCTTCTTCGTGTTTATAATTTTGGTTTCCCTCCCCTACCGCGTACTTTCCATATTTTAAGAAGACTAGTATAATGTACTATAAACCTTTTGTTCTAGTCTATTCAGAACTTTTTTTGTATGTTTCTATTTTTTTCTAGAAATTTCCGTGACTCGTTGGCTTGAAATTACACACCAGGAATTTAAAGAGCGAGGTGTGGTCTATGGTCAGTACGAGCAATGGGTGTAGGGGTAGGCTACCTCCGGCCCGCAGGCTTTATACAGCGATATCATGTAGTCCGGCCCGCCAAGAACACCGGAGATTTCAGTAAATCTATAAGCTTTTTACATAGCAGCATAAATGTATATTAAATGAATATTAATGAAAACGTACATTTTTATGGGCAAGCTGGCAAGACAGGACAAATTCGATCACATGACGGGACAGACACGTATGCTTCTCATCGGCTGCTCGCGGCCTATGTGGACGACATAATCCTTTCATGGATTTCCAAAGGATGAGCAAACGAAAAAGCTTTGGCTGGTAAAAATTCCTTTGAGTTTATAAGTTAATCTGTGCATCTGCAAGCATGTCTGTGTGTGTAGCATATGTGTAGACACTTTGTAAATGGCACAAACTCTTCCATCAGGAGGAGAGTCATGAAAAATGTATTTTGACTGCACAACCACAGACTGAAAATTGTGCATTAGAAAAAAAAGTTTTGTTACTAAATAGTCAGTTACGTCTAAGCACTTTCTAATTATAAACATATATTGAACAGACTTCAGACAGTTGTTTCTCTATGCTTTTATAGGAGCGGAACGTATTTTTTTGTGCACCTAATTACGAAAAGGCGGATTGTGGTGACTCAGAGGACAGCAGTGCCAGGCAGCTGAGGCTATACAGGTTGCATAAATGTTAACACCCTGCTAAGTTTAGGTAAATAAATTTGTATGGCCCGCAAATGATGTTATAAATATCAAAATGGCCCTTGGAGGGGAAAAAAAAGGTCCGAACCCCTGGTGTAGGAGATGCCTGCAAGTGTACACGAGGAAGAAATAGTTTTTTTTTCTACACACACTCAGGCACTCAGACACGCGCAAAAGCAAAGGGACACCTCTCCTTTTCACACTAATTTTCTTACTTATTATCTTTAACAGCAAGGACAACTGCTCGATTGTAATTAGAATAGATAACAACAGAAACATTATTTAAAATGTCAAGCCACACAAACAATATTTTAAATAAGGATTCTCGTCTACTCTGTTAAGTTTACCCACCCTATCGCATCCCCCGACGTTTGAAGGGAATTAAGGGCGTGTCTCAATTCTGCTCTGTTTTCTTAGTTAGATTTTTCTGTTTCTTCTCTTCTAACCTTTTTCTACAAGCGCACTGACAGACTTTCTTTCTTTGCCTGATGCTGAAGACGAATGGTTCCTCCAGACAAAAGATCTTGATGCGTTACAACATAGCGTTGCCACTGTTCTTGTTCCCAGCTGCACCAATGCCTCCACTCGGTGGAATGGGCCACCACATGCAGGGACGCCAATCAATGGACTGACGTGGCGTTCGCAAGGCTGACAGGGTAGATCCACCCGCTGGAATTATCGACTGCAGATATCTGTGACTTTTAATGATAGCTTCCCCTCTCGTCTGTTGTTCTTTAGTTGTCTCGCTCCGGAAAATAAACAGGCAAAGATGGAGAGTGTCGATACAGGGATTCAGCAGGAGCATGAAGAGCCGTCCGAGGACGCCCCTAGCCCTCGTCGTCGGCAGAGAACGGCGCGAGTGGTCCAGCGGTCCAAGACGCTGCTGGTGTTCCTGGACTTTGTTCTCGTCGTCTCGGCCGCCGCTGTCATCGCCGTGGGCGCATACGTGCAAGTGAGTCTGCGGCAATACTGTACATTCTGCTGGGACGGCGACATCTGGGCTAGCGTCGGCCTCGTCTTCGGAGGGATAGTCGTTTTCCTCGTCGCATTCCTCAGCTTCGTGGGCAGTGTCAAGGGCAACCTGCGGGCTCTAGTCACCTGCGTGCTGCTAATGGGCGTGGTGGTGCCCTTGCTGGCAGCGGGAGGCATCGCGTGGTTTCTCCATGGAGACGACCTTGAAGAGCAAGTGGCGCGTGGTGCTCTCAACGCCCTGCTGAACGCGGAAGGGGACTACGAGACATCCTCGGACGAGGGGGACTCCGCCACGCGCACCTTCGACGCGCTCCAGCGAACCTTCAAGTGCTGCGGCGTCTACAACTACAGCGAGTGGGAGGCCTACGACCTGCCGCAGATCTACCCCGTCTCTTGCTGCAAGCACGAGGCGGCAGGAGGTGAAGGCCGTGGGCTGACGGTCTCGTGCGCTCTCAACACCGCCCCTTGCGGGCCACCTTTGACCAGCTGGGTCAAGGACAAGCTGTCGGTGGTGGGCGTCGTGGCCGGGGTCGCCGTGGCCTTGATTCCGGCTGTGATCATGGCGGGTGCGCTGGCTTTCTTTCTGATCTGTGCCTTGTGCAGCGAGAAGACGGAGCCAGAGCAGGCGCCCATCTGTGAAGACGTGGATGATTCTCCACTCGAGATCACTATCGAGTTTGGACGCCATCGCCACCCCTGACTCTATATGTGAAACCAGTGAAAGAACATTTTCATTTTAAGGAACTGGGATTTCAGAACTTATCATCCTTACCTTTGAATCAACTCGTCAGCAATACATCCCACCTATGGATCGACTATAATAGAAGACGCCTATGAGTAGGATAGTGTTTCAAACTAAACTGTCTTTTGTGTATTTTGTTTGTTTGTTTGTTGAAATGATCGCTGTCCACTAAATCTCGAGGATTGAACGAGTCAATCAGTATCACTACAGTCTTTCAAGAACTTACTCCATCTTATGAGTCCAGCTAGCTTTAAATAGCCACGTCTTCCAAATGCACAATCGTAAGAATCTCAATATAATATCAAAATTGTAAAATGATTTCTGTTAGATAGAATGCAGTTTTGTTTTATTTTTCAAAAAAAATTTTTTTGATTCGCCCATGATCCTAATTTTCATCATTACGCGATCTTGTGTTATTGATCACGGGCGTTTCCTTTTGCCACTTTCATCTATTTTTTCATCGAAAAAGGTGGCTGGTAATATGTCCGGGTACAATGCGACATTATGCGTTTGTTTATAAAGTGCAGTTCAGTACAAACAACAGGATTAATAGTTAGTGAGTCAATACTGTTGTTCTCTCTATCATTTTTATAACAGTTCATTTTTTGTTTCGTATCACTGTTGGAGTACGACACATGAAAATGATTTTTACAGCCTGGTAGATGAAACGCATATTATGTTGTTGTCTAATAACATCCGTTTTATTTGTCGATAATAAATGAAATATGACTTTGACCGGCCAGTAGAACTTTTGGCACAGACACAGTCATCATCTTTTGCGAATAAGGAAAACGTTTAGGGGTCAAAGCAGCACCAGTACCAACAGTTTGTTAGACTCAAAGGTACACTTACCTCGGATAATGCCAGCTTGCGAGATTCCCCCTTGTCCACCATTAAAGGCTTATTCTTGCAAGTTTGAAGGTAGGCCTCCAAACCTGTACATATTTTTAATGAAGCTTTGTGAGTCATTCACATGTTGGTATGTTTGACACCAAGATATGTCAGCATTTTTGCAGAAGGATATCATCCCTCTCTCTTAGCCCTACCTTTTATCACATACCATTATCATCTAATGATCTCATGTATTTTAAAAGTTATTTTTAGATTGAAATTGCATCTTATATGTTGTAGCTACAACAGTAAACTCATTGGCCTGCTAGCCTATCTGTGAAAACAAGTTTCATAATTAAGTCATCTTGGTTTATGCAAGTGTTGCTGTCATGTCCACTTGTGTGTTCCGTCACGTGTCTTGTGTATTGCAGGACGAGTTTCGAGACATTTGTGTTTTTACACTCACTCTGCTACAGTCTATCTTTTCTTTTCTCCGTTTCTTTCAGTCTCATGGTCTCTCTCTCTCTCTCTTTGTCAAGCCACCTCTGTTACCCATCCTTTCTTTCCTAATAATTTACAATTGCTATGTATTCAGACACCTGATCATGTAATCAAGTAATCCTGAGATGTGATATGATAATCTTGTAATTATGAACACTACATGCTACTACCCTTTATTATCGACACGCAGCATTGCTGGAGTACAGATTCACACAGTATCGATCATTTGTTTCTGTTTCTGGAAACAGGCAATGTCCTCCGCTTCTGGTAATCAATAAGCCACTCACAGATGACTTAAAATGCCCTGCCATTAGCAGAACACAAGGTCCCACAAGGATCGATCTTTCTTTGCGTGAGTGGCAGGAGGTTACGAGACTCGCGGTACCAGAGGCAGAAATCAATGAGAAGAAATCGTCCTGTTTCTTCAGGCATTTGATGTTTTTATTTGATGAACCTTTAGCCAACTTGGCCCAGACAAAACACAAGTTTGGTATCTGACATCCCAGGCTTGCTTCTCCTATAAGAAAACTCATAGAAGTAATTTATCATTTGTCAGCTGTTTATCTTCTCTCGATGTCATGTTCTCCATGTCCTCTCAGTTATTTTTTTATTTTGTGAACTAAACTCACGTTGTAAAACACTTTGAAGTCCGTGGCTTGGCGTTTATGAGTAACGCAGTTAGTTTTGGAGATGCAGCCGTGTCTTGACATTAAAGAAATGGTGTTTGTCAATATCTTTGGTCGTGTCTCTATGCCAGGTTATTGTATACTTGTTGTTCGTTATATGTATGGCTTTCAGTTTACGGATAGTAAATGGTTGCCCCAGTTGTATGTTGCCCCGTGCCCTTTTGCGCAAAGTTTACAGTATCTACGTCACCTTGCTTTGTGATGATAGCCATAGAATACAATTATATATCTGGTTTTAAATAATGATCACAAACTAGATGAGGTAAATAAATTGATTGATTGATTGATTTCATTTGGTTGGTTGGTCGGTTGGTTGGTTGGTTGGTTGGTTTCCTTCTTTGCTTCTCTCATTCCTTATTTCGTTTGCCAAGAAGACTTGTTCAGATGTAAAAGTCAGTCACTTTGCATCAGGCTTTCGAAAATTTAGCTGCCACAATTCAGAGAACGAATTTGGTTTCGGTGTGTGTGTGTGTGTGTGTGTGTGTGTGTGTGTGTGTGTGTGTGTGTGTGTGTGTGTGTGTGTGTGTGTGTAAGGAGTGTGTGGGGGGGATGGTGTTCGTGGTAATCTGCAAACAGACTTCAAAGAACAGATTTTCTGCGATTCTGATGCCAAGACGCCGGTTTTCATTTCCCGCAGCGTGCTTCGCCACACCTGGACTCGGAGGGCGCGAGATGCCGAAGGATGCAAGTACAGAGCGGCTCGGAGCGAGATGGTGAGGGATGAGGAAGAAACGATCTCTAGATAGAAGTGTGGAAGGTGAGGTGCAAGAAGATCGACAGGGAAAAGGAGGGAGGAGTTTTTACCTCCGAGACATGGCTAGTGGGAGAAGAATAAACAAGAAAGGCAGGAGGAACTCTCCAGATTGTCTTCTGTTACTATTACCGGGGTTTGCAATTACCGACATGTCATTGACATTCACCTGTTGCAGAAGAAAAAATTGATATGCGATGATTTGATGAGCCTTTTTACCGTGGTTCTCTGGAGTAGCTCATCAAACTAGTACAGAAAGTTAATTTTATTATGTCAAGAGTGCTGCTCATTGGAGAACTTACCTTAACCACTGGTATATATGGCCGAAAGAAAGTATGGGCGTACCAAAGCTGCCATAAGATTAAACATCTACTCAAGTGTGCGAGCCACCTTCTAATATAAATCATCGAAACCATTTTCGAAGATAAAAGGTAGCGTGGCCTGCGATTTGAAAGAATTCTTCCCTGTGAGGATAGTGACATCAGTGGAGAGCTGAGAAGGTCCATGCAGCAGACACTGGAGCTGTCGGGTTGACTGGTACACACTTTATTACTGGACTAAAATCGCCTCAAACGACTTCCTTATGTCTGCCTGTAACTACTTTGCTAGAATCTTGATCAGCAAGGGCCGTAATACGTGGGCGTTGTCTTCCCCTGATTGTCGCACACAAGCTTCGTCTTCATGAGTGTCAATCAATAGGTGAGTACAGTGCTCTTCATGTCTTTTCACTCTATCGAAAGGTCACGCGTGCGAGACTGGAAAAGTAAATCTGGAACGCATGTTTGCCATGATAATACTGAAGATAAATAATTGAACACACACACATGCAGACAGACATACAAACACACCAACAAAAATAACCCTCCCACACCACCCAAAGAAAAAAAAGAGGAACAAATCAACAAAGGAGCCAGGAAGATGCTGCCTAAATCTCTCCCAGGGATAAAGTGCCTGCTCGTCAAAAGCAGATGTGCCACTGATCAGACAGGAAAGTGTTGCTGAGGAGAGGAATGGTGGCATCACAAGGGGGTCCGGTTAACACAAATCAGTGAGATTGCAACACTCCTCTTGTCAGCTTATTTATCTCGCTCTAACTTGCCTCTTTCCTCTCTCCTTATCTCACTTGGCCTCTACATGCTTTGCCGTTTACACCCACGACAGACAGACAGACAGACAGACAGACAGACAGACAGACAGACAGACAGACAGACAGACAGACAGACACGGGGGAGATTGAGAGAGTGTGAGAAAAAGAGAAAAAAAAGAAAACTTTTCAAAAACACACAAAGCTGCTCCGTAGGTCAGGATATCAGCAGAAGTATCACATGCTTTGCCACAGTATCACCTGCCTTGGTTTCTCTTAGTGATGGTTATCATTTGATATAAATATTTTTTTTAAAGGTGCACAGAATAATCTCGGATAAACTGTTTTGCCCAAAGAGTGTTATTTCCTGCATCCCGGTACATCAGCACACGATCACGTGCAGCAACCATATCTGTTCTCAGTCTTTCCCTCTTAGTGACTGGCCAGAAAGTAAGCTTAGCGTGTCCCAAGACCATCATTTGTCGTTAGTCCCTTGACTGGTACCTCTTGTTGGGGGAAAGGGGGATGAACATGGATATACACAGAAGCTGACAGGGTCCGCCACTCTTGCCTATTTTGGGCGATAGTCAGCAGGTCCTGTACAGGACGACCAGTCCAGTCTTTGATGTTCGTAAGCCAGTTCTTCCTCTGACCACCCTCCAAGATACCTATGACAAGGTGTCGTGCCAGATCACATGGCCAAACCAGACCAGCTTACGTCGCTAAACAGTTCCAAGTATTCACGGCCTGGTGTCCTACGAGTGTGAAAACTGTGCTTCGTACAAATTCATTGGTTTCATATTTTCTGTATGACATCCGGAGCAACCTCCCCAGGCACTTACTTCTTCTCTCCAAATCGGCAAAGTCCACGTTTCACATTTGTAGGACAGGATCGGTACTACAAAGGATTTGTATATAATGTACTTATTAGTGAACCTGATGTTATGGCTATGCCAGATCATGTCCAGCCTAGTCATCGCCGCTGTTTCTGTTGCGATCCTGATGCGTATATCTGACGTGGTGCCGCCGTCCTTGGAGAGGGTGGCTCCCAAGTACTTGAAGCTGCTGACCTCTTCGAGCTGTACTCCATTCATGTAGATGTCTCCTTTGCTGTTACCAGTGATCACAACTTTGCTCTTATCAGTGCTGGTCCTCATTCCATATGAGCTAGAACTATCTGTCAGTCTGTTGGTAGGATCTTGAAGTTCTTTGTTTATGCCTTTTAACATCTTCTGAAAAACATAGGTTGCAAATCGACCTTCCACCAGTGGAAATAGAAGTGTGATGGTCGTGGAGAATTCCACGCATGAAGTTTTCTAAGGGGACCACCCCTGACGTTCCCCTACAGGGGTGTGAAGCTCCTATTTGGTTATCCAGCAGTCCTGCGCTCGTTGAGCTATTATTCAGCGCTTCGATGACTTGGATGAGGCCTTCTTCGATGATGAAATTATGCATCACGTGAAGCAGCCTCTCGTGCCAGACTCAAAAATCCTTCTTGTTATACAGGTCCCGCTGATGCTGAAGGTGCTTCTCTATCAGGATGCGACAACTGAAGATCTGCTCAACTGTACTTTGAGCTGGAAGTTTGTTTCCGAAGAACTTGAAGACAGTTTGAATTGCCGAGAGCAGAACAGTGCAAATGCGCAAATGTAAACAACACTTTTGGAGGTTGTTCGAAGTCACGAGAACAGAACAAAAGAAATATACAGAAAATTTATCATAAACTTAAGACTGGAACACGCGTTAAAATAAATACTAGAAAAATACACCAGAATGCAAATAAGCAAGCTAACGTGCGAATATAGAAACGGTGTCTTTAGTGATGCGTCCACGATGTTTTGTAACGTCCAGCTCTTGTCAAAATATAAATATATAATATATAATATAAATATAAATATATAAATATGTTCCTAGCCTTTGCTGCGCCATTGTAACTAATCATCATACATACATGTTCCTATTTCATGTTGCACCAAATACCAGGAGCGCACGTTCTTTCTGGTGGATGGTTTTACACCATAATTTCAATGTAAAATTTTACATTTTACAGATTGTATAAATATAGACATAGAAAAAAATCTAGATCCAGGAACCAGTTTAGTTGGACATCGATACACCTACATAATCTGCTTTATACCTGGGTGTGCACATGGCGTCAACTGCAGACCGCTGTTTCTGTGTGATTATGCTGTTCGCACCCTGGCCTGTTGCCCCTTTATTAACTGAGTTATATTTATATTTCTTCTGTCGAAGAGTAGCAGAGATTTAGATGTGTGTGTGTGTGTGTGTTTGTGTGTGTGTTTGTGTGTGTGTGTGTGTGTGCGTGTGTGTGTGTGTGTGTGTGTGCGCGCGCGCACCAATATATTACGTCCATGTCAAGATAAACACAAATATAGATATAAATACAAATCTCGTAAAAAAAATAATCCATTAGCAAAGCGCCCCAACACCTCTCCATTGACGGGTATCTCTAAAGTCGGGTGCTGGGAGGAAATGGCAACCTGTCTCCTCTCCTCATCCCCCACCAACAGGTCTCCCGCTCACAGATCTATGTAGTTTGTTTACAAGAATTCCTGCCCTACTGGAGGAGAGCCCAGCCACTGCCATGCCAACTGACCTTTCCTTGGCACGCCTCAGATAAGGACGATTCCCTCCTCCTGCCACGGAGAGCTGCTCATGGTTAGCACCTAAGGGGCCGCAACTCTTTGCTTCCGCAGCTTCTGAGGCGGCGTCGTTTGTTGCAGGGTTTCGTCAGTAGAAAAAGGGGATGAGGAGGGAGGTAAGACTGTTAATGGAAGGGCTTTTAGTCTCTCTCTCTTTGTCCTCAAACACCAGTCCTGTCTGACTGTGCAGGTCATAGTTCACAACACCATCTTCATCTTCTTCTCTGCCTCTTTTTTTCTTCTTTATTGTTCTTTAATTAAGATATTTTAAACTGCTGTTCAAAAAGCACCTGTACCTTTTTTAAAAGATGCTTTAATGTATTTTTGAGTAGCCCGAATATGGTTTTGAGGTGCCTGAATGTGTTCTTGAAAACCCTGTATGTGTTCTTGAGGTGTCTGTATATGTTCTTATGGTGCATGTAAGTGTTCTTGAGGTACCCTTATGTATTCTTCAGATGCCTTTATGTGGTCTTGAGGTACCCGTATTACTTTTCTCTAAATGTTCTTCATCTACCTGTATGTATTCTGCAGGTGCTTGTAAGTGTTCTTGAGGCTCCCGTATGTGTTCGTAAGATGCCTGTAAGTGTTATTGGGGTGTCTTCATGTTTTCACTGGTACACGCTAGTGTTTGTTTCTTTTGACACCCTCTACCCGTTTGCGATTACAGGTTGTGAAGTCTGTAGACAGGACCCGTTCTTGTGTTTGTAACAGATATGTTGTTTTTCACCGTACAGTCCGCTCCCTTGTATACGAGGCATATCGTGTAGGCACTGGGCTTCAAGCCCAACTACAGTCGGTCGTAGAACAACTGTCACCCCTCTCTCTCTCTCTCTCTGCGTGTGTGTGGGTGGGGGAGGAGAGGAGGAGGAGGTCCAGAGGTGTAAGGGTTATGCACTTGTGCATCTCACCACCAGAGTGAAGATCATGTCATAGGTTCAAACTCGTCTTGAGCGAGTTGAGAAAGTACTTTAAACCACTGACATGCCTTATTTATATATTTTTTCTAACATAATTAATAATAACATGGAATCTACATCCAGTGCCATAACAGCTTCAGGTTAAAACATCAGACCATCTTTTCGTCACCTTGGGTACCTTATCAAACTTATCAACTTTCCAGGATGTTTGTTTACTCCTTCTTCGTGCCTGGCTATAAATTCGTTCAACATGTAACGATTTGCGGCAGACATGAAAGGTCACTGGCGTTTGCACCTGAAGTAGGACAGGTGAGCGAGGGGCGTGGACTTTCCTGGGACTGTGAGCTACGTGCAACAGGGAGGTTGGTCATAAACTCTTCTGCTACGTCAGACAGAGAGGAACAGGAAAAAGAAATAATCTACAATGATAAAGGAATGCTTCTGGAAATTAATCAACAGCGGTAAGCCATACTAAAGTCCTTCGCACAGATGGAATGTAGGATGCAGGTTTTTTTTGTAATTGGTCGCTTGCCCGCCACGTGGTGGAACTCTTTAGTCCCGTTTATACGATAACATTCCATTGCATTGCTTGTCACGAAATAAAAATAGAAACTTGTGCTAATGAAGTGGCTTTGTGCAGGTTCGTAAACACGCACTTGGCACTTGGCCTGTAATTTCTGAGAAGAAAGCGGGTAGTCTAAACAAAAACCGCAAAAATGTGAGTAAGCGCACGTGGCACAAAGTGAATTCTTTCAACGGTGAACTTTCCAGTCGAACTTTCATGCCAACATGTGCGCGCAGTCATCTCAAAATAGATTTTGACAGCTTCGAAATCTTTAATGGAAGTTTTGTTTGAAAGCAGTCAGCAAAGGGAATTAACATTTAGCTAAAAGATTACTTTCACTTTTTTGTTCTTTCTTTCTTTGGTTTATTTTATCGTGTTTTTCTTTTTTTTTTTGCTTTATCGTTTTTGTTTTGTGTCAGTCTATGTATTTTGTTTCTTTGGTTTTTTTTCTTTCTTTCTTTTGTCTGTGCGTTTGCTGGTTCTCTTGTGTTTTTGTTTTTGTTTTTTTTATTTTTTAATTTCTTTTTGTTGCTTTTTAGTTTTTTCCTCTTTTGGGTTGCTTTTTTTCTTCTTTTGTTTTTTTTCTGAGTCTATTTATTAGGCCTGCTTTAGCACGTGCGCCAGCGCTTGCACACACACACACACACACACACACACACACACACACACACACACACACACACACACACACGTAAAGTGTTTAATGCAATATCGCCACCTCCCCCAATTAGCTGTGCACCTCTCCCCGCCCCTCTTATATCAGGCAGCTCCGCATCCTCACAGGCTCATGTGAAGACAAGTGGCAACATAGGAACGCGAACAGCCCCCGGGACTTCACTTACCAGACCTTTACACGGGGCAGTAAACGGCCTGTTGTCAATGTCCCACACAACAGGACAAAGGGACAGAAAATTCTCCATCATAAAAAGTTTTGCCCCCAGCAACAGTGAAGACGCCGCTTGCCTCGTGCCGTGCACTGTCCCTTAATGTTTGCACCTGCCTGTTAAACTGCTTCACAGACTTGTGTTTGTTGTTCTTGTATTCCTACATTTTATAATTCTGTGCTTGTACTCGTTATGTTAGTCCACCTCGTGTTGGCTGACACTGTGCTTCTACCCCAGTTGGAGTACATAATTATTAATAGTGTCAATGCACCTTGAGACCAAACAAGAAGAATCAGGTTTGAGCTAGTATGAAACTTAATCACCCTAGATCTTTCTCCCTCTCTCTTAAATGTAAATTATAGGAAGAAAAAAGAGAAAGATCGCTCATGCTGATAGCCTAATGCAAGTCTTTACACTCATTAGTCTGACGTTTCTGGAAAGGTAACCGGGATCGACTGCCATCAACAGGATGTGATAATGAGACCTCATCGTTTCAAATCATGGCTGTCGCCACCATGAATGCTAAGAGATCCTGTCCTTCGTTAACGATATCATTAGTGTTAACGACTCTTTTCCGAACTCCAGGGGGTCAGAACATTGTGTTCGAAGGCTACGGATCTTTGAGGTAGCAGACGATGTAGCAGTTGTCTCCACAAACCAAATTAATCTCCAGGAACGAGTCAAGAATAGTTTCAACGTGGTACGTACCTCGGTACTTGTTCGAGATTCCAAAAGCAACACTTATGAAGCCTTTCATCTTTAATACTATCTCAATGTCCCGTTTCTTTTACACCCTCTCCGAGTGCCTGTACAGGCACATGGCACGGTGTCACTTTTGCCCTCCAAGTGCTTGACTACATGACAATAATTACACAGTTAATGTTTTAACGGTTGAGAAACATTGTAAAGCTGTTACAGTGCAGTGGTCTTTCCTTTACTCAACTCATGTTTACTTTTCTTGTTCACGATTAACTATCGTTTCTTTGAGTATTTTTTTATTATTCTGGATATCTTCTTGAGAACAAACATACAACAAACTCGTTAACTCGAAAGTGTAGAATGCAGTGTTGTGGTCTGGTTTCTTGGTGACGGGTTAGGTTATAGTTTAGGTTATGGCTACAGCTTGGGGTTGGATCTGGGGCAGAATGAGCTGACAACATGGACGTGGGAGTTAGTTTCGTTGAAATTCCAGATTGCTGACATTACCATGCGAGGATAAAATAATACACGGCCTGCACTAGCCAATGTGTGTTGGGGGAGGAGGCTAGGGTAGGGGAAAGTCATGCCCGGGTAAGCACGACTGCATGTGCACGTATGACGTCAGCAACAGCCTCTGTTCGGGTGGCGAGTGCCGTGGATCTCGAGATACGATTAGCACCTTAGCGAAGGGTGACGAGTAGGGTGCAGGGCCCAGCTTTGGAGGAGTTGGAACATCGCAGCGAGGGGAGGACAGCGGCGAGTAGTCACGTGACGACTGCTCGCGAGTCGTGCAAATGTCAGTTACGCTGACGTCTGACATAATTTATAACATGTACTTTAGTTGAAGTTTTTGAAAGTGGGACGGCTACAATCCGGTCTCTTGTCACATTCTCTGCCCAGCACCCTGTCTGTCAGGGGTATAGGGTCCAGCACTGCTCACCCGACAGCTGCTGCAGAGTAAATGTACTTCGCTCTCGTCTCGGTTCCAGACACCCAGGAAGACCCCGGATGTGTGAGTATATAATCAGCTCGTAGAGTGCAGCTCGCGAGTGTCTGTTGCGTTACACTTATCTCCTTAAGTCGGAGCCAGTGAACAGTGTGATGTGAGTCTGAGTGACAAGCTGTCACTGACTCGGTGAAATGAGTAGGCTGAACTGTGTGACGAAACGAGTATTGTGAATTCGCTTTAGGAGCATGAACCAGTCGAGCCACAGCCACCGGGCCGGTATGTGAAATGACTGCACTGCATTAGTAGTGGCCAAACATATCAAATCAACTTTAGTAGGATCACTAAGTCAAGAAACATAAAACGATTCGAGATTTCTTTGAGCAGGTTTTTTTCCCCTAAATTTTTTGTATGATAGGATGCACTGCAAGGTTTGCGGGAAGATACTAATTTATGACGTTGAAAGAGATTGATGATGATGATGATGATGATGATGATGATGATGATGATGATGATGATGATGACGACGACGACGACGACGACTTATGTAGCACATTTCAACGCCTGGCACAGCTCAATGCACATGAGAAAAAGAGCAGTATGCGAAACAAATAAAGTATTTCTAAACTGCAAAATCAAAGCGGAAGTGCAGAATGAAAGGAACAAAGCAGCTACTGGAGGTATTCACGACAGGGGTAGGTCTTGTGGACAGCCTTGAAATGTGCATCTTCTGACTGTATCGTGTGACGGGCAACAACACTTGTGCAAGAAGAGTCATAAGGGAGACAGCCATAAAGTAAAAGAGGGATCGAGGGCATGTTTGCTCGGTGTTCACGGTGGCCGACAAACCGTGAAGCGAGTAACGTGCCCTGGGTATGTGTTTGTTCTAGACACATGTGATAACAATGTGAACAGCCTTAAGACCACCATTAGGCAGCGGTCGTCTCCGAGACGTGAGATGTCCAACAGTGGTCATCAGAATGTGTCATCTCTCAGAAATGATTTTTTATTTGGACAACGGGAGTTATCTGTTAAAAATAGATTTGTCTCCCTTCAATCAAACCCTCTTCTAAGGCAGGGCAATTAAAATAAAATTATGACAAGACGATTCTCAGCGAAAACCAGTCAATTAACCAAGGGCAGGACAATTCTAGACATATTACGGGAAAATCGGAAACCTATGGCACGACGGTTTTTAATCAACCACAGGACAATTCTCAGTCAACAGCAGGATAGTTTTCTGTTTCGACATGAACAACCTGCCTGTGGTGGGACCATTCTCAATTAAATCTAGAAATTTCTCAACCTGTGATACTGTAGGACAATTCTGAGTGCTTCTTGTCCCTGGGAGACAGAGCCAGAGTGAGATATTGGTATGTTGGTCTCACATGGCAGTGAATGATGAGGAGAGGGTGCAAGGGACAGTAGTCACTAAACTTAAGCAGCACACCTGAGTCTTGCCACCCGAACGTTAGAGAAACTGAGGTTCACACCTGTTAATTGCATGTTCATTACAAAGCGTGGAAAGTTGTCCTACGACAAAAACAATGTGCAGCTTATCACAGAAAATATCTGCACAGATACAGAAGAGTTTTCTTGTGGCTAGAGAAAGACATTGATCATGAAAAAAACACGTCAAAAGCCCTTCAACCTGCTTATCTAAACAGTTGGTAGTAGGCGAAAAATAGGGATAAACAAATGGTGATGAAAACACAAAGCTCTTTCTTTAACAAAATAGCTTCATTTAGTGTGTGTGTGTGTGTGTGCGTGCGTGCGTGCGTGCGTTGGAGAAGAATGGCACCCCTGCTCACACCCATGATGATGTGTGTTTCATGTTTCAGCCGATTGTGAGCGTGTGGAATGAAAATGGTCGCAGTCAGCGTGCCATGACACCCCTCACCTCGTACACCACTAGTGGCCGTGACATTCCTGATGACGACCCTAAGAAAGGTTTGGAACCACAGACTTTCAGAGATGATAGAAGTCTGTGGTTGGGACACCTGACGGTCGTCAAGAGACAGGGTAGGCAACTCTAAGTTTTTGCTTTTACAATTAACCCTCCCCACCCCATTTATATCTGTTGAGTTTTGTTGTATGCTGCTCTGTGTGTCGTTCTGTGCCTATTTTATTTTATTTTTTCTGCTGCGTTTGTAGTGAATAATGGTATTATTATGCAACATGTCTATGGTTTTATATTTGTGATCTGTGGCTTGTCAGTCTAATATCTAATTTTATCTGTCGACTTGTCTATTTTGACTTGCTATTTGTTGCTGTTTTTGTTGTTTTCTATATTTTATTGTTAAATATTTTTGCATTTGTTGTTGCTTCATTAATTTATACGATCTACAGCTGTAGCAAGAAAAATAATATTGTACTGTTGCCAAACTTCTGTGCTAGGGAATATGTAACTTCCCCTGGTACAAGACACTCCAAGATATAAGAAAATATATGACACGATTTCCTTCCTTATTTACGCAATAAACATGTTACAAACTTTTGATGAACATGTTTCCATATTTTTTTTTTTGGGTGGGGGGGCCTTCTTGCATACTAAATTAAATGATCAGGGGAAGCTACTACGTTATGATTAGCAAAGGTGCTGAACTTCGAGTTACTTCCCTTTAGACTTATTGGCTGCCTTCGTGCAACGAAAACAAAGGGTTCATACTGTGTTTTGGGCAGACGACACCCATTTAACTCATCGTCATAGTCTCGCCGGTATCTCTTTTACCTTTTCCCCGAGAACCATCGACACGGGAGATAAACAACAGCTTTGTTATTTGATGAAAGCTTCAAGGTTCAGCTTCTCCTCTTCCACCTTTAGTTCCCAAATCTTCGTCATACGATTTTAACGCTTGATAAGTTAGTCGTCACATGTTTGCGACGTATGCCTGTCAGGTATTCTTCTAACTAGCTCTCTCACACACACACACACACACACACACACACACACACACATGAATACTTACAAAGATACAAGGACAAACCTACATATATATGCACACACACACACACACGTATAGTACGCAAGCACACGCACACGTGCACACACATTGGCAGCCACATGCATGCACACGCCTCCCCCCCTCCACAAACAGACATATTCAGGAATACACACAAAGATACAAGGACATACACATATTTACACACACACACACACACACACAGACACACAAGCATACAAGCGTATACAGACCGACACACACACACACACACTAACACGCACATTGACACCTATATGCATGCACACGCCCACAAAGACACGCTCACACACACACACACACGTCGATCGATCAGTTACATGAAGTGCCCGCTGCTCTAGTTTTTTTCCCCCGCCATCAACCTGTCCACATGTTCGCTGTCTTTGTCTCTGGCTGCAATCCGCGGATCGTCTCTGGTGTACTTAGATTTAGCTGAGGGCCGTGGGGTCGAACTATGTCAGGTTTACATGAAATCCAGTCTCTTTGTGTACACCAGCTGACAGACAGCGCCTCTGTGTTTACTCGCTGCCTCCCTTTCACTCAGCCCCTGTCAGGGTGGATGGGGAGAGGCAAGACGCGCGCGCGCGTGTGTGTGTGTGTGTGCGAGTGTGTGCGTGCACGTCACTTTAAAAATGGTGACAACCTGTTGACGCATAGACAAAATATCTGCCTTTTATTTAGTATAACTTTGAAATGATTTGACAGTATTTAAATAGAAAAGAAAACAATCTTTTATCTGGGAATCAGATCTCCATAGACACTGCGGACAGCAGCTTCGCAAAGTGTTTTAGTGAATCATGAATGAGGCTAAATCTTAAAATAAACGCATTAGGTACCAATAATTACACCTTGTTTCTGCTTCTGGGGTAGTTGCACCATAATTTTCCTCCTGAGCTTCAAGAGAGTATACTCGCGTTTTCCTTTTCAATAATTTACTAGAAAACATTTGTCGCTACGGGGTAATTGGCCTGTTCAGTTTTATCTATCATTAATATCCTTCCACTATGGTTCGCCATTCCTCAAAATCGTCCGTTACACATCGTCATTAATCGTTGCCTTGTGTATTTCCACACAGCACCCTTTGTTACATGTTCACCCAGTTGCCCCGGTACAATATAACGCACTGTAACATGTAACATCTGCACGAACAAAGACCCAGTGGAATCTTACACCTTCATCTTCGACAGGTGCACCCGCTTGTACAGGGGATATTTCACTCACCCTGTCCGCCAGCATCGACTGCGTGACACAAAAAAACACCGTCAACATCATCCCCATCCCCCTCAACAACCAACCTCCTCAGCCAGGCAGCGCTTAGCTAAAGCCGGGCTCTCACTATCCGACGTCTCATCGTAAATATTTATGTAAATTTCGGTCGAAATATTTCTTTTACAGTCTACAACAAAGACGTTGTATGGAAAAAAAATCACCACCTGGTGTTAAAAACAAACAAACAAACAAACCCGATTGATTGTTTCCAAAATACCTGCACGGACCAGAGTTTTGCGCTGAGATTTGTGGAAAAGTATATAAATGTATTTTTTTTTTAATAAAACATAGTAATTTGAACATAACTTTGGACTCTAGTAAGCCTTTAAACAGCTTTGTTCGTAGTTCATGGCCATGCCGTGCCTCGTGTAAAGCCTGTGAGGGTACCTGGGGGGAGAGGTTTATGTCTACACTGCAGCGTGAGCTGGTCACAGTAGTGATGTCATCAGACACTCGGCCTCACAAGCTGTATGTTTGTCATGTGATCCTGACCGTTTTTATATTTTAAATGCTGTAAATTTTGCCATGAGCAGAGAGTTCAAGAACACACTTCGTTCCAAACGCTCTTTTATTATTTTAACAGGCACAAAATAAAGATAATCGTGCTTCATTTAGCAAAAATGTGTGTGTGTGTGCGTGCGTGCGTGCGTGCGTGCGTGCGCGCGCGCGTGTGTGTGTTAAGAACTACAGCACTATCACAGTGTCGACTGTTGTCATTTTTGTTTGCACATATCTTTCTTACCTAGCCGTCAACGAATAGCAAATGTACATTCCAACAGAACGAAAAGGCAAAACAGGCGAGTGTGAATTTTTAAGTGTTAGAGAGAGAGAGAGCTGGAAGGAGTGATGCCTGAGACAAGGAATGGTATGAACGAAGGGAAGAAAGCAAGAGGGTTCGATTGATTTTTTTTCTTCTCGTGACCTGTTCCTTTTACCATACAGACACTGCTTGTGGTTCATTTCTTGAAATTTTATCAGCTTTACATTGTCGGCCATTACTTCAAGTGTGGTGCTCTTGCAGTTTTTCATCTTGTCGCTGGCTGGTTGGTTGGTTTTCAGTAAAATTCTTCCACCTAGAGGGGATTTCGAACTATTAAAACGGAAGAATAAAGGAGCGGGAAGGAAACCGGAAAACATTATGACGGTCGACCCTGCGAACAGATGTAACCTACAGAGAGTGTCCCGAGACGAGATCTGAACCCAGAACCTTTAAGTTTTCACTTCAATGGTGACCAGAGAGCGTTTCAACCATCACACTACCGAGACCAGCTGGTTGGTTGGCTGAGTAGGAAAGTGCTTCCGCCTAGAGGAGATTTTGCGCTGGGGGGGGGATAGGGTGGGAGGAGATGGGGATGGGGGGAGAAAACCGGAGTACCCGAAAAAAAAAACGCCGACGGCCGGCTATGCGAAGAGGTGTTACCTAGAAAAAGCGTCCCGACACGAGATCTGAACCGAGGTGCCATGCAGGGCCTCTCCCTCCAATGGCGACAAGCGAGTGTTTAAACCGCTGCGCTACCGGGCGTCCCTTCACCTGGTCGTCTCGTCGCACGTCGCGTGTTTTTTAAGGTCAATGGCCTCTACATCTCAGAACAGTTTTCTCCCCCCACCCTCTCTCTCTCTCTCACTCTTTATTTATCTGGAAAAGCCATACTTCATCATTTTTTTGTTATACGATTTGCGTTTTTTCTTTTGTTATATGTAGACTAACCCCTCCTTTTTTTGTAACTCTCTTTTTGACAGGACGATAGCCTAAACAGTACAATTATGGGGTTTTTCTTTCTTCTCTCTCTCTCCCCCCTCTCACTTAGATGCAAGGCTTAGCCAAGCTACTGTCAACCCAGGGCTTTTAGCGGGAGATGCCTCCTTTCCGCGGTTTTAGGCACTTAGCACACCCCCTTCCCCTATTCGGGAGGAAGTGAAGGGTGGGAGGTTGTGTGTGTGTGTGGGGGGGGGGGAGAAGGTGGTGTGGAAATGAGGGAGGATCATCGGCCCGACAACCGGCCGCCCGCAGCGGCTGATGAGCGCAGCGCCATGTGTGGGAAAGTGGCCACACAGACGTTTACTGGTCGCGCCACCATCCAGCTGGACTTCCACCATCTCTTCGTCTTGTGCGCGAGAAGGAGACGGCATCAGAACACTGGGAGCTGCTGCTGCTGCTGTTGCAGATGGCGTTGGAACCAGATATCAGCGAGCGACGGCTTCGACAAACCCGGTGTCTCACCGAACCCAGGGCCGCTGCATATAAACAAGGATGACGCAATGGCGCGAGACGCCTCTACAGCAGCTGCCTCAACTCAGCGAGGGATATTTTGTTGTTTTCTTTTCAAAAACCGCCTTCACGCGACAGTCACGTGTTATACAGACTGTAAAAGAGTTTGCGACTTTCCTGGCTGGCTACAGACAGTTCGGAAAATACGAAAATCAAACAATTCACGAATCGTGCATCGAGCATTTCACGTCTTCTGTATTCTTCAGGTGGATTAAAATATTTTATATGGACCCATTTGCTCCACGTCTGACTTAAGGACGACGAGTTGGAGGAACAACAACAACAACAACAACATTAGCAGGACTACAAGAGAGGCGAAGTGTTTCTGTGGACTGATTCCAGTAATCAGGGACTTCCTGTTGGAGATGACAGAGTGTTGATGACGTTGTGCTACCTTTCGTGACTTGTGACTGTGTCCTGCCAGGTGATGACACGCTACGTGCGCCTGTGCACACTACGTCTTTTCACGTAAATGAATTCAAGTCTTAACGTATAAATACCGTCAAGTTTTGCACGCAGTTCAACCAGTGTTGCTCGTTATGATCGCGCATTGAAATGCTCCAAGTCCTTGATTTTCGGGACTGAGACATTTTGCCTGCTGCGGAGGAAACAGACCAACCAGTTCGTAACGATAGAGAACAGTAGGTTTATTCCTTCCTGGGATGTTTACCCGTGACTATTATCTTCATTAGGAGTGAAAATACCACAGCTGCAAGAACTTTTTTTTGGTAGTGTTGGTGTTACAGGCGTCTTCTTACCTTTGGTGGTTGTCAAGAAGACAACATTTTAATTTCCAACAGTCTGTGATACTTTATATCGCACATTTAAACCTCTAAACAGGAAAAGAAGCCTCGATGCCTTCAGGAAAGTGGTCAAGGGTTCATGAAGTTTTCCCAGCGTGACATTGTTCTTGAGCCGTGACAAACACCTTCTCAAGCTCCTTTTTTATTGCCTCTCATAAAACCTTTACATCTGCTGGCTTCCAAGTGACTGAACTCACCAAAACAGGTGAAGCATGAAAAACGAAAATAAAAGATAAGGAAAGGAAGGGTGGGAGAAAAAAAAAAAAGGCAGGGAGACACAGCTTCTCAAACACCCTTCCTTCTCCGTTCACTCTCACGTGACTGCGTCATCTCTACCTGAACATCTCTACCCCGTGACGTGCGTATCGTGGTGGATTTTTTTTCTCAAAGATAACGACAAAAATGAAGATAAAGATGCAAAGATAAAGTAACTGACTTATCGACATATCGATCAAATTATGTTGTTGTTGAAAGATTGACATTTTCGGTCTCTGGCATCGTTCAAACTCTGTAACGACAGCTGAAAACATCCATCACTGCCGATGCTTCGGTAACATTGCACCTACACAGGATTCTCGTGACAGTCGCGAGATGTGCGAGTAGGAGAGAACCCCCACCGACATGATGCGTGCAGGTAAGAAATCTCGTTGTGGTTAGACGAGGAAAGTGTTTGCCGTGGAAGGGGAACAAAAATCACCAGGTCTTGTGCATTGCAGCCCCTCCTGGGTATTTGGTTTGGACCGTGCGAACGTTTGTCGAGGCATTGAGCATGCTGGCCATTTGGCATTCACTTTCCTTCGAGCAGGCACGAAAAAAAATGGTTTGAACAGATCTTAGTTACAGAAACCAGAGTGGGGAAAAAAAACACGAAAAAAGGAGAAACAGAAAACAAGACGAAGAATGAAGAGAAGGAGAGAAAAAAGAAAAGTAAGAGGAGAGACAGAAAGAGGATGAAGAATTGTCTGTCCTCACCTTAACTAACCTCGTTAACTAACAGTCAACAGCGCTCTCTCTCTCTCTCTTTCTCCCCGACCCCCACCCCACACATAGTTGATTGAGCCCGCTGCCAGGCACACATCAAGATATGGTAAATGAATATATCAGGAATACATCTTGGGTGCACAGTACTTTTTTTTTTTAAAAAGGTGAGATTTAATAATAAGATGAATAAAAATAATAATACTTTTGCTAGGAAATTTTCATTTCACAACAAACAAGTGTAGGCACAAGCAACAGATCATGAAAAAGATATTTGAAAGTTGTGTGTGACACGTGACTTTCACTTCACACCTGCAGGCGGCAACTGATGATAATTCACACAGCGGGGGGGGGGGAGGGGACACAGCCCCGACACCCTCCCAGCGAATGCTGGCCAGCTTTTGAAACGAGTTACGGTAGACAGGTGTAACACCTACGACAAAGGTGAGACGTCATCTAACGCCAGGTGGCGCTAAGTGGCGCAGGTGTCGTCTGTTGAGCTCGAAGCACTTTTATCGTCGTTCGAGAATCTTCCGAACATCTCCGTCTGTGCGCAGTTTCCGCCACGTGAGAAACAATATCGGATTCCAACATACTGGTGTCTACTTCAAACCCTGCATAGTTTCGTCTTGTTGTTTATTTATTCTATTGCGTACTTACACGACTACATACTCTTGTCCTGTTATTTACTCTCGTGCTTTACAGCATTTCAAAGTTTCCATCCCATTCTGTAGTGTTTAGCCTATCACATATTTAAAAACATTGCATATCTCATTGCTTATCCTATTGTATCCTTAAATACTGCATAGTTTTATCCTTCTTATCCTATCGTGAAATTAAATCTCTTTATAGTTTTGTCCTATTGTTTATCATACTGCTTGTTTCAACACTGTTTAGTATTCAAATGTTGCTCTGTGTGTGTGTGTGCGTTCGCGCTTATGTGTGTAAGTGGTAGTACAGAGAGAGAGAGAGATGGAAAGCTATAGCCTTGTTTATTTGTTTGTTTGTTGAAGTTCGGAGGGGACAGTTACGACGTGGTAGTCAGCCCGGATCGCCGCGAAATTTGTCTCCAAACTGGAAGAAGGTATGAATACATTCTCTCTCTCTTTCTCTGGTCGTCGGGAATCGAGCAGGTGACCTCCTTCACTTTTCCCAGAGCCACCTATCTGTGAGGGAGGGGGGTCCCCATCTCCTCTCCCTTGCTGCCTAATTAGCTAACTGCCACAGGGGGAGGTACCCTGGCAAGTCTTTTTTTCTATATATATCTATATGATACATGTTACTTGCCCACTTCCTTTTCCTTCTCATATTTTCAATTTTTTCATTCAGTGTTGAACTCGAGCACACTCCCATATTCAAACTGCCCAATGGGACAAATAAAGTTGGTCATTGTCATTGTCAAAGTTTTGGGTGGTAAGATAAGCAGAAGGTAATGGGTCATACATCGGGCCACGCAGCTACCAAAAAGCTTCATGGCATTCATTGGGCCCAGTTCAATCCTATTGCTAGGTTTGCATATGGTGGATAAGAGGCCTCAGAGAGGTGGGGGGAGAGAAAGGGAAACACAGGTAAAAACAACAAACATGCACAAGGTAGCAGTTTCCCTGAACAGAGAGTAGGCTGAAGACACACGAGGGGCAAAATGCCGGTCTCAGCGAGCCAGACGGTTGCCGAAGTGACGCCTGGCCGCTTGCAACACCCAGAGCCTTGACAGGAATTAACAGGCTGGTGGGAAACCTGACCGGGGGGACCACCTTGGCAGCTGCAAACGCTGGCTTCCTACGATGACGGGAATCCTCGCCATTTTGCACGAAGGTTGACAGGCTTTTGCAGTCCTCGCGTCCCTCAGTGGAGACCGAGGCACAGTTTTCTCTCTGTTTTCCTTTTCCTCAGTCTTCGTCAGGAGGGGTGGGGGGGTAGGTGAGTTAGAAGTTGGGTGGGTGAGAACCTTCGCCCATAATCAGCGTCTGAGAATGAACAAATCTGTCCAGGGGAAGTTCATCTCTGGCATGTTTATGGCTGCTGTGGTGGAGCGTTTGCCATCGAGTTAGAGTTAAGTCATCTGCGTTTCCTTACTGTCCATAATCTGTCATTTGAACGGGATCGAGACCTATACACACACGCGCGTACACACACACACACACCACACGCGCGCGCACACACATACACACTTCCTTCCCTTGACGCCGGCGCGAGTCAGCTAACTTTCGGTGAAAGCAAAAGCCTTTTCGCCATCACTGTTTGCGACTTGCCGCCAGTCGCAGGGCCCGAGTCCTTCAGTTTGATCAAACAGCCGCGAATCGCCAAGTATTATTTACATTCTTTTTAATTCTTCATCGACAACCTTTTGTCACCTGTGTGACGCGGTCTTCCCGACATTCTTTGCTCAGGTCAGCCGAGGACCCGTAAGCTGCTTATTTATTTATTCTTCGTCCATTCGTCAATCGATTTCGTCATGTCTGGTGCTGTTTTTTTTTTTTTTTTTTTGGGAAACTCTTCCATCTTTGCTTGTGGCATCCGTTTCATAGAGGCTAGCTGCTTTCTTTTCTGTGGTTATAAAGACATGGCAAAAAATGCACCGGTATAAGTAACATAAAGCAATATCCGCGGGGAGAGACATGTGGTTCAGTCAGATCGTAGGAAGATGCTCGGCTTTGGGGGTTGGGGGTACTCCATGCTGACAGTGAAAGAATCTCACACTGGCACATCATGAAACAAAAGGAGAGGGTGCGTGAGTGCATGAGGTAGCATCACAGCATATGCTGCTTTCAGTGGTTAACGACAAACAAGACTTAACAAGAAAGAAAACTCATTGAAAAATGACTCACCCGGTTATCATAATCATTAGAATTTATGTAATATTCCGAATAAGATAAACTTTATAATCATATTATCATATTCAAAGTTTGCGACTCAGTGTGACCCCCATCCCCCCAAAAAAAGTCCTGCGTCATTTTTAATCAATGTCTTTGTTTTGTAGTAGTATTTATTTTTCTTTTCTTTAGATCGAGGGTTAGGTGTAAACAAGCAAAACTTTTACTTATGTTGTTACCCTCGTAATTAAATATTTGTCATTTGTTATTTGTCTCTCGCTCTCTCTCTCTCTCGTCTCCTTTACCTTTTTGTACTTTGTAAAGAATCACATCTCAAACATAAGGCCAAGTGGGTGGGGCAAAAAGATATTCTTGTCCCCTCAGTATCTTTTTTGAGGGGGCGGCGGCCCCCCTCGTTCCTACGCCACTGTCTACATAACCCCAGGACATCTTTGCCGTAGTTAACTTCCATGGGTCAAGCTCTCATGGAAGACTTTACAACTACACGGACAATTCGCTTGTCCTTGATTTACCCATCTTGCCCCAGGTTAACGACCCTCACTTAATGACTATGGACTCTATAGTCTAGAGGTTAGTGTGCTGAAGTGTGGAGCACAAGTGGGAGACCCGCAAACAAGCAAACAAGTCAGCAAACAAGGGTACCTACCGTGGCCTGTACACACTGGGCCACTCATATTTGCTGCCTTTATGATCATTAGGTTGCGCTGTTCTGTACCCTTATTAATTTTATGGGTGGACAGGAGGGACTAGACTGGAAAAAAATCACGTCCTCCAGTCAGAAGAGATATGCGATATCAGTCACCTACCCCACGAGTGTACTCAGATGTCATTAGACCTGTGGCCTATTGGGCGCCCCATAGTGGCCAGTCTTGGCCAAGCTTGTCAGGTATCGAAGGACAGCACTTGAGACTGTACTGATGTTTACAGGGTTCAGAGGAAATGTACAATTTGTTTCTTGTCATGTTCCCTAATATGAACTGGACTTACGAAAAATGTAAACCATGGCGAAAACAGCCATTTAGCATTCACGTGTGCGCCCCAATAAATAGAATCGTTTCACTTTGACCCCCTAGAGATTTCTTTCGTCAGCCTGACCTTAATTTGTAAACTGACTCGGGGTACGGCGATGTGTGACATTTAGAGGGACTGGCTTGACCCCACTTGCTTCAGTTCAGTTGGTGCGTTCCACTGGTTGACCCCGCCACTGATCATTGTTTCCTAATGTTGCTGTGAATGAACATGTCTCTCAAGTGAAAATAGTCTGACACGAGGAAGGTGAACACGTCCGACAGGTGCCTACCTACCTGCCAGCAGCTTCTGTGAGAAGGATGAAGGATGATTTGTATGGTTATTAATGGAGTGGCAGTACGGACTTCAATGGAAAGTAAAATCCCAGTGGGATAACATCGTCAGAGTAACTTATCTACTCTTCACACACACACACACACACACACACACACACACACACACACACACACACACACACACACACACACACACACACACATTGTCAAATGTGAATCCCCGGTACCTTAGCCTTTGACTCATCCTCTACACATTCCCCAACTCCTATTTCCCCATGTTTTCACTCCCCTGTCATGTTCCAGATGTAGCCCCCCTCCCCCCCCCCCCGCACGGCAAACTGACAGTGGAGTGTTGGAATCTTTGGTAACAGATGCTCTTCGCTATCTTTGCAGCGGGGAAGCCACTAGTCCGGTCGTTGTCCGGTGTCAGAGGCTAGGGACGCCGGTTCGATACCATTGTAGTGCAACGTACTTTTTTTTCCAACTGACCCACCTGTTGAAAGGGTACCTGACCTTCGCGTTAGCAGAAGGAGAGGCAGCGAGGGGGAAGGAGAGGAGCATTGCTGTCTCCCTCTCTCTCTCACACACACACACGCTGAGCCAAATCACCGAAAGATTACAGGACTATTTTGCAGTTTTTTATGTAATGTTTGCAAAATGGGGTGTACCTCCCTGACCGTTTCAGCATTCGTCGGGTACAGAGCCTGGCGGTCCGTCATTTACTGGCAGGCTGGAGAGGAGATTGCAGGGGGGTTGAGGGAAGAATGGGCACGAGGTCGGAGACGACTGGGTTTGGTCAGTCGCTGGTTGTCGCCAAAACAAACCCACTAACCACCACCCACCTCTCTCCTCCCTCCATCCTCCAAAAGCAGCATCATCCAGCTACTTCCCCTGACCCGCCTTTCGCAAAACTTCAGTCAGACATCATAAACAATCACGTGCTGATGTGAGAACAGAGGAAAAAAAACAAACAAAACAAGTCAAAGTACAAAAGTCAAGGGTAAACGATTTGGTGTCGGTTTCTTCGCGTCTTTCAGCACATTAACGTGTTTGCACGTGAATCAATAAGCGGCACCTTTTGGCCTCAGAAACAACTGGGGGGTTGTGCATTTTTTTGTTTTCTTGAGGGGACTTCGGGGACAACTGAGAGAATTTGTGTGACAGTAGTAATAACTTTTTCGCAGGGTGTATGCGGATTTCTGCTTCTTACACGGCTGACATGTCAGTGTTGGCCTTGGCAGTCAAAAGGGAGAACAAATTGGATGAGACCAGGAACTTGTATTACTGGACTGCTTGCAGACGATTTTTTTTCAGTTATGTCATAGAACGAGGCTTTGGCTTCCGGTTTAGTCACCTTCATTGTTTAAGCTCGCCGAGACTAACAGCGGAGGACTTCGCAAGAGGGTTGGTCTCGGCAGACAGACAGCAGTCCTACACCTCCGTGGTGAGACAACATGCATGGTCCCCCCCCCCTCAATGGCAGCGGTAACTAAACTGACCAACGGAGGACATCATCTGGAAAGGACAGAAAGAAGACCAGTTATCTGCTTTGTAAAATAAAGATAAACCATTATGTTACTGCCTCAGGTCTAGCACAGAATGTGTTACCCTCTCATCCGCATCACTAGGGTACTGTCGGCCACAGTAGAAAACTTCTGTTACTCTGTTACAGTAGTTGTAACGATTTGTTATCAGTGTCATGTCTCGATCAGAAGATTAGTGCAGAACTCTGTCAGTCACTCACAGTATCATAAGACCATAAGTCTTCAGTCTGTGTCAGTGTCACAATATCAGTAGAACTTGAGGCGTGAAGATAACTTTGAATATCCGTAGAGCCGCTAACCCCTGTCGCATTTCCACAGAGCTGCTGTTAAACAACAAGCAACGGTCCTTTTTGATTTTAAACAGAGCTGATGCCAGTAAACAGTCACTTCTCGGGCTTAGTACTCGGCCAGACCGGGTCTCTAGAACAAAAGAACATTATTTTTACACATTCTTTTGCACTCACGAGCATTCCACCTAGACACGAGTATACAAACAAACGCACACACAAACACCCACACACGAACAAACACACACACACCCACAAACACACACGGTCGCGATAGTCCTTTGTCAACACCTAAAATGTAATTAGTATAATTAAATAAAACATAGTTAATTAAATAATAAATTTTGTTTCTACAAAGTATTTCTGCTTTTCAAAGGCTTAGCAGATTCTTTGTTAATGAATGAGCAGGTACTAACACGTGACATCTAGCGCTATTTTTAAGAAGGTTTCACCCTCCAACTCCCCAATTGTCCCTCACTCCCTCCCTTCACCGCAAAAAAAATAAATAAATAAATAAATAAAAAAAAACTGAAGGTGAAACTGTTTCAACAAACCACTCCTGTGTGAAGCTGGTCCCTTGTGTGACGCAACCTGTTTATGCCTGAACATGTTTCTGGCAACAAGAGTCTCCATGTTATTCCCTTTGGCCGACTTCCAAGGCTGTTGAGCAGTTTGTACATCTTGGGCTTTAAGGGGGGGGGGGAGGGGCTACCAGCGAGTACAGCAGCGGAGTCGACATGCAGGCCCTCCTGTCATACTCGGAGGATCAGAGAGGGAGCCGACGCCTCTTGTAAATTTTTCTTTTTTAAGAAATTATTGTTTTTTTAAAAATGGGAAAATGTTTTTAAAAGCCTTGCTCTTAGTTAAAAAAAAACTTCATGCACCCTACAATAAAATCTCAAGGGAAAGAAGCAAGAATAAAGAGTGTATTGCTGTTCATTGTGGTAGGCGTACCATTATCAAAATTAGCTTTCATAATAATTATAATTATGGGGATGAAGGTGAAGATATTTCTGGTTGATTTATGGAAGATGAAGAACTCGCTGCTCTCTCTTTTCTATCTGGCCATAACCGTCTTCTTTCTTTTTCTTTTTTACGTCATTCTTTTCCCAAAATGACGACGAACGAATGACGCACACATGACGTCAAACACAAGACACCATTCACACACGAAACAATACCAGACCTACTCCTAACTCATTACATAGAGAGCTCGCTAAAATCAACTTCGGTGTTGTCTGCTAATTAGGCGCACGTTCCTTGTCAACAAGCTCACATTTAATTGATACAGACTTGATAACGTGTTCACATCAGAGTCATTAAACATCTTTTTTATTAAGCTTTTTCTTTATTAAGCCCGCGATTGTCTTTTTCTCACATTGAATCGGTCATAAAAGCGCGTTCACCGTGTGAAAAGATTATGTAAGGAAAATACACATGAGACCTCGTGTAACCTACCCCCCATCAATGCTGTCGTCGTTTGTGGCACCAACATCAGTAACACTAGTAACAGCGTATAGTTAGCTTTAGCTAATTTGTAGCTAACATCGAACTCACGGTGCTGTTCTTCATGGATATCAAAGAGAACTTGACAGTATTTGTCATAACTTCATAGCTTGTGGAATGAAAGTGACTATAGAATTAAAAGATGTCCTCTTTGTGAAGTCGGAGACTATTAAGATTATATATA
This sequence comes from Marisa cornuarietis, assembly GCA_004794655.1. NCBI lineage: Eukaryota > Metazoa > Mollusca > Gastropoda > Architaenioglossa > Ampullariidae > Marisa > Marisa cornuarietis. The sequence goes on from SMMW01000001.1 coordinate 18,862,789, forward strand.
TATATATCGGTGGAGTGAATGAACAACCACGGCATTTCTAGCGAACTGAGGGGTCGTGCCGTGCCATTTGTTACCAACTTGAAGAATGATATCAATGCGCTTGCTCATTACCCTAGAGATAAGCTTTGCATTGAAGTTCCCCCTCTCCTCTTTCTCTCTCCCTCTCCTCCTCTTCCCCCCTCCCCCCCTCTCTCTGTATGCAGGCCATTTCGCCGCTCGGTCTTTCAGCTAGGGACGAGGGTGTTCTGTGACGCAGTGACCCTAGACCTGGCGCATTCGCGCAGCGTGTGAAGGTAACCAGCCACACAGCCGGTGTGTTTGCAATTCATTTCCAATCTCGAACACCGCGACACTAGCGACCCCTGGAGGCACTGAAGATCCCTACCACAGCTTGTTGTCTGTCGTCCGCACTTCAGGGAAAGAAAAATACTTGTTGAACGATAACTTCCTTCGTTGTGTTTTGACACATTTGACTGTGTGACACCGCGTTTGTTGAGGACAGGTCGAGTTGAACACACTGCTAACTGAAATTCTTCTTTCTCTCTGCTGGAATTACTGGGGGGTGGGGGGAAGTCGCTACCAGAAATTGTGATGCAGCTTTCAGTTCCTTTGGTACCCAAACTGTGAGTCTTGCTGCAAAATTACCAGACACCAGCAAACGGTTGGTTCAGTGATTGTCCGCTGCTTCCTGCTCGGAAATCGCTGGCCATTTTTTATTTACATGGAGAAGTGCTACACAGCAAAGGTACTCGGTATAGAACTATTTGGCACCAGGTATACTTCAAAGCGTAACGGCACCTTTGATATCAAGAAAGGCGTTCATCAGTCGGTGGTGATAGATCACAGACTCGGTGTACCACGAATTAAACTGTGCGCCGACTCGGCATCTATCATTTCTGGAAGTTTCGATCGGTCTTGTATATAAGTCGTGGTTGATTGCTATCACCAAGCTGTGTCTGCTCTAACATCGTGTTGAACGACTACCGCCAAGTTGTGTCTAACCTCGTTCAGCATCGTTCTGACATCGTGGTTGTGGTTGTGGTTGCTATCAGCGGCAATGACCGCAACGAGGAAGTGATGATATGTTCCTCAGGGAACCTGTACCCGAGGCAACTGATGGCTGTCACCGTCTCGAGATAAGTGATTGCCATGGATGACGATACTTTGCAGGTGAGCCCCTTTCCTCCCTCACTCAGTCGTCAGTCGATCTGTTTGTGTCCAATGACCACCTTTGAAACTTTCAAAAAAACTGACGAGCTTCTCTCCGTCAAGACCTTCAGTATCCGATGGTCTCTTCCCCCCCCCCCACCACCACCACTCGTCTCCCACTCTCGTCTCCCCAATCTGTTATTTTTGTAGGTTGCAGATTGTATTTGTTTCTGATGCTGCTCATTATGACAGGTATTAAGCTCACTGCCAAGCTGTGACATGCGCCATAAGCACTTGGTCATTATTAACCGCAAATAATTACAGACTTCTTATACAGAGACTTTCCCTAATAATATTACTAGCTACAAATAATAACAAACTGCGAATTGAACCTTGCCCTATATTTTATTATTATGAACTACAAATGATTACAGACTTTGCATACAGAACCATACTATTATTATTAATGACAAATAATTACAGATTTTGTGCACAGAGCCCCGTCCTATGTTTATTATTATTGTTGACTAGAAATAGTTATAGACTTTGCATACAGAGCCTTGTCATACACTTCTTTTCTTCACACCGGTCATAAATGTTTGTGACATGTCAACAGAAAACTTTAACCCTGATACTAGCTGAGACAATGTTGATGTTATTAAAAGTCCCGCTTTGGCAGTTGTAATCACAACACCCTATATTGTAATTTTAATCTGGGGGGTATTCTCCTCCCACCCCTCACTGCTCATAATAGCAAATGCTACACTCATAGGATGGTAAATGGTAAAGTTGAATATTTACATCAGCATTTTGACCATTCATCTGTCATTTCCTTGGTGCAATTACATCTGCTTCAGGAAAACAAAGCGTTCATAAGAGGATATCGTGGTGTACAAACACAGGGATTACAGGTAGTAGCTACATATGAACGCTTACACTTACATCACACAGCGGCAACTGCCACACGGTGTCTTCACACTCACACCACTAATGTTGGCGTGTCGCTGGTGTACACTGTGGTGCGATAGGCATCCGCGGAGTACTATTTCATGTAGAGGGTAGCTTTTTTAATAATTTTTTTATCAACGCCGAGGAGGTAAACATGTTGACCTGTTGACATTCTCGTAGTTTGTGTATTCGTTGCTTGCTCTGTGTGTGTGTGTGTGTGTGTGTGTGTGTGTGTGTGTTGTAGGGTCGTTGGCCCGTGGTAATCAATCATCTACAGTTTCATGTTTTTATGTCTCCCCTTCCTACCACCACACACATTGCCAATGTCGCTGGTGTATGTTCATACATCGTGAACACCTGATGAATCACGCTTCGTATGACTTCTCGTACCGAACACCTTCAGGAATCCTAGCAATGCAGTAACAGCGGTACATGGTGTCTACCCGACTGGAGCAGAGAGCGTCAGGACCGTTTGAGCGAGAGAGAAAGAGAGAGAGACTGGAAGTTTCCATATCGCTTGCCAAAGGCCACCCAACAATTTGAAACAGACTATGGTTAAGAAGTAGTGCACCTTGTATGGGCACTTGAGGTATGGAATAAAATGATTTAGTGACATGTTTGCTTCTACAGTTTGAGTATAATATTCCGATTATGTTTGAGTGTGAGCATTCATAATGAGTGGGAGCATACCATGTGTGAGGACCTGGTATTGTGGTCTTCTGTAGACTAAAAATTCTCCTCCACAGTGGACTTAAAAAGACTTGAACACCCCTTCTCCCGTGCCTACCCAGCAGGCCTTGTAACCATGAAGCAAGCTTACTTATCCTGTTACCCGACTCAAGCTGGGTAGATTGCCTACCTGCCGATAAAAGCTAAACCCCGTATTGATAGACTCATTGTAGGACTATACCCAAATCGCTTAACCAGCGGGTAATTAAATTATCCGCGAGGCCCCCACCCTCGTCTTCCGATAATTTTTTTCCCTATGCAAGGGGTAAATATGGCGGAGACCTTGACTGATTCAGTTCAACAAAAACGAACGTAGCATTTTTGTAGACCTTGCAAATAAATTAGACAGATATAATATTAAACTGTATTTGACCTCATGATGTAGTAATAGTAATGATAAATGTGTAATGTCTACAACACAGAATTACACTCACATAGGAGCATGCACTAGGTGGTGTAAACAAACACTTGGTTAATGTGTAGTACATGAAAGAACTGAAAGATGGACGACGATGGAGAGGAAGTTCAAAGACAGTGAAGACACAGAGATAACAGTAACGACAAAGAGTTAGCTCAACATTGATCAGCCAAGGAATCTCGCCAGAACTGACTAATCAGGAGATATAAAAGGAGAGAGATATAGAGATGCGATAGCAAGTTGTACTGGACTGTGTTTATGAGTAGTGTTCATGGACAAGATATGTTTTTAATACCCGTTAAGACGCAAGGGGAGGTAAGTGGTGGATATAAAAGGTAGGAGAGTTCCGTTCCTTTGTTGTACTCTAGCTGATAAGTCGGTAACAGAAGAACACCCGTATAAATATTGCAATAATAGAGTTCGATAAGATGATGTACCCGATGGAGGAGATTAAGACAGAGAATGAAAGGGAGCGGAGACTAAGGCACAACAACAACAACAACAACACACAAAGCTATTCCTCGCACCTTGCGACAAGAACTGATGTCAGTGTGTCACTAGCTATAAATACAGTTTTCTTTCTTAATCACTTTGAGAACGCAGTCTAGGCATTCAGGTAGATTACCTGTAAAATACTGCTTTTTCTGTCCACATCCATACGTTTAGACTGCCGCGGTGACTTGTTGCTCATAGTCCCCACAATGCATTGCGATGAGCGTGTTTGTGTATTAACCAGACCCCAGCATGTAAGTAATCGTATCCCAAGACAAGATGTTGCGCAGTGATTATATTTCCCTTCCGCCCTACTTGTCCGTCACACCACTCACATTTTGCTCTCTCTCTCGTTTTTCCCATCAACCCTGTTCTCGTTCCCACCCCCGATGGGGAAACGCGAAGCCGGCGGGAACTGTGCGTGAGAACTCGGGTAGAAATTAAGTACCCAATAATGGAACAGCTTTTGTGTGCCGTGTCATGCACTACATGCTGCGACCAGTGAACGACCTTATTTGAACTGTTGAAGTGCGCTTTGGAGCCGTGGATGAAAGTCATAATTAGGGCGTCTGTAACATGTCCGTAATGCGTAATGTGCCTGTAATGATTACATAGTGCGTCTGTAATGCTCCTGCGGACGAGATGGCCAGACTAAGGCTTAAAAATATTACAAACCTAAAAAGTCTTTTTTGGGGGTTCTAACCGTTGCCACTTAAAGTCGGTTTGTGACTTCCTTCCCCATGCACTTCCAAATAAAATCTAGTTTCCAGTAAGGTGGATAACGAGGTCAGCGAGATGAGTGCGGCAAACGAGGCTGCACTCTGTTGCCGCGCGGCGTGAGATGGAGGTCTTTTGCACATCATGGGACTACTCTCTTGCTCCTTTTTACTGAGGTTATACGCTGCTCAACAGTTCTGCCCTCGTCTGGCGTACAGCTAAAAATTGACCTTTCCAAGCCCTGTCACTAAGTTCAGGTACTCAATCCCTGACGAAGTTTCACCTGAAGCTACCACATTTGCGTTTCTGCACAGGGCGGTGTGGCTATAATTAGAACCCTCCCCCACCCCCCTTCTTCTCTCTTTCTCCCCACCGTTTTCTCCCCTCCTCTGCTCCCTGTCCCCGAGGTCAGATTCAAGGGGTGCAGGTTGGTTGTCGACAGCGCGGTCACCGAGCTCAAACGACGAAGCAAGATTTTTGCTGGATTGTTTGTTACAGCCAAAAGATATAGGAGATGGCGGGTGATTTCTTGGTGCTGAATCAACAAAGACGACCACCAATGATTTGAACGAGTTGAACGCTCTCTATGTTTAGATGTTGTGACAGGCCTACAGAAGTGTGTGTATGTTACGCCGTATACACCATGGGCTTTAAAAAAAAATAAAATCGTCAGCTGACGCGAAAGGAAATCAGTTCGTTTCCAGAATGCACATCACACGGTTTCATAAACAGGCGCCCAAGAACTGACACAATTTTTTTTAAATGGCTTAAATCGGAAGAATTTTATTTATGCAGAAGAATAGTTTCCATTATTTCCACACACCCTCTCTCTATTGCTTTTAGGGGTACCGATACATCAGGCAGATGCTGGTTTCACTTGGTCCCTACGGCTTTCCTGCTTGTTGTCTGCACGATGACCTTTATCTCCAGAGATCATGCGTCGTGATGTCACCAGGTGCACCGGCTTTTTCAACACTTCGATTAAGAAAAGCAATGAAGACTACTTCCTTACTTCGCCCTCATAGGTGTGATCACGTGACCTTCACCTGAACCCGGATCACACCCTATGGTGTGATGCACTTTTAAAATTTTGTTACTCTTAACCATTGTTTTTAGTTTTTTAAAGAAAAACTTTAATAAATAAGCTTATTCATTTCTGAACACCATTGTCTTTATTAAAAAATGTAGGAAGTACGTTTAAACATGAAGTCTTTGCATTTTCCCACGGTACCTGTCTTTCTGTTTGGAAAATGGCTAGCATATTCCCGGTATTGAAATTTCGATCAGCAGCTTTGAAAATTTATATTTATTAACCTACAGTAAAGACAACCATCTGTAATACACCGTTTTAAAGAACATTTTTAATATATTCACTTGGTGTAAATTTTAAGATACATAGGTTTTGTCTTCGAGTACTAAAATCAAATGAACTATACGTGATTTAGAACTCTTGAACGTCAGTTTCAGAAATTAACAAAAAAATTATTTACTCTATATATACAGACATAAAGTACCAAACAAACATATGTTTTATTAGAATATACATTAGAATTTAAATATTACTTACTATTTTCTTCTCCTTTGCGGTTGTTGAAGTACAAATCCATGTGAAATTGAGTGACCACCAAAGTGCTTCAAAATGGCGCTCGAACAATGTTTACATTTTTCATTGTTACAATACGAAATTTTTTGATTGGCTGAATCACTTAATGGGAGGGAATCATGGTGGACTATTTCCTTACGGTTTCAGTAGTTCCTTCCCTTATGTTATTTTCATTTATGCTTGTGAAACCGGGTAATGTTTCACTGCGGGCGTTTTTGTATGGGCTCATTATCATGGCATTTTCTGTTGGGAACACCATAAAAGAAGAGGCTGTTCCTTTTCTTGACATTTTGATTTATGATTATCAATTTGACTTGTTCTTCTACCTCTGTTAGTTAATTTTTTATGAATTTTTGAAAAAGGGGTGAATACATCCGTCCAAGGGGGTGTCATAACGCCGCTTAGCCTGCGGTCAAGAATGAGTTAACACCCGAAGACGTAGAATATAAATCCTTCAGCGATATTATTAAAAATTCTGCAATTTTTCTGCTATACCTGTGCGACTTCACTCGTCTCCTATGATAGTTACAACGGCAAGCTTGCTACAACGAAAATGCGGCGACACTTCAAGCCCCAGCTAAACATCGGCAGAAGGATTGCATCTCTACCCTCACTGCCTCTCCTACCCGCCACAGCAAAGAAAGTTACCTAAACTATGGATAGGGGAAGTAGCAGCACCCCTGCAGCCGAGTAGACACACAAAATGAAGCGGTCCTTCTGTCCGCCAGGGGACACTACTACCACACCTCAACTTCTGCCAGCGCTGCAGCGATACCCTCCCCTTGGTATGCTTCCTACTGTACAAGTCATTAGTTCATTAGCCTCATGTCAAGTCTCGGAGCCACCACGAAGCGCAAACACAGACACACGCACAGAAAAGAAAGACAGTAACAGGAAGAAGGTCCCCGCCCCACTTTCCCCACCCTTTTGTTGTCTCTCGGAGTTCGTCCGCCCTCCTTTGTTGCTGCACAGCTGTCTCGCGCTGACCTGCGGCGGGGTTGTGGTCGATGGGGCGTGACGAGCTGTCGCGCGCCGTGGTGGGTGTGTCAGAGATGCCATGCTTCTTGATGACATAATGTGATCGTCGACAGGTCGAAGGTCGAGCATGCCATTCGGTGCTCGAGTTGGTTGGCGAAGCTGAGACACGCTCGTGCACGTCGTACTCCGGTGACGTAATACAAACTGCACCCACCACACTGAAAGGTCACATAGTTGTTATGTGTGAGGACACTCGTGTACACTCCCTTCACTCCTTGTGTCGGTGCTTATTTGATAAAATCATTTTTTTAACATCGCCTTTCCAGTTCTTGCTCTTTGAACTCTGTTATATTTTTTATGAGAGAATTTGTGTATACTTCAAGTGAGGATATATTTCTGTGTTCGTCACTTCTTTGCACGAAGAGAGAGAGAGAGAGAGAAATTATTTATGTTCCTTATCTGACACAGCAAATGTATTTTTTACCTGGACTAAGACTTTTGCTATCCCCATTTTCTGTCTTCAAGTGCATATTTGCTACTATTGGAAGCTGTAGTGTAACTGTGCCGTTATCATCATTAGGTGAATATTAGTGTAGTTATGCACGAAATTTTTTTATTCGTTCTATTTATGGTAGGTCTTTTTTAAAATAAAAAGTGAATCTTTGTAATGTTGGTTGAAGGCTTTCTTCAGGTATGTTTTTCTTCTCATACAATGACACTGCAAAGTCACCTTTGCTGTCATCTATGTCTATATTTATGACATTCCTGTCTGTGATATTTCCTGTCCACCCACTTGCGTACAAAAGATAACAGATCATGTAAATGGTCTTGACCATTGTCTGAAGTAGTAAATCAGATAAACGCAAAGGAGGATGTCTGGAAGTCGCACCTGACACTGGGAGGGACCTGCGCAGTGACAAGCAAGCACACCTTCCCTGTCGATTTCTTTGATTCGTGGAGACCTACACTGAGAAGTGCAGCCAGTGTTTAGGCTGCTCAGTTTCCTGATCAGTGTTGACAGGGATCCCAGAGGCCAACTGTGTCGGCTTCCCTCTTTAGAAGTAACAATTAAGGTGTTTTATCTGCACGATCATTACAAGGCAGCTTAAAGCAAAATAAATAAAATAAATAAAAGAACAGCAAAAATCATTTGTCCTGAAGCCACGGAAAAAGTGGAGGAAAAGTTTTAGCCTGGGATCATGTTACGATCCATACTGATAAAAAATTTGGGTTTCATTGTTATATATCACGATTTATTTACAATAAACACATCACACATACCGCGGAGGCGTTGCTGCACTCTCAATCATGTACCCGTTCTCTGGGTCATCCAGTTAACGCACACACGCACCACAACTTGCCATGAGGTAAACATTTTATTTCTCCAAAGACTTAGCTCTTGACGAATGACAGTAAGGTATATGTCTTGATACTTATGATAATCATACGCGGATATTAGTGCGGTACTGAAATAACTTCCCGTGCATTGTCAACGACGCGCCTGCTTCCCTCACTCGTTCAATGGCGGACGGGTTTCGACAATTGGTCGTTTCAAAGAGACAGTGGCCAATGGGTACGCGTGTGACAGGAGACGTTTTTCCCGATGGCCACACACTTTTTGACGGCTCGCCCTACCTAGTCACCGCGCGTGGAGGCCATCTTTGAAGTATACCTGGACTGTCGCTCACCTGCAGAGCCCCTACCTGTCGCCGTAAGATCTTCTCACAGGGGTTTTCTTTCGATTGTGAGATCTTCGTTCGATTCTGTTTCAAGTCTTGAGGTGAGGGCCGAGGTCGGGGATATGAAACGGGTGTGAACACCTTGCGGTTGTGAAAAGCCGCGAATGCTCACCTGGCGGGTCGGAACTGCCGAGGGGGATACTACCTGGGCAGCCAGACTGACTTGTTTGAATCAGAAGTGGCTGTCAAGAATGAGTGTGCACCTGGTATGGCTTCAGCAAGGTATGCCTCTTACATAGAAGAGGAGGACTGGGACATCTCCACGCTCCAGTTGGTTAATTCGCACCTGGAAAGCTACCTTACAATGGTAGGTTAAATTATTTTTAACTTTAAACAGAGGTGTCGTGGCCACAAACGTGACAACTGTACATGTTCTCAAATTATTCTTGCTGTCCCCTAAAATTTTGAGACCGAGATATTTCGAATATAAACTCAATCCCTCGGGTCTAGTAGCAGTTCAGAACTAGGTTTACCCCTGCCCTCAGGTAAAACTATTATTAGCCTGTTGGCTGGCGTTTATCGTCCAACATTTAAAAGTATGAGCGGGAGTTTGTAGCCTTTTGTATACCTGTGGCAGTAATTTTTTAGGTGAAGTCTTAGCAGATGGAATTTACAACTCTAGGTATAATGAAAACTGTTAACTCCGGATTTCTAAACATAGCACAACAACATTCTTGCTATCCCATTTCCAAGTAAGCCCCAATTCCCAGAATTAAAATCGGACGCTTTACACAAACATTTTGTGTAGGTTCCTACCTTAACTAAATGGTTCTTTCACAATGTCATACATATTAGATTAAGAATAGCCCTCATATTTCTCAGTTGACCATTGTCTGCTAGGTGACATGTCTCAATACGCCAGGTTTCATTCTTATGGTGTTCATTGTATTTCAGAAATTTTCTCAGCAGAGGGAAGTGGCAACTTGATGCTGCTTCCTTATGTTGATACTTAAAATAATGGGACCAAGCCATCATGTATAAGAATAATAAGACTAATCCATCAAGAACTAGCGATGAGTATGATGTGCAAAAAATGGCATGCATAAACTTTGTGCATCTTCTATGGCTTTGTTTATTGTAGCAGTTATTTTTATTTTGCAGTACAGCTGAAATATCTTACCGTAGAAATTACTTACCTATTCAGCTATGCAGATCATACATGCATACCATTCAAAAAGAAAAAAAGTAAAAACCCCCAAAAGAAAGAAGCATCACAAGACCACCATTTATTTATTATTATTATTATTTTAGTATTTTTATACTGTTTATGGTGCTGAGTTGCATCTCACTGTTAATGTATTTTGATGAAGACAAGATTGTTCATAGTCATAGACAAAATATTGTGTCAGGATGTACTATTCTGTTATAGACAGGTTATTAACTGCAAGCACACAACCTTTTCTCTTTATGGTAGTCATACCTCATTTTTCAAATCCTGGGAAGAATTACTCAGGATAGAACAGGTTGGCAATTAAAAGGTAGTGATGCAATAATGATGCTCAAGCTGATGAGTAATGCTTTCATAGACTTGATGTGAGAGACTTTGCAAGCTTGCTGATCTGCGTGTTTACACCATACTGGCCAACCAAGATTCTGATGACACAGTCTGATAACTGCCTTTGTGAGGCTCACAGAAAGCAATTTATTTTATGAGGTCAGCAGGTAATCTGTAGTGTGTTAACTATGAGAAGCGTAAGGTTGATTGTCAGGTTAGTATTGATATGCCTGATGTCACAACAGTGACATGTCATTCTGTTTTGAGCCACAGGGCTATAATAACTACAAAATTGGTTATATAAGAAATCAAACACATCGATACACACATTACCATCGTCATAACACATGCACACAGCACATTCAAGTATACATTCAAATAACTAACGGCATAAGAACAGACACCACTCATCCAGCATGCTAGAACTGTTTCTGGTTCCTTATACTATCATCCAAATACTTTGCATATTTTCTCAGTTTACTGCTGACACTCCTGGGCGTAAAAAAACCTCAGTGGTGAAGATCTATTCCACTGCAACAGCAAATGGCAGTTTGTTTCTGATACTGAAAGTCTTCTCTAAGACCATATTTAGATCCAGTAAGAGGTTAGTGGTTGGTGTGGTGTATGGGTTTTCACGAGCACCACGGACGAGGGCAGGGATGTGTGCACTTATGTATGGAAATACTCCACGTGCACACACACACACTGGCGAGGGTTGGTGAGCTGTATAGGGCAGCCCTGTGGCCCAGTGATCAACGCCTGTCACCAGTACAGTGAAGGTTGGCTGTCCTGGGTTCGTCTCGGGCACGCTCTTCTTTCTCTCACAGCTGTTTACAGGGCTGGCAGCCTTGCCGTGATATAACCTTAGTTGCTGGCTCGGTGTAAAACACCAATCCACCCCAACCCCTCCTTGGTGAGCTGTGTTCACTCACTGCACTAGCGCGTTCTCCAGTCGCCGGAAACGAATCATTCACTTGTTGTTATCGTCCTTCACCGTGTTAGAGATTCCTAACATCAACATTGAATTCCAGAATTCCTCACGGGTCAGGTGTCAGTTGTCTCAGCGGGTCAGGTCAGCGCTCATCGACACACACACACACACACACACACGTATTTGCGTCTTGGGCCCGGAAATACCTCATCGTGAAAGGTAACACGCGTGTCTAATCTTATTTTATGCGACCCGACCATCATCGGCACTTGCAACCTGACCCCTAAGGGCTCAGATTCCAGGCTACGATTGTCCTAAAGCGTCCTTATCTCGGAAGTGCCTGTCTCATCTTCACGAGTTTGTTGAGACTTCATTTCTCTCTGTAGAGTGAGAGAGAGAGAAAGAGTTCCTATGGAACCTGGCTGTTGGCATAGGTGACAGACGATTGTCTTCAAATAAAAGGTAGGGTGGGTAGTGGGGCGTAAAATGTAAATTAGGGAGAGAGTGGGATGACTCAGTAGCAAGTATGCCTGCCTGTAAACTTTGCATGCCGATGCGGCAACACGGATCTGAAACAATTATGTCTCAGCGCATAACTCACTGGCATGTTTTACTGACTATGTCGTGTGTGTGTGGATTTTTTTTTTCCTTTAAACAAACCCGCCTATTTAAAAAGTTGGCCTTTTGCCATTACTTTGATACGCTGCATAAATTATACGGGGCAAAAACTAAAGCCAGGAATAAAAGAAGACGCTGGCAGCGAGTGGGTGGGTAGAGGGCGGAGGGGAAGGTGGCTGTATTGGGTTACCGGACTCTAGAGGTGATCTGCAAGTCACGTTTTATCGGAATCCGTGTCCGTAGACCCACGGGATTGTGAAGCCACCATTGTTCTTGAGTAGATGGCTTGACCGTGCTGCCCCCAACTTCCCCCACACGCGTGGAACAGATGACCCCCAGAGTGCAAGACTTTTGACCTCGCTGTGTCAAGAACAATGGGGAATGTGACAACCCTGCCTCCCTACCCCTCGAATGATAAAGGTGGAGGTGGTTGATACGCTGGGGTGCAGAAAAGATTTTATTTGCTTTGTTGTTTGCGCCTCTCACGTTGATGCTCGTCTGATTCAGTGTTTGGGGTCAACTGGTCACGAGCAGTGTTTTCAAGGTGATGTTTTTTTTGTGCATCTTTTTTCCCGCTCTCTCTCTCTCTCTGGGGTTTGCGTGTTGGTAGGGTGGTTGAAGATGCAGGTGTTGGTTAAGATCTGACGATGAGGTGATCTGGAAAAGAGGTTTATGAAATTTGTTCTGATTCATTTGTTCTACGCCCCCAGTGATATATAAACACACTGTGTCGCTGAATACATTTTGTTTTAAGTCACATCAGTCGCGTTGTACACACTCATCATTGCCATGGGGAAACGACTTTCGCTTTATAACTACGGCTTTCAAAAAAAAAAAAAAAAAAAAACCGGCGGCCAGCCATCTGAACCTGTCTCATCCAGAGAGTGTGCTGCTTTATCAGCGACAAATGTTTTACCGCTGCGTTACCGCGGGCTCCTAGGTTGAGCGATAGAGGGTACATCTGCCTGCCGCCAAGTTTATCATTTAGGGCCATCACAAAGCCCGTTTTTGCCATCGTAGGTACGTGACTTGTTGCAAAAATCAAGGTGAAAAGACAAGCAAACCTTATGTAGTCCTGCAGGGGAAATCTTGGCTGGGAGACCGGATGCTGGGATTTAGGGAGGACTTAAGGGTAGTAGCCAGCTGCATTAGAAATAGGTGACAGCAGGTTTTTTCGAGCAGTGAACCACATCCGGGAAGCCTTTTGCACTGAGGACGATTAACCGCGTTCCTATCATTGCTTTAAAGCCATACTGCACTCTGGTAAAAAATAAACAAACTCCTGGGTCTTTGTGATATAAAATTATAGGAACAGCCAGGGAGGGTAATGTTCTTTTTTAATTCAGGGAGCGGGGTTGGAGCCCTGAAACGTCACAGAACCCAGGTGAAAACCTTTCTGTTTCGTCGTCAGTACTGTCGTTTTCTTTCGTCCCCTTTGTTCTGTATCTACTTAGTCCACGTCTCGTCCTCGTTTTAAGCGCTAAGAGCATGCTCTCTATGAGTGTGAATATGCGGTATACAAATCTTCACTATTATTATTATTAAAACCTTTTTTTGTTATTAGAGAGGGAGGTGTTAGGGAGTACAGGTGTTGATCATCTTTAACATTCAAGACTGGATTTAATTTGTTCATTTGCTTCATGTTTTTAACCATTTGAAGCATCTCAGTTCCTTTTTCATATACTTGGATGCAAAACAGGAAAGTCTGTAGGGGGTAATCTGAGGTTATCTGGTTCCAGTAACTTCGATCATGAAGGGAAGAAAGCCATCCAAGGATGATTGCACAGTTATTACATTTACAGTATTTTATAAGGACACAAAGTGTTAAATAACTTTCTATAGCCAGCTCAAACAAGAAGACCTTGTGAAGTTAATTTGAGCAAGGCCTTATTCCTGTTGTTTAGTGCATTAAGACTGCAGAGCAGAAGGTTGCAGTTTTGAGGCCTGGTGTCAGAGGGATGGTTGGAAAACCACTGCCCAACAGGTGTCCACCAGAAATGAATACTTGATTTATCAAGGAAGTAGAGGGCTGGGCTCTACTTTCCATAGGCATGGTGATGGCCCTTTAGCAATGCTTCCTGGAGGAGCATATCCGAGTATCGTCTGGATGTAAAGAGAAAACCTGTTGCTAGGAGCAACCAGCCAGGCCATAGGCATGGTGAACCATTTATTTTTTCTTTGGCCACTTGGCTGGGGGAGGGGGGTCATTACCTTTCACCTTTTTACCAAAGATAACAAAAAAAAAAAAATGAGACTGGTAAGCAGGGGATCTTGGGTAGCTCAAGGTCAAGCAGTTAAAGAAGCTAGACTGCTTTATAAAATCTGTGGAAGCGGAACAGGAAGAACATTTCTTGGCACCAGCTAGTTACGCTAAGCTTTTATATGAGCCTGACTTTTTCAAGTGGTTTTCATTTTTGTTCGTTTAATTTTTGTTTTTGTCTAATTTTGTTTTTGGGTTTATTTTTGATTTAACATGTTCTGCTCAACAGCTGCCAGGTGGTGGAACTGACTTGACCTTGAATGAACTTCAAGGGCTTGCATCCAGACAGCAGGTTGCCATGGAGACTCAGCAGCAGGCGCTGCTTGCTCGGGAAACAAGGCTGAAGTATCTGCAGCAACAGGAAGCGCGGCATCGGCAACTGGCAGCCGAACAAGCTCGACTTCACCGCATGCGCGAGAGGGTGGAGGCTCAGGAACTGAAGCTGAAGAAACTGCGAGCACTGAGAGGACAGGTGGAACAGTACAAGGCCAGCAACGGAAATCTTAGTGAGTGGCACTCATCTATGAAAAACTACCTCTGTCTGTAACTACTAGTTTGGGAATGTTCGCTGTGTTTACAGTTGTGGGACCAGTTGCACATTTCTAATTTGAAACAGTTCTAGGCCTTAAATCCATTTAAATAATCAGTTTTATAGAAGCAGCGTACAACACAGTTTGAGAATTTTTTAAAGAATAAAAATTGCTTTAAATAAGATAAAACTGTGACAGACTTTCATTCCCGTCAGAACAATTTTTCGTATGTGCTTGTGCAACACACTTAAATGGTATTGGAGTGATTTTTGAAAAACATTTTAAGTTAAAGTTTAAGAACAGCTTTAAGTTTTAGAAACATGCGACTAGCTCCTTGCTTAGGGTTAACACTGACACATTTGAGCTTACCAGGCCTGGGCTATTTACGAATAACTCTTACTGCAATTGCTTTATCTGATTCAATGCAGATGAAAAGTGACGAGATTGAATATTTAGAACAGTAGTTGTGGCATGAAGTACAATGCATTCCAATATTTACACCTATTAACCCACAGTAAAGACAACCATCACTGATACTGTTTTAAAGAGCTGTTTTAAAAAATTTAAGCAATAAGATTTGCTAGAAATTTTGTTTTTTGTTTTCTTCTACTAAATTCAAATGAAAGATGGTAACGGTATGTAACAGAGAGTTCTTGTCATAAAAGTAGGTTATGAAGCAGAAATTTTAAAACAATTTACACAGTACGTACAAACATAATGTGCCAAACAATGAAATGTTTTATTAGAATGTACATTAGACTTCCAATCTTAATTACTATTATATAGTAATTTTTGGCTGTTGAAGTATAAATCCATGTAAACTTGAGTAACCAACAACTGTCTCAAACATGGTGGTTGACCAGCTGACTCATTGCATTGCTTACTTTGAAATATGACAAACTACCTGACTGGTTTGATATTTTAGCTCCTTAAGGGAAGTAATTCATAATGAAAGAATCCTTCAAGAAGCCATCAATTTCATTTATTTATGCACAGCATGATTATTTTTTAACGACACTACCCAGTTTGCATTACGATAGCTGTGAAGATGTCTGGTTCTGTGAAAGCAAATCGTATGGAAAGAGTTAATGTATAGTGACCAAAGGCTGTAAAGCTGTAGTAACAATCAGTTACAGTTCAGTCTATTTTTTTTCTTGGTGGTATAGTCAAAATCCACAATTACTCAGGAATTGATAAACAAAAACCACTATTATGAGTTCACATTCTCCATACAATTTTGGTCTGTTACATCTCATATCAGCTAAATTCAGTTATTATTAGTGGAAGATAAAAAAAAACCCTCTTCTGAAAAATGTATTTTTTTGTTTTTGGCAGGCTCAGAATTGGAAGCAGTGCGAGCACTTTTCAATGAGAAGGAGAAGGAACTGGCAGTGGCTGTCTCCAAGGTGGACCAGCTCATGTCACAACTGCAAGAACTTCGCAGCACCAGGGGCAAGGACATCATCACCAATGGCAACAGCAGCAAAGCTGATGGGGCTGCCCTTGCACTGGAACTGGAAAAACTGCGGAAGGAGCTACAGGTGGGTGGTGGGCTGTTGTAACATGCAGTGGTTTAATGCAGCTAATTGATTCTTGAAGAAGCTTCCCAAAGATGCGTTGATATCGGGTTGTCAATCCTCTGCAATTGTAGCAGAACCCAGAGATGGATAGAAATTTTATGCATTGAAGTTTTGATTTTTTTATTTTGTGTGTTTCTTTTTGGGCAGCATCGCAACCAGTTCAACGAACAGCAGAACCTTCGCCTTTCAGCTCAACGACAACTCTTGCAGCAACGGAAAGATGAGGTTGTTAAGATGGACACCCGTATCCGTGAACTCCAGCAACGCCTGAAGAAAAGCCGCACACAACAGAAACAGCAGCAGCAACAACAGCAAGCACAGCAGAAACAGCAGCAAAGTGTTGTTAAACCTAATGCAAACAATGTGTTGGAGCAAAAAGATCTTTCTTCTGGCTCTGGTCAGCAGAAGAAGCCAAGTCCAAACATTGCTGCAGTGGAACCCTTCATTCAGTTCTTGTCCAAGGATATGATAAAAGATGATATGTTTTCAAAGTCAGGGTTTGTGAAACAGGATCCCAAATACCAGACATTACCTGCAAGCACCAAATATATTGCCTCCAGTAAAGATAATGACTTAGTATCTAAAGGTGTACTACAAAAAGAGGTCAACAACAACAACAGTGATTTGAAGAGTATTGAAAGTGGTAACATTACAGGGGAAGTAGTTTCAGAAAAGAAGATTCCATCGTTAATTTCCTCTCATTTTGATTCTCGCCGTGGCCGGTCTGGTGTTCCTGGCAATAAGTTGGTCATCGACACCCAGGCAACAACACTCAACAGACCTGTTCCTCCTGGAAGCGTTGTTAATGGGTCGTCATCATCATTGCCAGGCCAGGGTACTGCTGCTTCTGTTCATAGTGTACACACATCTCGGGCACCGGAGGGCAATGCCTCAGACAGGCCTTTCATTAGTGTGACTGGTAAACCAGGGCTAGGCATCTGGCCACCCCCTGCTGCCAAAGAAACTGAACAGCAGCCACAAATAAATATTTTTGATGAGGAGCGGCAAGCAGGCAGTGGCCAGAGTTCTCCAGCCTCCAGTGAGGGCACAGCACCACAGACTCCTGTGGTAAAGTCAATTGTCAGTGCGTTTTCAGAGGACAGTGCATTGCCGGGCTCTCTTGATGCACCCAAAACTGTGGCAGGTTTGAACCGTGCCATGCCAGGAGCAAGTCAGGCTGGTGCACAGCAGCCCGAAAGGTCTGGAAATGTCATGAAATTAGGGCAGCTTTTTGAAGCAAGAGAAGTGAACTCTGCAGGCAAGCCTAGACCAAAGCCACCACCTCGGAATCCTCAACACAGTGGCCCCATCAAAACACCATCGCCAGAGCAGGTGGTTAGAGAAAATGGTCGGCCGGCAGCTGCAGGATCTTTCCAGGGCTTGTTGATTTCGCAGGTGGATGAACCTGATTCATCCAGGTTGGTCTCATACTTGTCAAACCCTGGGTCACCACAGGCGTCCTCTACTCCAGTTTCTCAGCAGGCCAGTGGCTCCGTCAGCAACAGCAATGGCTCTGGCAGCAGTTCATCTGCTGGTAAAGGCGAGTTGGAAAAGTTGGAACAGTCATCAAACTCCACCACCACTATACATCTAAACCAGCGACCAGCCCCTACGTACAGGTGAGAGAGATTAGAAGCATGAATGTTTTTGTTAAATTGAGGTTTTGCTGTGATCTGCACAAATATCTGAATATGGTGATCATACCTTTGGCAGCTGCAGAATGCAATATTATTACCATTATTTCTTCACTTTGGTTGATACAGAGATCTTCACCAAGGTCATTTAGATGCAAATCAAGAAAGTTCACCATAGTTAAATGTTTTGTAAGTTTTAAAATAACTTTTTCAGATAACACTGTCTTTAGAGTAAACATATTTTTTAATGACAGCACATTTTTTCTTGTATGCTGCTTTTAACACAATGGTATCAGTACCATAAATTTCGGACTATAAGCTGCGACTTTCTTCCCCAGCTTTAAACCCTGCAACTTAAACAGTGATGCAGCTTGTTTCCAGATTTTTCCGGATTCTGATTAGTTTTTTTATGAACTCCATAAGTTTTAACTGTTATCATTGTTTCAGTTTTAACTGTTCACGTTTTAAAGTCAAAGCTTGACCCTTATGCCGAAAACGCGATAAAATGCCTATGATGCAGCTTTCAAGTTGTATATATTTGCGGTTTATAAACCTGTGCAGCTTATTTGTGAAAGAAATAAAGATTTTTAATAAAAGTTTAGTGGCTGCAGCTTATAAACTGGTGCGCTCAATAGACCGTAATTTACGGTAATAAGAATGGTGTTATGTGGAGTGAATTTGTTGTGCTTTGGCATAATGATGTAATTGTGTGTGAGTGAATTTGTTGTGCAGTTTGTGCGCACAGGCATGCATATGTAAGAGAGAATGATGATTAAGGAATGCTTAACATCAGATCATTTGTTTGGGTGGATGTGTCAGGTGTGGTTGATTTGGTGGGTGCATACAAGAATGTTGATAATTTTCCAGCGTGCAGTTGTTCTGATATAAAACAAGTACCTAGTATTACTAGCGACAGGTAGTACCAGTTGTAATTGTGTAACACCTAGCAAATTAAAAGAAATAAATTAAAGAGAAAGAAAAATTAAATAAAGAGAATGATGATGTGTACATATCTTCTAGCACAATTTTATTGGCTTGTTGTTTCTTATGTTATTTCTCTTTGGTGACAAATAGTGAGTTGAGTTTAGTAGTGACAGGGGAAAAATGATTTCTAAAGATGGTGTAACTCTACAACAGGCTTTTTTGTGTTTTCTGACCAGGTATGCACCAAAGAGTGTGATAGCCAATACTTACATGGGTCGTCTGGGCTCAGCTGCTCTAGAGCGGTATCAGCAGAATCTAAGTTTGCTATACAAGAAAGCAGACGGCTTGGACAAATCATCCCAGCCTCCGCAGCAGCAGTCCCAAGAAAGCAAAGGTGAAGAACCAACCGGTTCAAACCAACCGCTTTCTTCTATCTTGGAAACTGGGGCTGTCCCTTCAGCAATGACGCATTTCGGTCTGGTTGGCTCCCCCAGCTACCCAGACATTGCCTCTGACAAAGGTAGCTACAAAGCTAACACCCCAAAGCACATCCGACGCAGACATTCCGACAGCGAAAATGAAGATTTAAACAAACTACTGAACCGATCAGAGAAACATTTGCCTTCAGAACTTGAGAATGGTATGGAAAACAAAATCAACGTTAACATGGATAAGGGTACCTTACAAGCACCAGCTTCTGAATCCAAGGAAAGCTTGACCAAAAGGCTTGGAAGCAGCGGCAGTGTGAATGACAGTAGCAAGGGTGTTCCTCCATCACCAGTTAAGCCACAAGCCCCACCTGCTGGGCTTGATGTGAGAGAACCAGTAGTGAGACGCAGAAAGACAATCCTCAAAGGAAGTAATTCTCGCAAGTCAGCGAATCGTGTAAGTTTCGACCCTCTTGCACTTTTGCTGGATGCTTCTCTTGAGGGTGAACTGGACCTGGTCATGCGGACAGCACGTGAGGTAGGATTAAAGAAAATTATTGTTCTCATGTTCATGAGAGATTACAGACTTCTCAGTAGAGAAATAAGCAGTGGCTTAACATGGCTTGATAGCACACTCAGGGATTTATTGTCCATCCTATACATTAAACAACTGTCTGATTAGCCATAAAGGAAACTTTTTCTTATGTCTCGACTGTAACAGAAAAAAATGAACAAAGAAAATGGAAAGGAATAAGATTTGATTACCATGCAAAATGAAGTTTAAAAATCTAAAGGTTTTACTCATGCAGAGGGAGTTAACAGTCAAGGATAATTGTAAGGTAGTTGTATCAAATAGGATAATTGTGTTATCAAGAATATTTTATGCATCCTGGACTGACTTCCTTTGAACAGGTACCAGATGTAAGTGCACCAAATGACGAAGGCATCACAGCTCTGCATAATGCAATATGTGCTGGGCATTACGAGATCATGAAGTTCCTGGTGGAATTTGGATGTGATGTCAACTCCCCTGACACTGATGGATGGTGAGCATGCCACAGTTCATTATGCTCATCATATTTTTAATAATATTTTTACTTATCATTTTATGCAGCATTCTTCATAATTGACAACTTTTTGAAGAGTATGTTCTCTTTTTGGTTTGCGTACTGTTTTAATGGAAGTTAGTATATAGCTTTATACCTAACTTTTTGTAAATAGGACGCCTTTGCATTGTGCTGCCTCTTGCAACAACTTGCCGATGGTTCGATTCTTGGTGGAGCATGGCGCCTGCATCTTTGCTGCTACACTCAGTGATAATGAGACTGCAGCAGAGAAGTGTGATGAAGATGAGGATGGTTACGATGGATGCAGTGACTACTTGTATAGTAAGCACTTATGTTTTCACAGGATTGTGCAGCACCTCGATGCACTGTTTGATTGTATAAAGCATGCGAAGAGTGATTATGCTCAGAGGCCTAACAGGCTGTTGTGTTACCATCCCCCTGTGTTTCTAACATTGCATGGATGTATGTTTGTGCAGCACTTTTGAGCTCATCTGGGTGTGGCATAAATTCTTCATTGTTATTGTATCTTGAGAAGTTGTATACTTGCAAGCCTTTTCCCACGACTGTTTTAAAGGTGAAGACAATGCACCCTCAACATCTGTTTTATTTTTTAGCTATTCAAGAGAAAATGGGCATTTTGAACAACGGGGAAGTGTATGCAGTTTTCGACTATGATGCACAAAACTCTGATGAACTAGAGTTTCGCACTGGGGACAAGATGATAATCCTGCGTAAGGGAGATGAGACTGAAAAAGAATGGTGGTGGGCTCAGCGGAAAGGCCGGGAAGGATACGTGCCTCGAAACCTCTTTGGGGTGAGTGAATTTTTTTTTTTGGATAGGGAATTTATATT
This sequence comes from Marisa cornuarietis, assembly GCA_004794655.1. Lineage (NCBI taxonomy): Eukaryota > Metazoa > Mollusca > Gastropoda > Architaenioglossa > Ampullariidae > Marisa > Marisa cornuarietis. Next base: position 18,883,881 of record SMMW01000001.1, read on the forward strand.
TTTAAATGTTTAATATTGTATTTATGGTTAAAGTATGATACACAGATTTTATGTTTTCCCCCATAATTTGTTTTGACAGTATAAGATAGTTTAATGCTGTAGGCTAAATGTAGATTTCAGATGTTGATAGTGGCTTCAGAAATGGAAATTTGAAAGAATTGTAGTTTTCCAGTAAGTTATTTTAGGGTTTTTCTTTTACATGAACTGGCAACATGTAGGAACAAAATCTGCAGCTAACCTAAAGAGTTCGTGTAGAATTGGGTAACAGCTTGATGTTTAGGTGTCTAAACTTGGTGCATTTTTATAACTTCAATTTTTTTGTTTAATTTCTCGTAGTAAATCAGTAAGGGCGACTGGCTTTTCAAGGGAAGTAACTAGAGAAATGAATTCAACTTTTAAGCGCAGTTCTTTCCCTTGACCGATTGCTCTTGCGTGCCCCCCCCTCCCCCGATCCAAGCATTGTTACCAGTCTGTTCTCACAGACCCTTCTGATTTCAGCTCTACCCAAGGATATCACCTGGCAACCGCCGTCCTGCAGACAGCTCTGACTGTTAAGGTGGGAGTTGTGGAATTTTATTTTCTCGTTCTAACATGGATGGAATGCGTGCAGAACAGGGGCAAAACAAATCATCTGATAATTAAAGATTACTTACGCATTTCTGCACAAAGAAATTTTTTTTTGTCTAAGTGTGCTTTACATGACTGTAGAGGAAGAAAAAGTCATCACCTTTGCACAGGTCTAGAAAGATGCTTTGAGAATGTGCTGTCAAGAAAACTTGATTTTTCGGATGTTCATAGACTTTGATACAAAATACCAGTTAAGAGATTTTTTGGGGTGAATTGTGCGTTGCAGCAGCAGCTTGAATTCTAGGGATGAAAGAAACCAAAATGTTCACGCTAAAAGCTTGGGTCTCCATATTTATAAATATTGGTCATGTTGAAAGATTGTACCTTTTATTAATGCAGCACAAATGAATTGACACAATTGAGCTGTAGCTATAAAGATGATTGCATCTGTGGATATAAACTGTATAGAAACAGTTTAGATTTTGCTTATTGTACTCTCCTCTGGAGCAGAGGATGTTCAAAAAGTGCAAATTTAAAGCGTGGCAGTCCTGGCATTGCTATGGGGGCTGGGTGGGGGGGATAAAATATATGGTAAATGTTAAAAATTACTGGTGCTTTGCCTTCATACCTCCAACCATATTCAGAAGTACAGGGTGACATCAGTATTTTCTATGTTGTGCATTAGAATGTTAGACGCTTTTTATTCAGTTGCCATAGATCTTTTGGGTGTGAAATGGTAAATTGATATTCAAGTTCTCGGACAACACCAAGAATTTTACAGTCTGCATATGCAGAATACTTCTGTTCCCACCGAAAATTTAATCCTGTTTTTCAGAAACTGAGAATCAAGTCCCGTCTCTTCCATTTTCAGTTCAGTAGTGGATGACTTGTTTTACCAAGATGGAATTAACTGGCACAAGGAATATAATTTATATAAATGTATTGGATGTGTATTTTCTTAAGTACAAAATTAATATGTACATTTGCTCACAAAATTGTACATTTCCTTGGATTTCACGCTTGTTCTTTGCAACTATGCAACACTTGATCTGTTAATGAGAATGTTGGTTATAATATTTATGCTGCTTATCATTTAAATTAAAAGAAGCATTTATTCTGCTCTTATGAGTGCATGTGTCCATGGCAACTGCCCCACAGTCCTCCAAATTTCTGAAATACTTAAATCATACAATATTTATTAATCAAACCACATTTTTAAATGTTCTTGAAACAGGGAAAGTTCTGTCCTGACTGATCACACAGGCTTGTAGTCCAATTTCGATTCCAGTTTCTTGTTGTCCGAAACTTTTCGTGCTGCCTTCATGAAATCTTCCTCCATGACATAGTCTCGTTCAGCACGAATGGCAAACATCCCTAGAAAACAAAATTCTATATTTCACTTCAAAATTTAAAATGTTTAATACTACAAAAAATATACACGATCAACAGATGCAACACACCCACAATACTATCTATAGACAAGTATGAAATGGGATAGCCTACCAGCCTCGGTGCAAACATTTCGCAAATCAGCACCATTGAAATCCTCCGACAGCTTGACCACAGCCTCCCAGTCTATTTGGACAAAAACCAACAGCTATTGGGTGCTTTGCTGCACAGATGACTCTCTTTGAAAAATTACCCATACAATACGATACAACTGAAAGCATCCTTAAAAAAAAAGCGTCTTTTACACAGGAGGCAAATATATCAACAGATCGAACAATTCAAAAACCATTATCACATGGCACAACAGATTTGGGTATGGTGGATTTGAATTCAACTTTCCAGAGAGTGTTCAGAAAGTGGACTGGTTTTCCTCCACGTTTGCCCACTTCCTCCAACTTGTGTGCATATTAGGCCCATGAAGAGGTGTGTCTGTATGTCTGTGTATATGAATGTGTTAAAAAAAAATGCTTTCAGCCTGATTTTGGCAAGGGAGGGCAAGAACTAAATGGCCCATATAGGAACAAATGAACTACATCAGCTTGATAATAACAAACATCTACTCACCAATCTCGCCATGCTTTGCAATAGGATTGGCATGGATTTTTAAAATCTCTAAACGAGCCTGCTCATTTGGAAGCGGTATTTCTGCAAGAAAAATGTGTAATAATTTCGTTTTTGTTGACAAGCATTATTTAAATTATAAATATATATGAAAAACCAAAATGAATTCTACAAAGATGATTAAGGCAAAAAGCAATTCATCAGAAACACACCTATCTTCCTGTCCAACCGTCCAGGTCGTAGCAGGGCAGGATCAAGAGTATCCGGACGATTTGTTGCCATTATCATCTTCACCTGCCCCAATGCATCGAAACCATCCATCTGATTCAGCAGCTGGGAAGCATAAGGCAAACACAACCATCAGGTAAACCATGCAGTACACACAATAAAATTACTCTTCTGACAGCACACATGATAAAATTACTGACCTGACTATTTTTTTTTTGGTGGAAAATCGATAAGAATCTGAACCACAATGCACCATAAACATTTACCTCCATGAGAGTTCGCTGGATTTCACGATCAGCAGAAGTTCCTTCTGAAAACCTTCGCCCACCTACAGTCACATAAAAAGTAGTATTTCTTATTCACAGAATAACCTGAACTAAAGCAAAATAACACTCTGGATATAGGCTGTAATTCTGCCACTGCCTTAACTGACAGTGACCAAAAGTCACATGCTGCATCTCTACCATATAATAATTGTGCAAAATGTATAACTGTGTATCAGGAAACAAAAAAAAAAACAAAAAAAAAACAAAAAACAAAAAACAGCCACACCTATTGCATCAATCTCATCCATGAAAATGATGCAAGGCTCATGGTCACGGGCATAGGCAAACATTTCTCGAATCAGGCGAGCACTCTCTCCAATGTACTTGTCAACAATTGCACTGGAGACAACCTGCAAGAAACCATATATAACTCACAGTTACAATGCTGTGGTGTACACAAGGTTGCAACCTAATCATGCACCAAAACAATCAATCAATCCTCTTTTATGCTATTTGCACATAAGGCCTCAACCAGAGCCCGCCACTGATGTCGATCGGCTGAAACCCGTTCCAGGCGACCCCATGTCCATCCCTTTCCTTTCATCTCCCTTTCCACTGCATTGTCTACCGAAGGTAAACACGGTATTCAGCTTTGCCCCGGTCTAGTTGAACTGTTCATTCTGATGTTTGCAGACGACCTGGTACTCTTATCAAGCACACCAGCTGGTCTTCAAAACCAGATAAACTGCCTCACTAAGTCATGCCAGAAGCTAGGACTAGAAATTAACAGTAGCAAAACTAAGGCAATGGTCTTTAGGAAGGGGGGTTTCTTGGGAAGACGGGAAAAGTGGTCCATAGGAAAAACAGCCCTAGAAGTAGTTAACAGCTACGTGTACCTAGGCTTTACTTTTACAACAACCATGAGCTCGTTCCAAGGGGCTAAGCAGTTAGCGGTAAAAGGGAAAAATGCTACCTTTGACATAGTTAAAGCCTTAAAAAAAATTGACAACATGAGTAGACAGACTTTTTTTTAAAACTCTTCGATGCAGTAGTACAACCAACCCTTCTATATGCATCCGAAGTATGGGGACTTCTCCATGATAATAGTCCTGTCGAAAAGGTACACCTTTACGCATGTAAGAAGTTTTTGAATGTCCCCATACTTACTCCATCAGAGATGATATATGGCGAACTTGGAAGGTATCCGCTCATCGTCAGTTGAGAACTATTAAATTCTGGCTCCGAGTGACAAAAATGCCCATGAACCGCACACCCAAACAAGCATACCTATTACTTCATCTTGATGCACAAGGGAAAACAAACTGGGTAACAAAAGTGAGGGTAGCCCTAGGATCTATGGGTTTTAATCTAGTATGGGTAAACCAAGGAGTAGAAGACGATAAAATATTTCTCGCTACTTTCAAAAGTAGAGTGATAGATGTCACCCAAGAAACGTGGGTGGCGAACATGAGGAATAGTGAACGGTATCAGTTATACAGATCGCACAAATCCACTCTCGTGCCAGAGCTGTACTTTGACTATGTAAAAATAAAAATTTTCAGGGATGTTTTAGTACGCTTTCGGCTAGGTGTGGGCAAGATAAATACCCATAAAAATCGTTTTATACAACAAAGGACAGAAAACACAAACAAATGCCCTTTCTGCACAAATTATATAGAGGATGAAACCCATGTCCTTTTTCAATGTCCCAGATATGTAGACCTTCGACCCAAATATCTCCAGCATGTCTCACAACACAATCAAAAACAATATCTTGTGCAGATACTATCATCCGAGAACGCAGGAAGAGTACGACAATTGGCATGGTATATTCATAAATGTTTAAGGAGAAGAAGGGAGATAAGTGAAGTTGATATATGTGAAGTCTGAATGATACCCTCTGTATATGGATGCTGCCCTGCTTTAAAAATGCCCTTTTTGATCCACAATATTGACATCTGAAAGTTACCATAATGTATGTGTATATACTATGTGTCTATGTAGGGCACGGATGAGAGAGGGTATAAATGAAGAGGTGTTAGGATGAGTGGGGTGTGTGATAGGACTACTGTACAGTGCATGTCTTTAAAGTGTACGACAGGATGGGTATGAATGGATAGGTGATTGTATGAGAAAATGAAACCTATATGCTCACGTTGAGTGACAATGGCTGAAATGGCCCTAAGTCAATAAAATGTTTCAGTTCGAGTTCCCTTTCCACTGTTCTTCTCCAGGTTTCCTTCGGGCGGCCTTGTTTTCTTCGGCCGTCTGGAGTCAATCGTAGGGCGATTCTGGAGAAATCTGCTGTCTTCTGGCAGAGCACATACCCAATCCATCGCCAACGCCTTTGTTGAACCAGCGTGGTGATGGACTTGGTTTCAGTTTCAGTTCTTCGGTGGAGTTCTTCATTGGTGATGGTGTTTGGCCAAAAGATGTTAAGTATGCGCCCGAGGCATCTGTTTTGGAAGACGTCAAGCCTGTTACCGATGTTTTTGGTCATCTTCCATGATTCTGATCCATAAAGGAGGGTGCTGATCACATTTGACTTGAAGATTCTCAGCTTGGTCTTCTGGCTGATGTGTTTTACCTTCCATGTGCTCCTGAGTGAGGCTTTCGCCAGTCGGGCTCAAATCTCCACCTCCGCATCCCCGGTGTTTGACATCTTGGACCCAAGATAGGTAAAACTGTCGACCTCCTCAATCTCTTCTCCATTTAGTTTGATGTTTTCTTGCACTCTGGCGTTCACTCTCATACTGTTTTCTTTGCACTGACCTTCAAGCCAAGCTTTCCAGCTGATTCTGAGAAGGAATTTGTTTTCTCCTGCATGTCTTGGTGGCGGTGTGACAACAAAGCAATGTCATCAGCAAAGTCCAAGTCTTCCAGTGTTGTTGTTGCTGTCATAGTCATGGTCCATTTGATCCCTCTCCTCTCTCTGTCAGTGGAATTCTTCATGATCCAGTCCATGGCCAGGATGAAGAGGAACGGCGACAAAATGCAGCCCTGCACTCCAGTACTGATGTTGAAGGGGGCTGTGAGCTCCGTGTCACAAACCACCTGAGATTTGAAGTCGCTGTACAGCATTGCAACGACCTGGACAAGTTTCGCAGAGACTCCGTAATGCCTCAGGATCTTCCATAAGGACTCGTGGTGGATGCTGTCAAAAGCCTTCTCCAGTTCGATGAAGTTGATGTACAGCAGTGTGTTCCACTCGTTGCTCTGCTCCAGAATCTGATGCAGAGTGAAAATGAGTTCAGAGCAGGATCGCCCAGGGCGAAATCCTGCTTGCTGAGGCCGGAGGTCTTTCTCAACGGATGCCGTCAGTCTTGTCAAAACAATCTTGCTGAAGACCTTGCTGGTGATGGAAAGAAGTGTTATACCCCTCCAGTTATTGCAGTTTCCAAGATCTCCTTTCTTGGGTAACTTGAAGATGAGCCCTGTCTTCCACGCATCGGGGATCTGTCCTGATTCCCAAACTTGCCTGAAGATTTCAGTCAACATGGGAGCTGTTACATTCACATCTGCTTTCAACATCTCTGCTGTTATTCCATCTGCCCCTGGTGCTTTGCCACTTTCATTGCCTTGATTGCTGCTGTCACTTCTTCCAGCCTTGGCGGGTCTGTGCAGATGTCAAGGTCTGTATCTGCTGGCTGAAGGGGGTCTGGTCTGTTCAGAACTGATTCAAAATGTTCCCTCCAGCGCTGTAGTTTTTCTGCCTCTCCCTGGACAACATTTCCGTTCATGTCTTTCAACGGCACTTTACTGTTTTTGAACCTGTTGTTTAGCTTTTATACAGTGTCTTCAGGTCATTTTTTCCTGCTGCTTCTTCTGCCAGTTTCTCTATGTAGTCCCTTTTGTCAGTTTTGGTCATCCTCTTTACCTCTTTGTTTATTTCTCTATATCTTTGTCTGTGTTGTTCCTTCAGACATTCAGATCTGGTGTTGTTGATTTTCTGTTTGGCTGACCTTGGTCTATCCTTTTCCATGTCTCTTCTCTGATCCACTGTTCTTTCTTTTTTTGTTGGAAGCCCAGTATTTTCTCTCCTGTTTCCTGTAAGACTCGATTGAAGTCCTCTAAGGTCATCTCCTGTTGGTCCCCTAGTGCCTGAAACCTGTTCTTTACTTCCACTACAAAGGCCCGTTTGGTGGCTGGGTCTTTCAGTCTGCCGTAGTCCACTCTCTGCTGACGTGCCTGTTTTCCTCGTGATCGACGCAGCTTCAGAGAAACTGCAGCTATTACAAGAGTGTGGTCACTGGCAACGTCTGCTCCTCTGTAGGCTCTGACATCTTGAAGTGAGCTCCTCCATCTTCGGTTGATGATGACATATTTCTATTTGGTTCTTTGTGATCCCGTCTGGTGATGTCCACGTTGCCTTGTGGATATCTTTGTGTTGGAAGAGTGTGCCTCCAATCAGTAGATTGTTTTCTTCACAAAAGTCTGCCAGTCTCTCTCCGTTGTCATTGATGGTTCCAATTCCATGCTTGCCCATGATGTGCTCCCTGCAGGTATTGTCACTTCCCACCTTGGCATTGAGAACGCCGGTGATGAGCAACATATCATGGGCCCGGACGCTCTCTGTGGCTGCCTGGAGCTGATCGTAAAAAGCATCCTTGTCTTCTGCCTCGGAGTCTTCTGTTGGTGTATAGCAAACTAGCACTGTCAGCTTGGTGTACTTTGAATGGAATCTTGCTCTCAGAAGCCTGGGTCCATAAGGCTTCCATTCCAGCAGTGTCTTTTCAGTTTTCCTATTGAGGAGTAGTGCTACTCATTCAGAGTGCTGATCGTCTGATCTTCCTGAGAACAGGATAGTATGTGCTGATGCTAGTCTCCTTTATCCCGTGCCAGTCCATCTGACCTCGCTGACTCCCAGGATGTCCAAGTTGTCAAACTCCTTGACTAGTTGAGGCAACCTGTCAGTCTGATACAAGGTCTGGACGTTCCAGCACCCCACCCTCAATTTCTGCTTCGGCTTAAGTAAATCCCCCATCGGGGCGCCAGCTCCCTCTCGGGTTTGACTGTCGTCCGTCATAAGTCCAGTTCCCTGGTATGTTTCATTACCTTCGCCATCCATAACGAGTGCTCTAATGTTGGTTTCTGTAACGTGCATTTTTACATGGTGGGGTTGTTAGCCCTACCACAACCTAATTTACCTCTAGGTGAGGTGTCCACCTTAGTCGCCTCTTACGACATGCCTGGCTAGACAGCAGGGACCCTATCCTTACAATGCTTGCTAGGCAAGCATACCCTGGGGTCCCACGGGGGATGCACCAAAACAAAGCTAGAACAAATGTTTCTGCAAAAGGTTCCTCATTAACCAGCATCAAGACATAACCAAGACGTGTGTAACGGCACGGTGGCAGTCTACAACCATATTTTTTCCCTAAAGCTCTCCTGGACTAGTTAAGGTGTTTTAATGCAACTATCATCTAGGAGACCTTCTCAGAAACAGCTGGAAACATTGGCTTGAAGGTCAGCGCAAAGAAAACGAAAATTATGAGAGTGAAAGCCAGAGTCCAAGAAAACATCAAACTAAATGGAGAAGAAATTGAGGAAGTTGACAGTTTTACCTATCTTGGATCCAAGATGTCAAACACCGGGGATGCGGAGGTGGAGATTTGAGGCCGACTGGCGAAAGCCAGCCAGGCCTTCACCTCACTCAGGAGCACATGGAAGGCAAAAAACATCAGGCAGAAGACCAAGCTGAGAATCTTCAAGTCAAATGTGATCAGCACTCCCGTTTATGGATCAGAATCACGGAAGATGACCAAAAACATCGGTAACAGGCTTGACGTCCAAAACAGATGTCTCAGGTGCATACTTAACATCTTTTGGCCAAACACCATCACCAATGAAGAACTCCACCAAAGAACTGAAACCGAGTCCATCACCACGCTGGTTCAACGAAGGCGTTGCCGATGGATTGGATATGTGCTCCGCCAGCAGACCTCTCCAGAATCACCCTAAGATGGACACCAGACGACCGAAGAAAACGAGGCCGCCCAAAGGAAACTTGGAGAAGAACAGTGGAAAGGGAGATGAAAGGAAAGGGCTGGACATGGGGTCGCCTGGAGCGAGTTTCAGCCGATCGACATCAGTGGCGGGCTCTGGCTTAGGCCTTATGTGCAACTAGCATGAAAAGGATTGATTGATTGATCATCTAGGAGAGCACATGTGAGTGTTAGGAAATCAGAACAGGAGTGTGACCAGCACCTGATAAGGCAGAGTCACGCAATCATGAAATAATCATTAGCCATTCATTATTTTTCCCACCTTGAGGAAGTTGCAGTCCAGCTGACTGGCCACAGCACGGGCCAGTAGTGTCTTGCCTGTGCCTGGTGGTCCGAAGAGCAAACAACCCTTCGGAGGAGTGATGCCCACTCGCTGGAAAAGCTCTGGGTTTAGGAGAGGAAGCTCAATTACCTGGCGATGAAAGAAAAACATGCAGAGGAACTGACAGTACAAACCACCAGAATTACATTTTATCTGTTATAGCCCAATGAATGACCATGACTGATTAAGCTCTGAAAAGGATAGCTCCACTACTGACCTCTCTCAGTTCACGAACTTGCTCTGACAGCCCACCAATCTGATTGAAAGTAACATTTCCAGGATCTTCCACTGACATGTTGTAGACCAAGGGGTCCACCTCGCGAGGCAAGTACCTAAAAAAAGCCAAAGCACAAAAAACTTATACTTCAGGGAATTTCGTACATTTTAACTTCACCATAAAACATTAAACATGGGTGGATTGAAATAACTGAACAATAGAGATATGAAGATGTTTGCATTTTTGGGTGCGAATTGTAAGGAAGCATTTAATACAATGCAGAACTGTGGACTAAAAGCTCTGTCTGTGCAATCATTTTGCCATCTTGTTATGGTAGCAATATGATCTTTCAAACAAACTGTCCAAGAGTAGAAAAGACAGCCAGGATATAAATGCCCTTTGACAACAACGTGACTGCTGGTGCTGGTCTTAGATCCATACACTCACTATCTTTGGCAGATCTCTTGCCTTCAGCTACTGACAAACAGCTTGCTCCTCTCACACACACAAATTTATTCTGCCTCAAAATATCTTGTTTCACCATGAGGAAAGGGTTTAAATTTCTTTCAAGTGACTGGAAGTGATGAATACTGCAGGACGTAGGGTTTACCTCATGATAGTCAGGGTTGTCATATCAAGGGCCACACGAGTGCCTGGTTTTAGCTTGGTCTTGTCCAGCTGACGACGGCATCCCACAACATAACGTGGCCCATTGGTTGCCTTCACTATGACTGCAATCATATCCACAAAATCAGCTGTCTACCTTCAAGTCATCAACCTTTCATTGCAAGAGAGGGTCAATAGTTTAATAAAGCCTCAGAACTTAACACCTTTAAGCTGTATTATTTGCAAACAAGGACGTGCACAATCAAGACATTTTGTGGCAACCAATTTTTTGCAAAAAGTTGTTGCACTATTCCCAGTACTGCACAAGTAAATATACCATGTGTGCACGCACAGACCCTCAGCTCTCATAGTCATGAATCAACGACCCCATGAAGACCTGCCCAGTGAGCCACACAGGAAAGAAATGGGGAGACAGCCAGAGCAGGTCAGAAAGGAGGGACAGCAAGATTAGCAGGAAAGACAAACCCACTGAGAAGGTAATAAAAATGAGGAAAGCTGTCAAAAGAAGGAATGAGAAGACAGGAAGAAAGTATTCTGTGTGACTCCGGCAAGACAGGCCCTGGTCTCAGACATCTGTTTTTCATCATTGGGTCGTGCAATCTTAGAGGTTTAAGCATGATAAATTCCAATAAATATTAATGTTAACAAATCTTTAAGCATCTTGATGGTTTCATCCACTCATATGAATATTTGCACTACTATACACAAATCTAAAATTAAATCAAATGCAGTATTTGTGTGAGGCATGAGAAGAAAAACTGTCACAATAAAATGACATCTTTTCACCTGCGATTTTCAAGAGATATAAATAAAAATAAAGTGAAAAAAGTACATCCTGCTAGAAACAAGTGTCCTAAAATTAATGCCATTAAACAGAATTGCGAATAAACATGAGCACATCTCAAAAAGCACCACTAAGGTAGCATTTGTAATGGTTCAGTGCATCAACTGACTAAACAAAGATGTACATTTTCTGAATAACCTTCACTTATTTTATTCTGTGCTTAACTAAGTAACCACCGTTCTCCTTATATATTATGCTGTCCTGTTTGTTTGACAGATCCTAGCAATCTGATTTGATGTATGGACAAGAGCTATTTCCAGATATATACTGATCTTCTTTCATCACAGATTAATAGTGTTTTTGTAGATTTAACCATGAGCTGTAGAACTTTAACTCCTTTACATCCTGATCTGTGAAAAGTTGCTAGACTACTGCATTTGACACTTTTGATTATTATTAAACTGATTTGGTGCTCTTGCATACATCTGTCTTCCATTGTATCATTTTCTTTTTATTAAAATTAAAGTGTTTGCAGTTGAATGTTTTCAAACTATTATATAAATTCAAATAAATTATGCATGCTGGGAACAGCTTCTGTTTACATATCTTTTACCACATGACATTATATGTTATGTGCATCCGTGTATGTCTGGTGTTTTTTTCTGTACAGTTCCACAAGCCTGCTTATAAGACCAGGATATGGTGCTATATAAGTTCATTGTTTTATTATTATAATATAGATATACATATGTTATAAAGTATTTAAATATTATTTAGGGACAGTGGTATGCAGGATTCAAAACAATGGAAAGTTATTCTCATTATCAAAATATTCGCTATCACAAACATTTTCTGGAACATGGAATATTCTGATGCCAAGGTTTGATTATAAAACCTTTAATGGTACATATGGACAACATCACCCCTTTTAACCAGTTGCAGACCAGGGTATTAAAGCCTATTAAAGGCCCAGTGGGAAAGCAAGTCACTATGAAAACCACAGAATCAAGCAGGCCATGTGTTCATGTGCAATGTGCATGAAGCTAGACACCTAAAACACACATGCATAAATGTAAGCCAAGCCACAAGCAATGTGCACATTGTAGGCAGACCCTCAGCTCTCATAGTCATGAATCAATGACCCCATAAAGACCTGACCAGTGGAACCACACAAGAAAGAGTAAAAAAAACCCAGCCAGATCAGGTCAGAAAGGAGGGACAGCAAGATCACCAGGAACATTAAAAATCATTAAAAAGGCAGGAAGAGGAAAAAAAAGAGTAAAAGAAGAGAATGAATGAGAAGACAGCAAGATGACTTTTTTTGTGCGGCTCCAGCAGGACAGGTCCTGGTCTCAGACATCTTTTTCTCATCACAGGGTCCGATTCCCACTTTTCTATCACTAAAACTTCTGTTTAAAAATCTTGACGATGAAAACAGTTTTCACTAGGCCCAGACCTGTGACTGTTTAAGGTTAAAAAGGGTTATCCTATAACTTCTTTGGTGGTCACCCTAGAACAGAAGTAGGTAATGTCTGGCCTGTGAAGTCATTTGGTCTGGCCCTGCCAAGGTAACCGCAAGTGGGACTTGAAATTCAATAAATCTAAAAGCTTTTTTTCATAGCAGCATAAATGTAAAGATAGTGATTAATAATAATAGTGCAAATTTTGAGGGACAAGCAAGAAACATCCGTTACGAGATAGACACATTTGAACACGACAAAATGCATGTACATTTCTTGTCGGCTGACCACAGCCTGTCTTGGGATGCCTCAGAGGACAGTCAGAATCAGGCAGGCTGGGAATGTATACGTTGCAAAAGCGTTAACACACTGTGGCAAAACAATGGCCAATTTTATAATTTTGTATGGCCCACGAATGAGGTTATAAACATCTAAATGGCCCTCAGCAGAAAAATAGGTTCATCACCTCTGCCCTAAAGAAAAGCAAGTAACAACAACAAGCTACAGGTCCAGTTCAATCTCATGTTCATCTCTGTTAAACCAGGTCTTTTTCTATATCTGTATAAATGCAAAAGTATAGCATGCTGGGTAGCTTCGTGTAAGAATACCCTCTCCTTTCACAGCATCTAAGGCTATGTCACGGCAAAGCAGCCAGCCCTATAAACAGGTAGAGAAATAACACCATACCCAAGATGAAAGCTGAATCCAGGACAGCCAATTCTCATTCTACTGGTGATAGGTGCTAACAGTTGCACCATAAGACTACCCAAAAGGGTAAAAGTGATATAACCTCATACAACCTATGTGAGTGATAAACTGTAAGTGGTTCATTATTTCAAGGGCATGGTCTGTGAAAGGCAAAGCACACTGCCATTTGCCTTTCCTGAGACTGAAATAACAGGTATTCAAATGCTGACTGGACAAGGGAGTTTTCCAGTCACAGGCCCAGGCCTAAAATGTAGCCAATCAAGCGGACAACTTAGACGAAGCATGAGGAGACTCTTTCACAATAGGCCAACATGACTTTCACCGAAGTTTTAAGATGCTACTTTTAATGCACAACATTAATGTTCTGTTTTCACTAGAGCTAGACTAGGACCTTAAGTCAGTTGTCAGCCAAAGGGAAAGCAATAACATCTCGTCTAATGTATATCTAATATATATATATATCTATATGAAACTTGTACACACACTTATTAATGCCAGTTCACAAACACAGTGTCAACAGTAAGACCCTCAGCTCTCATAGTCATGTATCAATGACCCCATAAAGGCCTGCCCAGTAAGCCACACCAGAAAGAAATGGGAAGACAGCCAGATCAGGTCAGAAAGGAGGGAAAGTGAGATTAACAGGAAAGATAAAATGGCAAAAAATATACGAGGTAGGAATGGACAGAAAGAATAAGAAGACAGGAAGAAAGTATTTTGTGTGGCTCCAGCAGGACAGGCCATAGTCTCAGACACGTGATTCTCATCACTGGGTCCTGCGAGAGTTTGGCATACTTACCCCTGAAATATATTAATTCCAAAGAAAGTTATTTGTTTTTGACTGCTATACCAGTTTATGAAAAAAAATTCTTACATTTTTCTTCTGTCAGCTGCTTTAGTACCTCTCCAACAATCTGTAAAAAGCAATCAAATTGTCATATTAATTATTAATGCAGATGAATGCAAACAGTAAAGTTAAAAAGGTTTTATTGCATTTGGTCTTGATGGGAATGATGTAAAAGTAAAAAAACCCTGCTAATTAATCTATATTTTTGAAAGGGTATTTGCTTTACTTTCCCCATAATTCGACCAGAGATTTAAGGAAAATAGTCAAATTACATGGTCTACATACTACTTTCACTTTAAAAATTTTTTCTCTTACTGTAGTTGTCGAACACATATACATAAACACAAGAACATTTAATAATTTATCCAGCTTCCAGCAAAAATCGAACCACGACCTAGCTATTCTGAAACAGCCTCACTGGTTTCTAGACCTTAAGATAAGCAATAGAAACATTTTAATGTTTAAGTTGTAATAAATTTACCTGCCCAACACTCTGGAGCGCTTTAAGATCATTTTCGGATTTGTCATACTGTTTGGTAAGGTCTTTCAAGTTTTCTCGCACTGTCAAAAGAAGAAAAGCCTTTAGACTAGATTTAAGAAAGACTCAAACTGATATTCCAGACATTCCCAATTCATTATATTTACACAGTTTTAAGAAACTTACAGATAATGGACCAGGGAGCAATTAATTAGCAATTAAATTCTTAGGACAAAGCACACTGTACAGTTCGCTACAGATAAGCGTAAGACTGGCTTTTGTGACAATGCAATTTTGAACCATGGCAGGTTTTAGCCACTCGTTGTCGAATTTATTAAAGACGATACCCATAAAAGATAACTTTGATGAATTTTAGATAAGCTTACTTTCTTTCAGTCTTGCTTCTAGCTCCTTATGCTCCAGGAGCTTTTTCCTGTAGTCTGTGAGGACCTTTTCTCGCATAAGATCCGCTCCCGCAGCCATCTTGGTTGAGTTTCCTGTCAGTCTACGCATGCGCGATACATCTTTCGCAAGGTACAGCACTCAATTGAGTTACGGGCCTCAAACCGAGGTATTGTCCCTTCGATCGAAAGGCGGAAAGAACTGCTGTACCATTTTCTATCGCCTTCCTTTGAGAATTGAGAAAGTGCTTTCATCTTTTAGGTGATTTCATACCGACTGAAAGTTTGGAATGCCGAGAATCTTACCGGTTTGTTCACTTTAGCATGTACCATATACATCAAAATCAGGTAATGTAAAATATCGGCACAGGGGAATGAGGTATTATAAAGAAAACTAATCTTGATGCCAGATTTTTTTCTTCGTGAAGCTTGATGCCTATCTGTTCTAACTTGATACTTCAGTTCTACACCTCTTTTAGCCAGGGGTGTTCTACCTTTTGGAAGTCGCGGGCCAATTAAGTTGGTGCTTGTCGTGAGCCATACATTAGACATGTTTTGAAATACTAATGGTGTGCAAACATTTTTTCTAATTGTTGGGGAAACTCAGAAAAAGGTATTATTCCCCAAAACTGGGGGAACACGCCCCTTCCGTTGTCAAGCTACACGCCTACAAGCATGAACGTGCACAAAAGAGATCGACAACAGACTGTCACGAACCGGCTGGTTCAAGGCCAGAGCAAAATGGTCGAGTTCTAAATTTAAGTAAAAGTAGGACCTTCAGCAATACTAAGCGGTGAGGGAACAATAGAGTTAAGTGTGTTTTTACAACCGTTGGTCGACCGCTAGTATCAGTAGGGCCTGGGAACTGGCCGGTTAGGCAAGAACGGACCCTAGTATCGCCTAGGGGGTAGACCGCTAATTGAGAGCCCAGCGCACCTAGCCCGGACAATGGCGGTTGTTTTCCTTGCAGTAGACGGGCCGTCTGTGACGAGCGAAGAAGGCAGACGATGGGGCGCGGTAAAGTGGTTATTAGGCAAGGGTTATGATAGGTTATGTAGTGACCAGCGAGAGTGTATGGCAGACCACGTGGGTAACCTGTAGACCGATGCACGATTGGCTAGTAAAGAAGCGCGTGTGTCGCGAGGAAATGCGAGAGTGCAAGAGCCAATGGGAAGCCTCTGACACACCTGACCACGTGGACGCTGAGAAGAGACAAGGAAAGAGGCTTTTTCGCTCCAACCCTCGAAGGAGGTAGATGTGTGTACCGCCAGGTGGGTGCCGGGTACAAGAGATCGGCGTTGGTCCATCTCTATCTACAGTGGCCTGTATTTCCACCAGCTAGTACCACTCGGGTCTAGTGGTGCGATAATAAGGTCACGAAGACAGCCTGACAGGGAGAGGAAGAACGCCCGCTCTGAGTCAAGAGCGTATGCAGCCGCGTGAGTGAAGGCGACGGGTCTCAAGAGACGGAACTACACCTGTCGTACGTTCCAGAGGTCTGGGGACAGGGTTCCCGGGGAATCAGGCCAAAGAGGCAGCCAGAGCCACGGCGGAAGAGGGCGACACAAGTCGTCAAGAATACAGCGTGTGTTCAGTGGACCATCCCAGTGTGAAGGGCTGAAGCAGTTCAAGAAGTGGTTTCAAGGACTGGTGGTCAGAGAACGGACTACGGGTCCGTGTCGTATGTATTTTAAGTGTAAACATCTGATGTTGTTTGTGTATGAGCGGGAGTAACAACTCTCAACAGATCTTTGTACCTATATGGAATGTCACTATATTATCCTATGATCTTTTAGTGTGCTCAATCTGATTTTTCTTTGTGTGTAATTATAATTTTATATGTTTTCCAACCTTGTCTGTTGGTTGTGTGTGCACACGTGGGAAAACGTAGTTGTAATACGTAAGCGTGTGGAAGGTGCGAACCACGGGTGATTTGGTGTGAGGGGCTTACAGTGGGTACAGCGAGCCAGCAGAGAGTCCCATCCCCCTCGGGCTGGTTAGCCCAGATCCTCTTATCCGTGGTAATTAATTCGTCACACAGACGTCAGGGCTGGACATGGATAAGTTAACGATATGAAGATCTCATGCCATTGGAGAGATGGTGGGACCATGCATATATGTTATTTATGAGTATGGGTAAAATATAAGCGTGACATCACGATTTTCACCTTTTTTCTGTTCATGGTTATTATATTTGTATCTCGAGAACAGAACGGGGACAGAAATATTCATGCAGATTTTTCGAAATATTATTTTTCATTGAGCATTACCCAGTCGTTAGAAAAAATTACTATGCCTCTTTAAATGCTGCTTTTAGGCTCGAATTCAGAAGCAACACAAATGGAAAATTTGAGAAAAAGCCAACTTAAACCAAATACTTCATTGTTCCATGCACTTTGCTTTTATAAAAATTCTGTTAATTTTATGACTTGAAAATATTTCTCTTGAGATCCGAATTTGACTCCGTGTTCTGTAAACATAGATGTCCTTTAAATGATCGACCAAGACTAGCTGCATTTATACACACATTTTATTACGGTACAAAACCAGATAAAAATTCAGTTAATGAGAAATATGTTTAGCAATAATATAATGTCAGGAACCTTTTTGCTGACAGCACTGTAGATGAGAATCAGTAGTGTTTGGCCTTAGTTTTGACTAAGTGCTTTATTTTGGTAAACATTTTTTCGCAGAAATATGCGCTTCCAAAAAGGTAGAAGACTTTTTCTGCATGTGTTCATCAAGCTTCACGCAGTTTGGTGGTACCCTTGGAAGCTTAGTGGGGACCGTTGGGCCATAGTTTGGGTACCTCTACTCAGGTTTATCTGAGTCAGCTGGAGGAAGAACGTTGACATTTGGGTATCAAACCGATGCTAGTAAATGGACTTGTACTCAGACACTGCATGGTGCTCTGACCAAAGACCTAGTCTTTTTTCTGACTTTCCGCCTCTCCTATATCGTTATAATGACCCAAGTGTAACTGCAGTCAGATCACGTGAATTAGGGCATCACTATCCAGCAACAAACTGTATTTAGATCACAAGCAGACCGCGCACTGTCCCCCTGCCCTCCCTTTCAAAGCTTTCGATGAAGATCGAGTTTTCCCGGCAGACCATGCGACTGTTAACCCAATATCGCTGCAACACACACTGCAAGTCTCGTCGAGGTATGTCCCAACGATAAAAACCCAAAGAAAAGAAAGGGGCCCAAATCTGGCCTCTTGCATCTGATAAACAAATTAAAATTTTTCCTAGAAACCAGAGTCAGCTTTTGGGAAAACATGCCACAGGATAAAAACTGATTCTCATGCAGTTACGCTTATTGATTCTAATAAATGACCAGGCCGTCATGAGTGAGGGAATGATCTGCCAAAGGAAAAAAAAAGTAATTAGTTTATCCTTACAAGCTGAACCCAAAGGGCAATTTAAAGAAAAAGAACTTATTGAAAATAAGAAAAGATAAGCACTTACAGAACAGGTAGACCACTGCACAACATTCGTAAAAAAATGGCCTACACCCCCTACCAATAATATGAATAACAATAGAAGACACATATGCCCGTCTGCATACAATTTTTCTCTGCAATGTAGCCTTTACTTTCAGATGCCTGTGTGCTTACATTGCCTGGTTGAGTGCGTGGTTTGATTGCAGTATTTCACCTACTTGAAAGGCCCGTTGGGTACCACTCTCTCTGAAAGCTCTTTAACTGTACTTACGTGGGTGGGGTGGGGAGCACCAGATAGGGCACACTTGTTTGTCTGTCAAACCGACACTGCCACAGAGAGCGGCTTGCGGTTTCAATGGGAGCCTGCAGGATGCGAGCGTGGTACAGAGGGCGCTGCCACTGATGGGTGGTGGTTGGAGACTCTGAGCAATGTCTCTCGGAGTCGCAGAGATCCCTACTTACAGATTTCGGGCCTTCACTGTTCCGTTTTAATGGTCTCTGCAAGTCAGGGTGTGCATTTCAATGATCGTTAACGCTGGGCGAGCTCGCTGGACTGATCGAGTGACAAGGAAAATGGAGAGGAAAGCTGAAGGTCTGAATTGTCGATCCGTCTGGTTGGAGGGGTGAAACGTGGGGAGATTGGAGTGTAGAGGGTGTGGGAGAAGAGGTGAATAAAGCCCAAGGACAGGGTCGCAAGCAGTGAAATCGGGGTGTTATTGCAGTTTAAAAAAAAATTCAGAACTATCCCACCCAGGGGTGAAATCTCGATTGCACTTTGTCTTTATTTAGACAACGATCTAGGGGCCCCAGGGCAAGGACCTCTCTAAACTTCTTTACCTTAAGATGCAATAAATGGCGTAGGACAGCCTGATTAGAGCTGGTTGTAATCAGGCGAAAATGGGCGCCGGGGTTCGGGATGGGAAGGTTGTTATCCTTCTCTATAAAAGGGGCCTGGCTCCGGTCTACTTTAAAAAAAAATCTAGGAATAATGCTGGGGAACAGAATATCATTTTAAAAGTACTTACTGCACTTATTCCACTTGCAGATGTCGCATGTCAAGATCTGCAGAGTGGTAGCAAAGAGATTATAATGAAAGGTTAATTATCGATGGTGAAAAAAAATTGTTCTGCGACCACAAGGTACTTGGGAAGTGTTAGACACTATACTTATCTTGGGACCGGGTTTTCTTTATTTTTATTTCTGTAAGGATGGTGCCAATCTCTTCTCTCGAGATGCCTTGTCTTCTCTGGCCCTCCTCCACGGAGTCGGGTATCCATTACGCAGCTTCTTCATACGGGTGTAAAATTTACTGAGTTTTGTTTTGTTTTATTTTTGTCTGCAAAGTTTCTTATCTTCTCTTCCTCATCTTCAACATGTGTCATTAGATGACCGTGATGAAGACTATAACAAGTACGGTTCCCCTCTTGTTAGACAGCTTTAGGCAAGCTGGAAAATACTAGACGAGGAGATTTGAAGTATGCACTCAAGGGTAGTCTCGAAAACCAATCGCGACAAACTGTGCTCTGAGCCAACAGGAGAGAGAACAGACCTGCATAATCTGTGAAAAGAAACACGAAAAAAATATATCGAGAAGGAACAAAACTCCAAGTAACAAAGATTTAATCATAAAAGAGACACACTGACTGACTCATTGATTTAATTATTCACTCATATGCAGCTCGTTGCAACAACAACAACAACAACAACAACAACAACAGCTCATAATTTATGTTTCCGGCGGCCCGAGTCTCATGCAGGCTGCATCGGTGTGGATGGATGGGCTAAACTAACCTGCTGCGCACCTCCACTGACTTCCATCTGTCCATCTGTCAATAGTTGATTCTGTTTGTTTCGTGAACATTTACTCCGAAAATTAACCACAGAGTTCCACACGTATATGCCTGCTCAGGTGGGTCATGCGGTGCTTTCGAGGTATCAGCTGAACTTCTTAGGAAAATTATTTCCGAGACACCCTACTTTTTTTTCTTTGCTTTAGTGTCAATCTGCTGGTTTCACCATTTGTTTTTTACTTGACAAAAATGGACAAGTTACTTCCGTCAAAGGAGCATGCAAACTAGAAACAGCAGCTTTTCAATGAAGTTAAAACGCGCACTGAAATTAGGGGATCTAATTTGGCTTACGATTTGGCTTACGAATAAATAATGGGGCTAAAAACATAATTATCAAGCTGTGCAAAGGTATGCCTACTGGACTTTTCGTTCAATAGAGGGGAACAGTTACTCTCGTCCTGGCCATATATGATCTTGCGAGGCAGTGGTCTCTGACCTAGGCTGGAGGACGGGAGATTGGGGTCAGCGGCCTTCTCCAGGGAAAGTTAGTTCCAGTCTGAGGGACGATAAACTCTCGAGTAGATCAATGCTCTAGTCATTGATGCATAGAAGAAAAAAAAACGGAGAAAAAGGACGAAAAAGTGTCGACTGTTTTCAGCTAGTGAAATTATTCTTTATTCTCGCTTTATTTGGTTTGGCGAGAAAAAAATCTCGCGTTAATGAAAATTAAAACTAGATGTATTTGCATCCATGTAAATAAATGCATGCAATTATACATCTCTCTCTCTCTCCATGTGTGTGTGTGTGTGTGTGTGTGTGTGTGTATTTTGATGTAGGTATTAACTCGGACACAGAGTGGAACTGAAAATAGTAGGAAGTCTGGAAGTCAGGCCCTGCACCGATTGAGGACAATTGACTGTCAATAAATAAGCAGCCACGAAGCGTAATTTGTGTAGATGGGTCGTCATGGAAACTAACATTTCGTGGTGACTGATAGTGAACACTGCTCTTAGTGTATGAGACTGGATAGAATGGTCTTTGGCTATTGCACTAAGGTCATTCTGGAAACTTTAGCAGGGTGTGTAGCCGATGATCATCTCTCTGCTGATTCTAGAAACTATAAGCATGGCCGGTCTGGTCACGTCGAGATTGACAGAGGATGAACTCACCAGTATAAAAATAAGAATAGACAAGCAGGACCTGCTCGGCAAATTTTGTCCGCTGTTGCGTCCATTCAGTCCACACCACGACTAGGTCAAGAGACTGAACTTCTTTACGGAATTTAAGCACTTTACCCGCTTATTATCCTTATCTTTATCTTGTAACTAGCACTTGTTTTGTCTATTTTTGTATCTGAGCACGCTTCCTGAATATAACTGCCCACTGGGATTAATAAAGTTGGTCGTTGTCATTGAGATTGTCAAACATTGTAAACTCAAAGACTTTATGAGTGTCTGGTTCACCATAGTTTTAGGTCTGCATGACTTGTCTCTTTACCAGAGGCAAGAGAAGTAACTGGGAAAGGTCAAGTCAAAAATGTCTGCAAGGTCTTGTTTTCAGTTGCTTCTTATTCTTCTTAATAGAGAGCTTTCATATTCTCAATTCTCAGAGTTGAAGGAATTGCTGGGAGAGAGAGAGAGATTCTGTTAAAGGAAGAGAGGAGAGAGAGAGAGTGTGTTAATGTGCATGTTTGTATGTATGTATATGTGTGAGTGAGTGAGCGGTATGTAAATGTGAGAAAGCATATATATATATGCTAATTTGTGTGCGTGTGTGTGTGTGTGTGTGCACGTGTGTGAGTGTTTTAATGAGAGAAAGAGAGTGTGTTAATGTGTGTGTATAAGAGAGAGAGAGAGAGTGTGTGTGTGTGTGTGTGTGTGTGTGTGTGTGTCAGACAGTCAGACAGACACAGATAATCATGTATGTTTACGATCATGTTCTCCTTAAATGTTATCTCCTTGCCTCCTTCTAAAAACAGGCGCATTACGGGCAGTCGGTCGCCATTTTTCTCTTCCTCGTCTAAGTTGATTATGTCGTCTGCTTCTGAACGGCTTCCATCGTGCTACAACCGTAAACCGGTCTGACGCATGCGCACTCAGAATAGTCACTGCCCAAGACGCATTCAGAACATCCCAGACGTGCAGACATTCATTACGGCAAAAGCATGGTCACAGTGTTGTATCTGGGATAAGCTAGGATACAGCAGGAATATTGAAAGCTTAGGACAGATCTGTTCGACCAGCGTTTCTTACTGCGTAGAAACGTGCATGAATCACGTGAAGAAAATTTGCCAAGACGGTCTGAAATAGTAGAATAGGCGTGGGGAGCTTGAAAACGTTAACGAGTTTAGGTCAGAGGTCACATATCCTAAGACATTGCTTAATAAGACCCACAAATGAAAAGTGACATACTGACTTAATGCGCAATTGCAAGTCCTCACATGACAGTTGAGTAGCATATAATCAATGGTGTTCTTACAACACCCAAGAGTGTCATCCGAGGTTCTGCAAATTATCATAATTTTATCTGAGGATCCAGATAAACCCCTTGTGTTTTATGGATGAAAAATATTGTTATTGGCCGTACAATCCGAGATGTTGAGCAAGAAAGTTTGTTTAAAAATAGGCATCTAGAATCTAGATCCATCTTGTGTTTAGCCCAGCCATCCACACCTACGCCGTCTACATAAGAACGATAAGCACAGGGGTTATCAAGAAACAAAACCAGTTCTGATGACTTTAATGGATTACCGCTAGAAAGAAAAATATTTGATATTATTTAATGCAGAATATTCACTGGTGGAAATACAAATGTTTGACGTTTATTGAAGACAAAACATTAACCAGTCGAAAGACAGATGTTCAGAGCAATGATCTGTAGAAACGCTGATGTCTGCCGTTGAGTGGTGACAGACTGAGGCTACAAAATTAGGTAAAAGACTTCTTAACGACATCCTCTTTCGAGGAAAGTAAAATGGTAGATCCGTCTTTTTAAAATAATCAAATAATCTGAAAGAATTTTGTTACAACATTCAATAATCTTAAAAACACTATATACAAATCCCATTGGTCGCCAAAAGCCTTAGTTAATTTTCGCAAACTGTTTACACGTCCGGCTGACTGATCGAACTGGAATTTATTATTCTGAAAAATAAGCTAAGAGCTTACACAGCCCTACAACCTTAATTTGATAACAGTTGATTATATCGTGAAATACAAGCTTGCAAGACTAGCTCCAAATATTTGTTTTAAATATTCAGATTTTTTATGCAACATGTACTAATGTAACCGTAGCTTAAAGGTCTGCTTAAGCTTTATTCTGTCACTGGACTGAGCTTAATCAAGTTCTGTTTCTCCAAAATGTAAGTGAATAACTCCCCTTCGTTCTCAAAATAGATGTCTGCAAATATCATCATGCACAGAAAACGGTCAAACTTTTGTCACCACTGAACAAAATACTTAGTCCCAGCTTTTCAAGGCTGAAGCCTTAACCACTTTAGCTTATTCATGTGATATCCTAATGCCCGGCCTCTGACCACTTTAGCTTATCCAAGTGATATCCTAATGTCAGGGCTCTGACCACTTTAGCTTATCCATGTGATATCCTAATGTCAGGGCTCTGACTTTAGTGTTTTAGAGTATGGTGGTGTTTGTAGACGTG
The DNA here is from genome assembly GCA_004794655.1 of Marisa cornuarietis. Lineage (NCBI taxonomy): Eukaryota > Metazoa > Mollusca > Gastropoda > Architaenioglossa > Ampullariidae > Marisa > Marisa cornuarietis. The sequence goes on from SMMW01000001.1 coordinate 18,907,696, forward strand.
TTTCTCGAGACCGGCGGCATGTTATTTATCCACTTTTGCAGAAACATTGTCTTGTACTGGGTTCTGTCCAGTCATCAGAAAAAGGTTTTGTAGTATAGCAGTCATTTAAGACTGACGTGCGAGATGTACTGCAATGTAATGAACTCCTGAGCTTTGTCTTTCTTTTTCTTAAGCACGCACGCACGCACACATCCTTATAAAATGTTACTACTTTACATAGATGCCTGTCATCCTGGTCCACCGCAGTGCAAGGCGACAAGTGTTTGCCAGAGTTAATACCATTTGCTGCAGAAATAGAAAGTTTACAGAGCCACCATGCAAATGGATTTCTCTCCCTCTTCCCGATACTTTAGAACGTGCACGGATTTTTCAAGCAGATTTATCCGTCCCTTGATGTCCGAGTGCGCCCTCGAGAAACAAGTTTGTCTTCTTCAACAGATCAGAGCGAGCCCTAGCGATCGAAGATGAAAAAGAGAGTAGGGCCCTGGACAAATCACAGCCAGTTACTCAACGTTTCCACTCAACGCAGTCGCCTCCCTGTAAGGCGAAACCCAGCTCGCGTCTGATGGCCTCCCTTGGGAGGCTAGAGAGTCGCTAATTCATTTTTCTCTGTACTGTCAGTTGCAGCCAAGTTTTCAACAAAACGTAATGGCCACAAAAGACATGGTCTAGGCAAGGAATGTAAATCGAATTACCCTGGGCGTTATCTGCATTTTGCAACGAAGTGCGAAATTTTTAAGTTGGCTCGAACATAAAAATGTGAGAGAAGAATAAGAAGAGAGATATTTAAAAATTTGTTTTAAAGGCTATTGCCCTACAAAAAAGGAAGTAAACTCTCTAGTTATGAAACCATATTATAATTACACTTACTATTAACATTATCATGTTTTGTGCATATATGTTAGAAAAAGAGGGAGAGAGAATTAAAAGGATGTGTAAAGAAATTGTAGTCAATGCACTCCTTTTATTTTTACCCACATTTCATTGCGGTTCGTGTTTGAGATCATGGTCGTGACCCTTGAACTATGTACACTCGTTTTAAAAACTCTGGACAAAGAGCATACTTTTTAATACAATATTTGCGTATTTTATTTAGTAAATTTTCCCGTCATGGGGAAGTGGGAAATGGAAGGAAAGGGGTAAGACTGACGACGCGGCTGACACAGTGGTTTCCTCTTGAGTATAGTAAGTATGATTAAAGTAGACATTAGGAATTATCGACAATATCTCTCAAGGCTATTCGCTAGGAAAATAAAACTGTTGGATCATTGTATTTTAATTGGAGTTCTTCCTTCCGACAGTCATAGCGCCACACAAGCTGTACAATTAATAACAGGTAAAAAGTGAGCAAGAAAATTGTTACACGAACAATAAAAATCGGTAATTTTATTCCACGTCTTATTCCGGTAAGAATGTATGTCCTTTTTCTTTTAGAACGCTTTTATTTTTCTGCACATGCATTAAGCCTAAACTGTCCCCGCCTTTTACACACATCAGCTGCTAGCACAGCAATGACACAACAGGAAGACTGCAGTCAGTAATACAAACAACCCTTTATTGATGTCTGAAGAAGTTTTACTCCAGTCAAACAAGCCTCACTTAGTTTTGGTCACACTATAGCACAAGCTGCGAAGTTGTTGCCAGCGTCCTTTTGCATATTCCCCGACATCAGCTGAGCTTAGTTCAGACGCTGTATTCTGCAAACATTTCTGTACTATCGGTCCCAACATCTAGTGTCCTACGTATCGAAGATATATGTAGAAATAAAATTAACATCTTATAGGAAATAAGTTTATTTTAAAAAGTAAGGAGGGATGGAGGATACAGGGGATGCCGATAAAGGAATCAATATGGAAATTCACGAGCTTTCATTGAATTTCACTAAAAATGCTAAGATAAGGGAAGAGAGAAAGATGGACTGGATCTATGGACTGTGAATGCTTACCCCAACGGACATTATTTTGCTGTTGACAATTTTCGTGAGAAAAAAAACCATAACCGAGCCAAATCATCACTAAATTTATTGCTACAGAAATAATAGCAACAACACTAATAACGTCTCAATTTAAAAAAAAATGATGGTAACTAAAAAAGAGTTCAGAAAAATTTAAAGGAGAGTAAAAAAATAACAGAAATAAATTCGCATTAAAAAAAAAACTAACATAAACCATCATATAGGACGTTTTGCTTCTACAACTTATCAGATAGTGTCAAATGTAGTTCAATAAAGCTGCGATAATATTTACAAACGATGTTGAAGTTAAGAAATACAGAACCTGATACCATAAAAGGTTTTAATTATTGTTACTGCCCTCACTGAGTTAAGAAAGCAAATATATTACACACATCTTAAAGGAACCAGACAAAAATCTTTTAAAAAATGATTTTTTAAACTATCGCTTGGTGTAGCAGATGAATTTTATGATTTTTCGATGACAATCTTGCGAATCCAGCATCTTCCGAATATTCACAGTTCACGATGATGCAAATGTGAAAAGTCCAATGTTATCCAAACACTTTTACTACAGTAAAAATAAAAGACCTCGAATTTAACACAGATGAAGTTTATATGAACAAACTCTGACTTTTAAAAGACACTAATCTATACAAACTGTCCTCTGACCATTACGTGCGTTATTACTATCTTGGTGCATATAAGCGGAAAGCACTAATGGTGTCTCACTTTAGCACACGTGCTGTTTGTATGACATCACTAAAATAACAGATTCATCCATTTTTTTATTTGGCTAATCCATGTTCCCTTTTATTACAGTGAATTCTTTTCACCCTGCTGCTAGAATCTGTTGTGTTTTGCTTCAATTATGGTAGCCAACAAAATTAGATAATACCAGTCTGACGGACAATGTGGAAAACAAACTTAAAATAACAATTGAATCCTCTCGTTTCTATGGATACTGGAATGCGGCGGGGGAAAATCGCCAACGGCTTCCCTTCGACAGACATTGTTTTAATAAGTGGTTCAATCATGAATTGTCATACAACAAAAAGGCAGATATAAATAGTGTTTACAGTGATAATGTTAATGTACATAAAACGTTCCGTAAGAATGCAATGCAGGCAAAACGAATTTTTCTCGTAGGAATGACCAGATAAGTATCCCGCAAGAACACTTAAAACCCAGCTCGAAAAACAACAAATCAGGTCGGAGCATGGATGAATGCTAGGCACAATTACAGCTCATTCCATTTATCTCATAATATACACCTGGTAACAATATTAACAACAACATTCGTACTCCTGAAAATCTTACAAGCGCAATGTAGATATTTGTATATTTCCGGTTGCCTTCAATGAAAACACAGAATACGACAGTCATTTGTTTTCTGCGTTTCTGGTACCTGGCAACGCTCGTCTCGTGGAAAATGACTGGCGCTGACGAAAATTAAATATTAACCGCTTGACAGCTGGTTAGGGAGATGACCAAACCATCCGTTGTAACTGGCTTTGTAGGTTTTTTTCCATTCCCTATGCATGCTGTAAAATTGCAAAAATAAAATCCTTTGCAATGCTGGCATTTAAAAATCACATTACAATGCAAAAGTTGCTGTTGCCAATCATCGTCTTCAAGCTGTAGGAGGCAACAGCGTACATATTCTTCGGTAACGAAGGAGAGCAGGTCATTGTCAAGAAGCCCTCTCAGGTAAATAATACATAAGTATGCAAGCCTTTAGAGGCCAATAAGACATACTACTGCAAGAGCTTCCACAGCTGACAATGGTCCGCTTGATGGTTAATGCACATCTACGGGCCGCACGATGCAGCTACATTCTGTTTGTTAACCTCAAAGGGCAAAGGGTTGCCTGGGCAACGCCAGACGCTCAGTTGTAGCAAATGATATAAAACCACGAGCCCTTGTCTGTGTTATTTGCTGTGAGATCACGTGATTCTAAATGTGACAGCGACACCAGTTAGAAATCAGCCCCAAACGGGTGCCTTGGTTCATTTAGCGTATGCAGCTTCTTGGTCATCCTATTCAAGAAGTTTATATATATATATTTTTTATTAATTTGTGTGGAGAGTTTTTTTCCCCGCGTGTTGATAGTTGCTGCGAGCACACGAATAAACCGCTGATTACTCTCGAAAGATAAGCTCGGCAAACGACGTTTCTCCTTCCCGCCATCTTGTCTTCTAGTCACACGCCTAGGGCTCCTGTTTTACATTTCGAAGGGCATCATCGATACTACGAAGATTCCGCCTCAGCAATCTAGCAGTGAGCCTTTTTTTTCTCTATCTTGACACGAACTGTGTCATTGACATCCCGGAGATGCGCGTGGTAGCAGAAAGACATTTTGTCATTTCCAGACCTTCTGTGTTTATACTTCAATGCTGGCGATGGCATCCTGCTAATTCTGACGGCAGCTGGCTCTGATGTCGTTGGTAAGTTCCCCAAACGTGGGGGTTGGATGGGAGGAACAGAGAGGGAAATTAAATTACACGACCTGATTGGTTAGCCAGCTTTGTACAACGATGGCATCAACAATTTCTAGTCGTGTTAAAACTGCAGCTGTAATCTCTTACAGGAAATGAACTGTTCGTAACAAACACTTGATACAGAAATCTCTCATAAAATTAGACATCAGGTCTATTTACTCTTACAAACAGGTTGCAAGATCAGATTTTGAGAAATACGCATGTTGGAACATCGCATCGGTTATTACAATACAGCTGTCAGGATCTGCTGAGTCAACCACCTCATCGTCATCGGAGCGATCGTCGTCCCCTTCACAAACACAGTCGATGAGCAAACAGTCAATAATGTTGCTGCAGCAATGACTGTTATTTTTAGCCACGACAGCACGTGTTTTACTAAACGCGAGTGGGTGCGTGCAGATTCTGCATGAAAACCAGCCACAGCTACCCAGCCTATTGCCAAATATACTTTGTGCAACTTGTAGCTCACCACATCGATCGTTTCATACAGTAGAAACTAACTTACATTTCTTATTCCGTTCGCCCGTGATCGAATCCAGCAAAGCGATGCCTAATCCAAATGGAAATTCGAATCAGTGTCACTTAGGCTTTCGTTCACATGGAATAAGAGCTGAATGCAAAAATAAAAATTATATGTTGGCTTGTTGAAATTGTCGCATCCGGCAAGTTCGTCTTGCAGTGGGATACGGTTAAATGGCACGTTCTGGTGACATTTTCCAAATGACGCCATCCGTTACTCCTTCCACGACTGGTGGCGAAAGGGGACGGCTGTAGCAAGGGAGACAATGCAGAAATCGGGCATCAAACACTCTGCGTGGCCCGAACAACCACCTCTGAAGAAATAAGTCAGAGACTACATCGACACCAGTCTACCTGTCTACCTATTGATTTATCCTCATACACCGGGATCGTACTCGTCCTGCCCCAGTTTTCGGTTGAGGATGGCTAATGGTCCCACCCCGCCCTGGAAGCCGCCGTTGTTGTTGTTGGCCCGCCCGCTCTGCGCTGTCTCCCAGAGCTGCTTCTGCATCATGGCCAGAGAGATCTTGTTGGCCTGCAGGAAGTCCTTCATGGAGATCATCTCGCCGGAGTTACGGCGGTATTCTGAGTCCGAGTCACCATCAGGGTCTGTGACGGTGACAGCGGGCGTCTTGCCCCCACGGTGCACGTGCCCCGGAGTGATGGCGTTACGGCGAGTCATGGGGGGCTTGCGAACGGAGCAGTCACAGTTGAGGCGCCGCAGCAGCCAGTTGAGGACCTGCTTGATGACGATGGAGGTGACGTTAAAGAGGCTGTACACGCAGCAGCAGCCCAGGACGATGAAGAGGAAGTTCCCTAGGCGGTACAGATGCATGTGGCTGTAGGAGCTCTTCTGGCTCACCACATAGTCCCCGAAGCCGATAGTAGCAAAGGTGACAAAGCAGAAGTAGATGGCCTCCAGGTAAGTCCACTCCTCTACAGGGTAGTACATGGAGGAAGCGCACACGGCCACTACCATGGCCCCCAACAGTAGAATGAGCATGACCCAGTACACGGAAGGCTTCCACGAATCCAGCTGGTCGTCCTCGGAGACCTGCGAGGACCTGCGGCCACCGGCGTCCTTGACCTCGTTGATCAGCCCTTTACGCTTGAGGTCGCGTTCATGAATGGCACGTAGGATAAAGGCCAGGAAAGTAATGATTCGCTCCAGGAACAGGTTAAAGAAGAGGATGGCGCCGGCGCATCCGAAGAAGCCATAGAAGATGAGGATGATCTTCCCGGGAGCTGTCCGAGGTGTGGTCATGCCAAACCCTGGAACGGAAAGAATCGAATGTTAGAATGCTGGAATGAGGCGGAAGACTCCTGGAATCAAGCAGAAGATGCCTTGAAATAAACGCTGGTCTCCTGAATGAAGGGGGAGGGACTCCTGGAATCGGGTATTAGAGTCTAGAGTATTGGGTGTTCAGAATCGGAGAGTTCTCGAATTCATGACCCGAACAGAAATTACTGCGAGTAAGTTTAAGACTAGCATGGGATCACAAGCAGGTGTAAAGCGCCATATACTTCATGTAGGAATTCTATCACATGATACATGCATAGACTCCCACTTTCCTGGTGAACCCTGACCCCATTTTCCTGACCATTAATTTTTAACAACCAAATAACTCACTCTTTCTGATCTTCACAATTTCGCTAATTTAAAAAAAGTCTTTATGTCTTCTTCGCTTACTTAAGCTGAGGCCTTCAAAAGAGGCCTTGTGCTTTTATGTCTTTCATTTTTTCTGAATTTTGTTTCTCATGACACGGGCTCTTACACGCTAGAGCGCACACATACACACGCACGCACGAACACATTCACACATTATCTCTCACACACACAATCATACGTAGAGGCACGCAGGCACGCATGCACGAACACACACATTTTCTCTCTCTCTCTCTGTCACACGCATTTATACGCAGAGGTACACATACACACACCTATACATAGAAAGCTTTAGAGAGACTCGTTCTCTCTCACTCATAATAAACACACACACACACGCACACACACAATTTATCTATCTATATATATATAAAGAGAGAGACACACTCACACACACACACACTTATATCTACACCATACAGAAAGAAGGAGAGACAAACATAAGCACGTTTATGCAAATTTGGAGGATGGTCATGCATTTATATAGTGCGCAAACAGACAATTTATACATAACACGAAGTACAGATACCAAAAAACAGACATTATTAGCTATGCAGACCAGAACAAAACCAGCAGACATAAAAAACTGTTATTCACCCCACTTACCCCAAGAAAAAGAAATTACGAAGCTATAGTTTCGAGTTATTTATTTTCTCAAAACCTAAACGTATATATATATATTAATGTGGAGAAAGCAGTCGCCGTTGTGTCTAGCATTATGTTGGCATAGCCTGTTGTTATTTTAAAGTGAAGCTAACTCGTACTGCATAAGGACAAACAAGGTATCTGACCCCAGGGTTGAAAAGCACACTTTCCACCCTGTTGAACTTCAAGGGAATTAACTGCCTAACTAATAGCCTCCCCTAGACAGCTCGTCAAGAACTACATCAAGGGAGGTAAGTGTCCAGCGAGCCGCGGCGTCTGGGGCTGAAGAGCCTGTGGAGCAAAAAGTCCTCAAACTCGATCCATCAGCGCGCGCGGGACCAGAGGCGTGCCATGTCGAGGTTCTTTGTTGTCAAGGTCGAGAGTTGGAGGTGTTGCTGGCTTCACCTCGTTTGCTCATTTGTCTCCCCTTTCTGCATTCACCAGGCTTGAAACTCAACACAAAGGCAAATCCCAGGAACATTGGTCTGCCGGCCCCAGAAATTTAGAAGTGGGTCGGATGGCGCTGGGTGTTTGCAGGGCCAGGAGCAGACGAGCTGCAAGGATTAATAGGCCCAGTTTAGGAGTGCGCCGTTCACTTCGTTAGAAAAGACCTAGTCATTGATTTTTCTTGGTCTTGGATCAAACCAGCCCCCGGATTTTTACCCCTTTCATCCCGTTTTAAGAGTCGTCCTGCAGTTTGATTGACCGGCTCTTAAAGTTCCTTTTGACTACTTGCCAAATAGTCTGGGAAGACCCACCTATGTAACAGACGATCCTTACCTCGCATAAGTAAAGCATTGGAGAGTACAAGATTGCCTGGTGTTGTTCAGTTGTCTGCCAGTCTGAGGTTGTAGCATAATGTATGTTTGGTCTCTATGTTCAGCAGTCTTTGTGTGGGCATGATAACCGTGATGACATCGAGGCGCGAAGTAAAAATATCTTACCACCCATCAAAGATAATTATTACCAGAGTTTAAAATACGTGACCTCATCAGAAAGGGAGAGAGAATGGGAACAGAATCAAAGAATATCCGGATTAGTTGTCGTCTATTCTTATAATATTCAGAGTTCTGTATTTTTTCTAGGACCCCAATTTGAATACAATCTTCTGTGTCCGAAATAACATCTTTTAATTACTATAGACCATGCTCAGAACGTTTTCATGTGCTCATTAATATGTAAGCATACAATAAAACCAATTCACTTTAAAAGGTGTACTTTCCCTATCGCCGGCCGTAGTTCTTGTTAAAGACATCTTCGCAAAAGTTTTCTGTTCCCAGAAGTACTTCTGAGGTCAGAGCTGAATGACACTGCAGGTCAGTGGGTGGTACAGGTGATAAACATTCATTCTTCAGGGGTATTCCCAGAAATTTCTGGCACTTTCAAAGTTTTCTGTTTGTGCAAGCACATCTCACCAAATACTCGTCTGCCCAGTAACTTGACTTTGTATAAATTATCTCATTTCGAAGGAGCAAAGCTACAGTTTTTTTAAGAGAGTAGTATTTTAGAGAATATCGCAGTCACAGAGAGGGGAATTAGATACACAAAATATAGCACTGTGTATATCCATATGTAGCTAAAGTACATGTAAACTGTTAGCTAAACTGCGTACATCAGTGTGCTACAGCACTAGCATGCCGTGTAATTGTTGGAGAATACACTCGGACACACACAGACTCCACAGAGCACGCCTGCAAACACTGAGTTCCACACGTATTCTTTCAGACACCAAATCACTAACACCTGTACGTGGGCTCGAACGTTTCTAATAATCGGGTGAACGTAAATATATTCTTTACTAAATAACAAAAGAAAGGTTCATCACAAATATCCTACACTGAGTCTACTCAAAAACAAATGTATACAAGCAGTTTACATTAAAGTCTGTTTTTTTCTTCAAGTTCTCTCTTCTTCTGTTGTTAGGGGGGGGGGGTTGACACGGCAAACAGTTCCACTCCTACAGTCTTGTTCACTGGCGTTGATCATAGAGACAGCATACATCGACGAAACAACTCCGATAGTCTTAACGGTAGACAAATGATCAAGTCAATAATGATTCCCACAGTAGGTAAACGTAAAAGCGAGGAACCACACAGTCACTTATCAATGACAATCCACACAGTTAATACTTCTCCATACAGTTAATACTTCTCCACACAGTTAATATCTCTCTACACAGTTAATATTTCTCTGCACAGTTAATATTTCTCCACACAGTTAATATTTCTCCACACAGTTAATATTTCTCCACACAGATACTATCAATTCTAACCTCTTTCACAAATTCTTCCTTTTACCCGACTCTCACGTCTGCTTCTCTCTTCCAATTTCTAAATAACGCCCCCTATATCAACATCCAATTCAGGGGTGACAATCCTTACTCATACAAGAAAATACACAAGGGCGACAACCTCGTTACACCAACGTTCAGGGGTGGTAACCCATGTTCCTAACAGTAATATACCACGTTGCCAGTCCTCTAGCTAACAAAAAGCCCATGTCAATTTAGATATCCACAACCATGTTTTATCATAATTTCTCTCTACGTTTTTATTGCCTTGTTTTCAATTAATGTAGCGTTTTTTTAAATTCTGCTACTTAGTCCGAGGGCTACATGTAAAAAAGGATAACTTTTGCTTATTCTGTTACCCTCGGCAACAAAGATTTGTCATTTGTCGTTTGTAGCTAAAGTTTATGTACGTGGGCTAGTGACTGTATGTGTGCTTCGCTTTCTGCCGGACAGCACTATCTTGACTTGGGTGTCTACAGAATTTCTGTTTCCCGAAAACAAGACATTTTTAAAGTGCTCACCAACTGATATCACCAAAACGAATTATTTAAGCCCCGTAACGACTGCTTGATTCACGCATTTATCGTTTTCCTTGTTGTGGGTGTTATTTTAATTGTTCCCTGAGTCATAATAAGGCTGTGTACTTGTAGCTAGCGAGTCACTGTGATTGCTTCCTCCCCAGAGATAAAAAGCTGATGTTATTGTTAGTGACCTTTCAAATTCTAAACGATCAAAGATACCATTCTTAGCGACAGCTTTGCTTGAAATGAAAACTGAGACAGATCAGGTGATGTTAAGGTGGCAGTGTTGTAGGAAGATGCTTGGCTTTGGAGGGGCAAGCTCTATGCTGACAATGAACGACGTACACATTCTTGCCTTCCCAGCATTTTATTTGTGGGGCAGCTGCCCCCATGCCCCCCCGGTTCCTACGCCACTGGGTGGGGACTCATTAGAAAGACAGAGGCTGTATGTGAGCAAATCAAGGACACCAAAATCTGCGCTTCGCCTTTGCCTGATCCAATGTAGCCTTCATTTTTTATAGGATTTTAAGTGGACTTACAGCGTGGGCGCGCGTGTTTGTGGGAATGTGTATATGTACGTGCATCTGAAAGAGTATATTTATTATTAAGATTGGCAAAACTTTTAGAAGAGAGAGCAACTCACGACCAGCATTATAAAGAGAGGTCGCAATCTGGGGAAAAAGGAGTCGAACATCGATCCACCTCAGACGAAGGCTGATGCCAGGAGAAAAGGCCACTCGTGCCAGGGGAAAGGTCAGCCGTGCCTGGACAAGGTAGAGGGGCCATTAGATCTGGGACAGGGTGGGTGGGGTGTGTGGAGGGTAGATGGTGGAGGTTGTGGGGGTGCAGCCAGAAGACCAGAATGAACACGAGAGCTGCTTCTTCAGCGTAACCCGTGACCCTTCGCTGGTGATGGCCAGATAGAAGGATCAGACGTCATAATGCCGAACGAAATCCAATGGGCGGAGTAATTTGCCGAGGAGCAAAACCTGCCCTGGAGACTTTCTTTTACTTTTAGCATTTTTAACACAAAAATGCATTTTACTTTTGCATATGTTTCTTTATTTACAGGACAGGAAACTTAAATCTGCAGACCAGGCTAGATGGCACCGAAAACAGATGGTGGCTGTTGAGGAAAGTGATGTCCCCGGTGCCTAACTAGCTAGAGAGCGACTACTTTGCATATCTTTTCCTCTTCACCCGTAGAACTGCGTCATGCTTTGTGTTTACTGTTGATCTGTACTTCTGTTACGTCACTTGCTTTCTTTTGTATTGTTCTTCATGGGCTGTGCTACGATACTACTTTTGTGGACAAGCGGTCTCTACTGACAAACTGCGCCATTTTGCCACTGCTCATGGATCTGTGTGTCAGCAGCTTAGATGATCTCTCTGATCGCTTTTCTGTAACCACTCCCTGAAGTTTCTCGACTATTGATGCAACTGTTATTCCATTCATGTGGTCTGCAGTCCCACGTCTCTGTCGCCATTGTAACAAACATTACCCCTTGGAGTCTGGAGCTGGGGCGCCCTATGATTGTTTTCTATTTTCTGTCGGTTCCATGCGATAGCTCAAACTCATCTTCATCTTCCCCCCTCCACTCGCAGTGTGTCTCAGTCCTTTTTATGCTGAGCTGCCCCAACATGCTTTGTGAGCAGGTTTTACTGTCTTGTGTTTATGGCTGTTTATTAAAGTGTCCCTGCCCGTTTGTTTGCAGACATCCGTACAAGTGATTTTCTCGTATAATAATAATAATAATAATAATAATAATAATAATAATAATGAAGATTTTGTAAGGCGCACTGTACTTTTTGTTAATTAAGGAAATGGGCTGTACAAATTCCCTCTAATTATTTATTATTAAAAATTTTTCACGTGGAATCTGCTTATGCTCTGTGTCTGACGCGTTTGTCAGTCGGTTTCTACAGGTGATCACCATCCTCTCCCTGTAAGGTGATAAACCAAGCTGCAGCCAATGTTTTGGTCTGCTTCATTCTGGAAACTCAATACGTTACGAGATTCAGTCATATATTATCGAATCTCTGACATTTTCAGCAAACTTCTACTGAAAATGCAACGATTTAAGACATAGCAAATGGGGCGATATGGCAAAATATGTCCCTTTAAGATGCCCCTTACCCGCCGTTCTTAACCGGACAGATATTCGTTGTCATCGTTTCCGTGGCGATGAAAACTAGCGAGAACCACGGCAATGACTAAGCGAGATGCAAAGTTCATTGCCCACAGTCACTGTCGCCTGCTAGTCTACGGCTTTCCTTCATTCCCCCTCCTCAACCCCTGCTTCTCTATTCTGCACGAAGCCCAAGCTGACTGTGATGTGTGAGTTGCTTTCAAAAGCTGAGCTGGTCAGTCTAGTTTATGAACAATTCATTGGTCCCCAGGCAATGCTGGTTGGCTACGATTATACGGGCGACCGTCTGACAGTTTACGACCAACGGGTCCTCTGTGAACTCGATCGATGTTTCTGGTAAGTATGGAGTCGTATTCTTCTTCCCATTTCCTTCCTTGTTCGTCAGAAACGTTTGCTTCCTAATTTGATGTGTACTCTGCCACCTATGTGTCTATCTGCTTTTAAACAACATACATTAAGAACGTGCACGGTTCTGCTTTGAAGACAGTGTCTGGACGGTCGCTGCACGTGATTTATTAGTGAACATTATAGTGAAATTTTTCTAAAGAGTGTTATAAGGCTTTTTTTTAACTTAATCCAAAATGATCCATAGACCGCTACGAAGCATATTAATAAAACTCTTTACGTTGATTGTAGAAGACTATACAGATTAATTGTCAAGCTCGTTTATTATTAGAAGCCTACGAACATTATTTCTGGAAAGCCGGAAGGTTCATACGAACACTGTCTTACTAAACGTTTATGAAGAATATTACTATAACTGTGAAATTTAGCAGTAGACGTACACGAAACATAGAAGTAGAACTCAAATGATAAAACCCATTGAGGGCTACATGTACAAGTCTACAGGTCGCCATGTCGACTAGCTGGACGTTGTGGAACGTCAATGACGTCAGCGTTGGAACTGGAGACTGACTACAGCTCACGTTCCTGACAGACAGGAAACTGACACGATGCGTGTGGGACATCCTGCCACAGAGCTAAAAGCTGCGGGCGGATGCAAACCTCTGAGAAGCTACTAAAATAAACATCTGCCATACTCTGCCCTTGAAATCATTGACTCCCTGGCGGCAAATTGTGTCCCCTTGCAGACAGCGGGAAGCTGCTTTTAGTTTTACACCAACTTGGACGACTAACCTGTTCTGTGCGTGCGCAAACAGCCGAACGCGCTTGCCAGTCTCAGCCGTTTTGTCTGCTCAGTCCTTCTGTCCAAATAAAAACCTACACCAAAACCTGAACCCTAATCCAAACTCTAGCCTAACTCTAAACCTACACAAACTGGAAAGCTATCTTAATTATAACTAAGGCTATAAAACAGACGCACAAGTTCTCTAGAACTACAACAAATAAGAAAAGATATCTACCAAAGGAGAAAGATCCATCAAAAAACGAACCTGCACCGTTAGTTTTTCAAACCATATATGTTACTTACTAAGCAATAGCAGCTTCGACAAATACAAACACCAGTGAAGCTATTTCAAGAACTGGGGCCAGTTGCACAACAAATTTCTAATTTTAAACACTTTTAAGCCTTAAATCTATTTAGATGATTAGTTTAAAGTGCACACCAAAATTTTAGAAGTTTTAAAACTAAAACTGCTTTAAGTAAGATAAAGTTGTTGAAGTCTGACTTTCCGTCCTGTCAGTACAATTTTTTGTATGTTTTTCTGCAATGCATCTAAATGGCTTAGAAGGGATGTTGCTTCTTTAGAACAGTTTTAAGGTTTAGAAACGTGTTGTGCAACTGGACCCTGGATTTTAATTGAGCATAATACAAGGACAAATTAAAAGGTGTAAATACGCTTTGCAGAAGTCAGTGTGAATAAAAAAAAACGGTAGTAGGTCCACTGGTACTGCAACTTATTGTGACCCCACGCCATTCTTCTCAAGTGCCAAAACTCTGCGGCTGATTGTGATAGGGTCCACCCTCCTCCCCTTCTCTCTTTCCCTCTCTGTGGAATGTACCGGCAAATGACTATAAGTGGTTCATCGTTCATCAAGAGCACGGCGAAATTTACCCCTCCTTTTCCACCCTCTTTAATCCTTTACTCAGCGTCTAGACGTTTTCTCGTTCACCTGTCCGAGTGAGCCATAAGACCTCTGCTCCGAAGTCGCGTGCGTGCCAAAGGAATTTTAATATGCCCTGATTTTATGTCTCCCTTGAGAAAGAGACAGAAATAGTCTCTTGCCAGTTGTGAAAATCACGCAACTACCGGTTAAAAATATCATGCCTGGGGAATCGCAATATTTCATCACAATCCGGGTCTCTGTTCTAGTTAGGAGATGCACAGTAGAAAAAAAAAACGGTTAAAAGAGATAAAAGAGACGGTAGTAAAACACAAACACAAGCAAAGAGGCAGCCTCCAGGCTCAAATTATTTCATGAATTACTTATAAAATGAAGATCCCTTGTAAAAAAAAAAATAAATAAAACGAAGCTATTTTCCACGTCGGCAAACCATGCACTTATAAAACGAAGTAAACAAGGATGATTATAAAAAAAAACCGACAAGCAAATTGACCGACAGACGGGGGGGGGGGAAGAGAGAGAAATGAAGAGAGACAGTTCAAATAAAACATAATCAAAGCCCATGTAAAAAACTGAACAGTTGTCAGGGTTACGCGCCCCTGTTGGCAGATCAAACAGAGCGCGCGAACACGTGAGACGAGCGCATTAATCAACGACGTTTCGGCATGTATGTGCACAGACGAGGGCACTTTGCCGCGCAGGCACACACGCAAATTACAAGAGACGCACTTGAGGTTTCCCTTGTCCTCTAACTGAAGTATCCCTGCACACTCTGCGGAACCTTTCGGTCTTTAACATTTGGTTTCTTGAGTGACGAGCCCTATTAAAGAGCCGCGGGACAGATATCTTTTGTGATTCGTTACTGCAGAGTGATTACAAAAATACAGATGAGATGATATGGTGAGGACTGACGATTTTCGAAGCAGATTTCGTTGAAAAAAGAAGTTTCATGGACATGCCGTGTTGTCTGGCACCAACAGAAGCAGAAGTCAGGCGCCTGGACCTGTGTAACCTCATCCCTACCCTGTCGAGGCGCTGAAGGGTGGATTAGCGTAGAACTTTGCCTTCACGCGGCTATATGGTGATTGGGGTGAGCAGCGTGACACTCGTCCTTGAAGTGTTGTAATCGTTGCTAGTAGATTATTCTTTCTCGATTCTTTTCTTTCATCCTCCATCTCTCTGTCTCTCTTTCACTGTAGCTCTTGTTGGGTGAGAGGTGTATACATTAACAAACGGATTGATTATAATATAAGTTTATGTATGAATGTATGCATTCATCTTATTGTAAGTACGATGCTTTACTATAATGTATGTATTTATCTTATGTACCATAATGCAAAAATGCATCAAACTGCTTAATGTGCGGTAAACCACTCCACAACTGGTCCTATGCCTTTCAATACCTTTTAAAAGCCTTTGGCCAGTTGCACAACACGTTTCTAAACCTTAAAACTGTTCTAAAGAAGCAAAATCTCTTAGACATTTTGATGCATTGCAGAAGAACAAACAAAAAATTATGCTGACAGGACGGAAAGTCAGACTTAAACAACTTTTTATCTTACTTAAAGCAGTTTTAGTTTTGAAAATTCTAAAATTGTGGTGTGCACTTTAAACTAATTATCTAAAAGTGTTTAAAATTAGAAATGTGTTGTACAACTTGCCCCTTGTTTTTTATATCGTTTACTTTTGAAGATGGGTGGCTGGAGCGGACAAAAATGGGAAAACGTCTAGGGTGTGAAAAATTTTATGGAGAGAGGAAGTGAAAATGAAATAGCGGGTTTGTTATCGTTCTAATATCAGCTTTTTGTATTTTATTGTCGTGTTCTTGGTGTTGTTTTTCTTTGCAAGACATCTTCAACAAATGGAAAAGTAGAGATGAAGAGAAAGCGAGAGAAGCGGTGAGATCCAACCAGACAGACAGCAAGCCAGCCAACTACTGCGAGTCAACGTGTCTGGGATTGCTCCTGTCACGTCCCCTCCTCCCGTAAACAAAAGACTGGCCTCTCTTTTTCTATTGACACTTTCTCGGTCTATACAGGTCTGTGCAAGTGTCTTGTTCATGAGCATGGGTGTCTCGCTCAGCAAGTATTTGCATTACTCAAAGTGATGTGGACTCAGAGCGGGACAGATAATCTACATACAGAAATGTCTACACAAAACTCTTTACGTCGATGCAGGGATCATTAAGGACGTGACCCAGACTGCTTGGAACTGGGATTCCGAGTCCGCGGCTATAACTCGACTGAAATTTCCTCAGTACATCGACAACTATTAGCTTACTTTGAACAGGAAGGCTCACCAAGAAAAGTTTGTGATTTTTTTTTTTGTGTTAGACCATACGGGTTAAAGTGATATGCCAGACACAATTTAAACCACAATGTTTCAAAACCATTTTATAAAGAGATTAGCATGCCTGTGTTCTTGCTGTGTGTGTGACGCTGCCCTGTGACGTGGAGAACACGGCACGCTACACACCCACATTTTGTCGTCATCTTATTTTGACGTCAGCGCCTTGAGCCGTCCACAGGCCCGGATTTGGCGCTATACAAGCCAACGTCATTATTTCATTATTATTTGCAGCCTCGCTTACAGATTTTCAATTGGGTTGAGCAAACTGTTACCGACTACTGGCTTCATGTGTTTCTTCGTCCCATTCGTCCTTCTATAGACATTATATTTGCATGTTACTTTGCGTGCGTCCGTGTACGTGTTTTTATTATTGTCCAGAGGTTTTTCTTGTGTGTGTGTGTGTGTGTGTGTGTGTGTGTGTGCGTGTGTGTGTGTGTGTGTGTGTGTGTGTGTGTGTGTGTGTGTGTGTGTGTGTGTGTGTGTGTGTGTAGTATTAATTTTTTTGATATATCTCTGTACCATTGTTTGTGGACATGTTTTAGTCTGTTTCACTTTGTCGGTTGAATGAATTTATGTCTTTGAATTTCTTTGTAAAGCGCATTGAACCTTCTCTAAAGAAGGGAAATGCGCTATAAAATTTTCCATTATTATTATTATTATTATTATTATTATTATATCCTGAATCTGTAGCCAGCTGTGGCCTGACTCAACGGTTCAAACTTTTACAGGTTATTCACAAGAAAGTTGATGTAAACTTCATCAAAACCGACAAACAATTTTTGAGATTTTTCAAAAAATGGCGTCCTGAGGAAAGACGAAAGTAGGACTCTGTTGTAAACAAGATAAAGATCTGAGAAGTGCTGATGAAGTGTAACAATGAGAAGGTTTTGTGAACTCTGACCTTGCAATATACCTCATCACAACCCTTTGATTTAGTGGTGAACACTGCTGCTTCTATCACAAGAACTGGACACGGAATAACTGAAGAAAGAAAGGTTAATATATTCCCAAGACCATGACATAATGTATTGCCAAGATAGTAAACGGTTATTGTTCATGCTGATATTAGAGATGCGCAGAGGGAGATCAGAGAGACAGAGAAACTCGAGAAGAGGCTGGTAGAGCATCAGAAATAGTGAACGTGTTTCCTCGGCAAAGAAAAAGAAGTTAAAGGAGAAGTTTGATAAATGTTGGTAATGAAATAAAAGAAAAGCGTAAGTACAGAAGAAAACGAGGAAAGGAGACAAAGACAAATAAGATGGAGAAATAGATTAGAGAGAGAGGAAGAGAACAAGTCTCAAAACTCTGCATAAAAATTCGGGAAATATATACACGAAATCTTTAAGCTTCTTCCACTTACATATATAACCGTTTCCTTAACATTCAAGACTGTGTTTATCTGAAAACTGATCCTTCACTTCGTCAATATTTGACTCAAATAACCTAACGCTTTGAAAATATTATTGCGCGCTTTGCACCGTTAGAAGAAAAGATCTACTTTCAGCCCTTCGACTAGTGTCTCGTTTACCTTTTAAAAAAAATCCTTCTCGAGAAGACTTTTCTGTCTGCAAACATTCTTCCATTTTCCACTTTCTTTTGTCACAGCCCGACGCACTCATTTTAAAGCAATATTAGCTTTTTAATAATTCAAACAGTTAAGAGGAGAAAATAAATGTTACACGGAAATGAAATAAGAGATGTTTTAGAGACGTTCCGTGATTGTGGAACTGTTTTCCGGAAGTGAGGGGTAGGTTTGGGGGTGGATGATAAAAAAAAAATAGTGTGAAGACCTTCACAAGGGTCAAGCCCTCCTCCTGGGCGTCTTACTAGTGTGATGGTCTAATAAAAAAATATCAAGAAGACTTGAGTGGGAGAGGGTGCTTGTGTGTCATGATGGAGATGACTTGGAAAGAAAGAAAGAAAGAAAGAAACAAAGAAAGAAAGAAAGAAAGAAAAAGAAAAGGGAGAAAGCGAGAAATTATGTTTCTTTTTTCCCCACTCTCTCTCTCTCTCTCTCTCAATTATTCATTCATAGAAAAAAGGGATAGAGATGTAAGAAAAAAACTGATGAGAAGAAAAGAAGGGAAAATGACAGAAAAAAAGCGTAGTGAAAGCTTCCAAGTGTTTTCCTTTCTCACCCTTAGTCTGTCTATCGCTCACAGAGAACGAAAGACGAAGTATGAAATATGATAATATGATTATCTGTTGCTCCCTGTTGCTTTGTGTTTATATATTTCTCAGTTTCCATCTGTCTCTCCCTCCTTCGGTTTCTCTGTTTTTCTCTAAGTAGGTGTGTGTGTGTGTGTGTGTGTGTGTGTGTGTGTGTGTGTGTGTGTGTGTGTGTGTGTGTGTGTGTGTGTGTGTGTGTGAGAGAGAGAGAAGATATAAATAATTGATGTTGAGATGGAGACATTACCATGACTTTGTTACTGCCGTATGAGAAGGTCGGAGGTTGTGGGGGTGGGGGTCACACGGGGTTGTTACCCTGCTGCTAGGCAAACACAGTCGTGTCCCCTATCAACCCGCCGTTGGAGTGGATTTATTGCAGCGGCGTCGTGCGGGTGCCAGACCCAGACCCGCCAGCTGACTGACAAACAACCAGCGCCGTCAAGGCGTCGACCTCCGTCTAGCAGCACGTGCAACGTGAGGTTAAGGTGTTGCCGCATTCTTCGCAACACGTGACAACGTGACGTTGACGATAACCTCGTTCGTGCAACTGTACCAGACATGGCGTCAAGATGCCGACCTCCATTCGCAGACTATGGGGTCGACGGCCTTCTGTGAGAACACTAAAAGAGACCCTACCTTAGACAGGGTCAGGTATGCCAGGCAGTTCTCCCATTTACCTGTAACATCTGTCAACTCTTGGGGGTTTGGATCCGTGAGACTCCATAGCAACGAGAGCCATTAGGTCTGGAATCATAGTATGGGAGTCTCTTGCAGCAGGAAAATGATGGCTTGTAATGATCTCTTGTAGAAGGTATAAAGGAAATGGTGGTTAGAACTTAAAAGGTTTCAGAGCCGGAAAATGTGAGATAATGTTTGACCAAAGTTTGGCGAAGTGTTAGAACAACACTTTGTCAAACTTTTGTCAAACCTTTATCAAACCTTTGTCAAACATTCATCCATATTTATCCAGTTGAAAACAGCTTTATGGCATTGGTGCAGCAGACTCTGAAACTGCGCTTGTTTTCGATGCTTCCCTTGACGTGGCCACAATATAAAATGAACACAGATACTTTACATATGCAGTTAGTTCGCTTCTTGAGGACAGTCCAGCAAGGCCATCGGGACTTTCAACAACGCCGGCTAACGTAGTTGTATCATAGTAGGAGTATTATAGCACGTCAGCAGCAGACCTTCAAGAGAGGAAAGTGTGGCCATGGAGACTTCTTTTGGAGCGTTAAACCTGCTGACTAAGGAACGAAGTAGAGAGGAAGAATTCAGATTTACTTTTGCATGCAGACCCTTTTAACCATTAATAACAAACAAATATATACTTTTCTTTAGAAAATATACTTTGATCGATCTTACAGCAAAGGGAGTTGCGGAACCGTCAAGCGTGTTTGCTTCCATTGATCGCCTGCAGCGAGAAATTTGATAGCCTCGTTCTCGAAGTCACGTATTTTTTGCATTAAGCAGACGGTCTCAGATTTCTCCAATTTTGTAAGTCCCGGATCTAGGCTCGAACTTCCTTCCTTCCACCTAAGGTTACTTCGAAAACAAACGGTATGTGTGTCCCCAAATGCTGCGAAGTAGATTTTCTTTTTTTTAATTGAAATGTTTTGACATAAGCAAGTCTCTTATTCTTAGCACAGGTCTTCTGAGTAAACGACTTCGGCATCATGGTGTGTGTGTGTGTGTGTGTGTGTGTGTGTGTGTGTGTGTGTGTGTGTGTGTGTGTGTGTGTGTGTGTGTGTGCGAGTGCATAGGTGTGTGTGTGTGTGTGTGTGTGTTCACGGCTGCCGTAAGCCCATGTCCATAAGTCCACTGGTCCAATTGCCTGATACAAAGGCAATGGGACTAGATGTGCTTCAGACTTCGTGGTCCATGGATATTATTGTCTCAAAAAGACGTGGGGGGAATTTCGCAATGGAGTCTAATGAAGAGATTCCCAGAGCTCTCTATTTTTGGACTGTACCGTGCAGGATTGATCTGTGTGTGCAACAGCACCGCTGTAGGATTGACGTGCATTTCACAGGCATCATGCATCCTTGCTTGGCGTCAGTAGGAAGGGGAGGAGTTGGGTTTTGTCAACCCTGAAAGGCTGATGGTAGCTGCACGCGCCCAGAATGCACACGCAAAAGCCCATGCATCATTCGGTGACAAGTTTACGAATGCATGCAGCGGACTGTGTACTCCAAGCCAAAGAAGATAGATAAACACACATGTGGACTTACAAACATCGAACTCAAGCATACAACCATCAATAACTTCCAGAGGAACAATAACACACACAGAACTGAGGCTCTTTCTGAAAAGGCTCCGTGATCTGTGGATTTAAAACAAACCTGGAACCTCGAGAAAGCAAAACCCCGGGTAGCTACAACAATCATCTTCCTGCCTTTTTATATAAAAGGCTTGCTAAAGGTTGGTAAGAATAATAAATATGCACTGATCAGTAAACCTCGGCAAGGAGGAGAACTTACAACACGGTTTCCAGACAGATCATTTGCACTGGCGCCATGAGGACAGAGTGATACATAGCCTTGTATGGATCATTTCCATTCAGATGCTGTAAATGCTGGAGAATACGAACAAAGATTGAAACGACTGACGCTAAATGCCATTAAATATCAGCAAAAGGGTTTACTGCCAAGTCTGAGGGCACTGTGGAACAACTACAAAGGACTGAACAGGAAAGCAGATAAGAAGCACAGAAGTGAACACTGGCACACGTGTAACGGACATGAACAGTGTACCTAAAGTTCCACATCTTACAATTCATGTAGATTATCTCTCCATAATGCTGTGTGGTCTATTTTCTCTTCATGGTGGCTGTGAAACCAGGTGTCGGGTCTCTTTTGAGAGCTGATTATTCTTGCGGAAGACGGGAGGGGGGGGGATTGGTATTTCACGCCGAATCAGCAACTAATATCACGGCCAAGCAGCCGAACCTTTACAACTCTTGCGGAGACTGTCCATTGTCCAACATGTACATCGAAACTCTAGAGAAATAAACACTTATTCTGTGATAAAGGCTGGCATCTTGCAGAACAACAGTTCTGGTTTTTATCTTCATCAAACAGTCCATATGATGTGTGTCTTAATGTTGTAATATGTTGCTTGCTATTTGACATCTTTATGTATGTCGCTGGACAAGGGAGAGAGAGAGAGAGAATGAGATTTTGTATATACTGTGCATATTATAGCCTAAAAATATACTCTCTAAATATCCTCCTCTGTTGTTTTCTGTACTGCGTGTTAATGGTCGGGGTAAGCATTCTATAAATAACCCTTCTTATTGTTAAGGCACTCTGTCTCTTTCCCTTCATTAATCTTTCTTCCTGCCTTTCTGTATATCTATCTAGTATCTATGGATATGTTTGGGGTAATGTTGTTGTCAACAAACCACCAGCACTGCCAGTCTGCATATCTGTCTAGTACTTATGGGTATGTTTGTGTTAATGCTGGTGTCAACAAACCAACTGCAGTCGTACGAAATGTAGCGCATACATTCATGTTCAGTACATAATAACAGTGAAGATAAAATAATATGTAAATATGAACAGTACACTGTGTTGGCACAAAAAAACACCGCCTACCGACACACTTACAAAATATTGTGTCGGTCTCTAATATAAGCAACTCATGGCTGTGATCAGAGCAGGTGAGACCTTTGTCCTTGTGACCCTTAATCTGCTCCCAATGGACCATGATGCTCTGTTCGCTGATGCCCTTTTTGGGATTAGCGGGGGATGGGAGGAGGGAAAGGGAGGGGCTATGAAGAGGAATCCCTGATGTCTCTATGTCACGCGACATAACAAAGAGTCAGCGATCGAAGAGATGAGCTATTTTTAGCAGGAAACGTGTCTGTCCCTCGGCATTTTTTGTAAGCTTCGTCATTTGGTTATTTCCGTAATGCCATGTGTATCTCACTCACTCCTTCCCTAACTCTCTCTCTCTCTCTCTCACACACACACACACACACACACACACACACACACACACACACACACACACACACACACACACACACACACAGAGAACCACCCACTCAAAGATCAGATGAGTTTTAAATAAACTTGAAAGTAGAGCTGATCTTTAAATAAAATGCTTGCTAATAACTGCTACCAGAAAGTGATGCCGGAGAGCAGAGTGCAGGGAGATAACTGAGTGGCCAGCAGCTCCGACAACTCGATGAGTGCGTCGGAGTGTCTTCAGACTACCTCCCTTCGCCGTGCACAGGAGGGATGGGAGGGAAGCTCCGGAAGCTAGCGAGAACCTGCTCCCCACTTCTCATCACAAGTTAATCGAACGATCAAAGGTGTCTTTTAAAAAAAAATCAGGTATATCACCTGTGATGTTTTGTATGGAGTTACCTATATGTACATTGATATGCAGTGTGTGTATGTGTGTATATGTATTTATCTGTGTTTTGTGTGTGTTGTCTGTGTGCGTTCTCAGTGCAGTTATAATGGAGTATGTTACACAAAAATGCTACACACTCTGTAGGCTCCTAGAAAGGCAAAAATATATATTTCCGAATCTCTAATATCGACTCTTTACGTTTGTTGCAAAATCACATAGCGGAAACATAGCGATCCAGAGATGACAATGTAGGCTGTGGATGATATTCAGTTCCAACGCCCCTTCAGACACGCTTTCCAAAAACAAACACTAAAGCATGCTCTTTCTCCCGAGAAAATAAATCGATTATTCCCAAGAAAAGAAAACGCTTTTCCTCTTGATATTTTTGTACTGGGCGCCCCTAGAAGAGAAGAGTCATAAAATATTCTTCCCGAGCATATCTACTTCCCTAACCTTCTTTGTTATTTCTGTTCGCCATCACTCATAGCGGCCGAACATTTCTAAACCGCTATTATCTCCCCCCCCTCCCTGTCTTCCCCTGTCGGGCAGGGAGGAACGGGACTATGGTGGTTGAAGCACGGCCTGGACACTAACAACTGGTTTCACGAGGCTCCACCTACAAACTTGTTTAAAAGATGCTGGCATGGCAACCGGAGGACTCGATCTCCGCGAGATTTTTCAGGACACTGTCGGGTATTATCAGTGCAACTTGCCAGTGGTCAGTACTGTTGGTTAGAGTCCCTGTATCTTGCCAGTAGAGTGCATTTTCGACGGTACATTTCGAGTGTAGCTTGCCAGTATTCCATTGATTTTATCCCCCCAAATCGAGAAACCTGTTGGGTATTGTCAATGGAGCTTGTCAGTATTTTGCATTGTCGGGTAATGTCAGTGTAGCTTTCGACATAAAAGGGTCTGAGGAAAAAGTCTTCTATTTATGTAGTTAAAAACTTAAAAAAAATAATTTTTTTAAGTCTATAGGGACAGAAACCTTTAAAACGATTCTACTGCGGTTTGTTTGAGTCTTGTGTCATCCGCTCCAACATTGTGTTCATCGGCATTTTCCGTATAATTCGTCGTTCGGTTATTTCCGTAAACGCCGGGAACACCGTCCGTCCGTCCGTCCGTCCGTCTCTCTCTCTCTCACACACACACACACACACACACACACACACACACACACACACACACACACACACACACACACACACACACACACGTTCTCTCTCTCTAAATCCACACGGCGTGCGTAGTATGCAGGACTAGATGCGGGAGCGGATGACACCGACCTCATTCATTTCTCAAGCTACCCTCTTCTAGCCAAGGGAAAATAGTCCACCTGCCTTGTGGGGCAGCTTGGGAAAGTTAAAGTTTAAGCAAGTAAACCCTTACAGAAAATTAAAGCGAAAGTACCTGCCAGGGCTCAGTGCCCCCGCGTTTATGAGCAGGCCGACCGATCGGCTGTGATTCAGACACAAGCGTGGAATGAGTTTCCTGGTACATAGGGAAGTGGTCGGAGCCATCAGCAACTGTACAACCATCTCCAGCAGGCTGATGTCCATGTGTGTCTCTGCCAGGCCTCACAATGCCACCATGCAATGCGCAGGAACGATGGGTAATTTAACGACAAAGACCTCAGACTCCTAGAGTTAGCTCAGAATTATCGACTCACTGTAATATCCTACATCCCCACATAAAATGGAGGATGGCAACTTAGATGGATTGGTCCATAACCAAATTGACTCTATCCTGGTGCCGAGACGCCTGACAAAGGCAGTGACCAAGGCTTAGTCAAGCTGTAGAGGATGAGCCGCTCAAACTTCCCCTGAATTCGTTTTGATTTCGGAGAAGCCTCAAGACCCAAACGTTTCAGGTGTTTTCAAGGACAAAGCTTGAGGTAAATTCGTGCTACTCAACTTGGTGAACTTCGATATAGATACCCTCGCTGAAAACATCAAAGAGAAGCTACTTTTAATAACAGCCCGAGAAGTGCCAGGGCGTCAAAGGAGGAAGAAATAACTCTAGGTCACCTAGATGTCTGTGACCAAAGAAGACCTTGAAGAGAGACAGGAAAAACAAACCCAAAGCAGCTTTCAAATACAAAGAACTGAATTGTGCCATCAGAAAGGAGAAGGTTAACTGGAATGAGGGCCATTGTCTGACTAAAGAGGATGTAATGGCGCTGGATGACAGTAAAAAGGCGTTATAAATACTGAAGACCTTCACCAAGACAGGTCAACATAAGGTTAACAAAAAGACACAGCAGACAATGCCAGAACTACAGAACAGTCAGCCTAATCAGTCACCCAAATCATGTTGAAAATAACAACTGCGTCAGCACCACAGAGGAGGAACCGCTAGGAGAAGAACAGGCTGGCTTTAGACCAGGCAGAAGCACAGTTGAGCAGATTTTCAACTGTAGCATACTGATAGAGATGGGTATTTCGCATCAGCGGGACCTCTATCAAAAGATCATATACAGAGTCTGACATGAGGGGATATGGCATGTGATGCAAAAATCCCGCATGGAAGATGGTCTCGTCCAAGTCATCGAAGCGCTGCATCACAACTCAACGAGCGCAGTACCACCAGATAACATGACTCTTACACGACAAAAGGAGTATGTAAAGGGTGCACACTATCACCTGTGCTATTCAACATCTTTTTAGAAAACATGCATGAAGGCCTCCACGACCATCACACTTCCATTCCCATCGGTGGAAGGCCGATTTGCACCTTACGCTTTGAAAACGACACCGATATGATAGCAGGCAGTGACAAAGAATGCAGGCCATTACCAACAGACTTACAGACACTTTGAAGGCATAGAGAATGAGAACCAGCAATAAAAAGAGTAAAGTCATGGTCATTGGCAGCGGCAAAGCAGAGATCTTCACGAGTACGGCTCACAAGGTACACAGCCACCCTCTCCAAGGACGGCAGCTCCACAGCTGATACCCGTATCAGGATCACGACAGCAACAGCGGCAATGGCCTGGGACAGCTACAACATCAGGTTTACTACTAATACAATCTGTACGAGTCCCCTATGGTACCAATCCTGCCTTATGGATGTGAAACGAGGACTATGCTTGCCGATACGGAGAAGAGACTCCAGGCATTCGAGAACAGGTGCAGGAAGAGGCTACTCCGGATCTCGTACAAAGAACACAGAGCCAATGAGTTTGTACGAAGCACGATCGCCAAACCCTTGGGACAGCATGAACCCCCTACTTGCAACATTTAAACGGCGTAAGCTGGTCTGGCTTGGCCATGAGACCCGGCACGACTCCTTGTTGAAGACTATCTTTCAAGGTACCTTACAAGTGTGGTGGAGGCCACGGTGCTACAGAAAGAAGGGGCTTAAAAGCGTGAAGAATGGAACTCATCCATCACCATTGCCCAAGACTGGTGTAAGAGGCGGGCCTTGCCAGCTACCACGTCGATACACGTGCTTCCCCAACGAAGGGTATTAATCAAGGGACGAATGACTGAATAATTGACTTCAGTCCTCAGAACACACTTCGTTCATATGGTCCACGTTCCTTTTCTGTCCTGCAATGAACTGCCACTCCATATTCACCGTAAACCTATATTTTCTCTTGTGAGTCGAGCGGTGAGCATGCTAAATGTGTGCTTTATACATTATGTATTATTATGTCCTCCTTATACATTATGTATTATCATTTTGTACCTTTCTCATGTTCGACACTCTGTCATTCTCCAATGCATACAGCATCGCTTGATTTTGTTATGTTTGCTGCCGCTGCTAGCACTTTTGATATGAATTATAAAATACTTGAATCGTCCCTATCTCCTCAAGTAAAAGCTTGACGCTTTGATAGTCCTAGCTGTATGAAGCAGGTGCTAGGCAGAAACCTTGCCGACAAGCGGTAATTGTCAAGTAAATATACTACACTATCCTGTTTGCTTACTTTAGCAACCCGTAATCAAATCAGATTTGGGTGCGAAGGGAAGAAAAAGCGAGTTTGGTTCCTGGTCCAGAAAAAAAGTGTGAAAGCCCATTATGAGTTGAAAGCTTTAAAAGGGGTTCAAGTTTTATGAAACTTTCCCATCCCCCAACACACTTCTTGCGTTGATACCCCGAGGGGTTAGTGTGGAAACGCGTGAGTCTGTTACGAGCACTCAGTGTCGCCGTTGAGTGCGGGGCACGTGAGTTCGATTAGGGCAAAGGGCAAACGCAAGACTCCAATCAAATTACGCGCAGCCATTTCGCGTCCCCTTGCGTACCGTTAGGACCTAACAAGATGGCTGGCCAGCTGATACAGGCGTTTGCTCACCTATAGAGTCAAGCGTGGCTTATTGCTGCATCTGACGAGAAACAAAACGGTTGATTGCTAAAAAAAAA
The DNA here is from genome assembly GCA_004794655.1 of Marisa cornuarietis. Lineage (NCBI taxonomy): Eukaryota > Metazoa > Mollusca > Gastropoda > Architaenioglossa > Ampullariidae > Marisa > Marisa cornuarietis. Next base: position 18,935,212 of record SMMW01000001.1, read on the forward strand.
AAACCCTAAAAATATTGATCACGTGGTAGCTTTGGCCTCCTCTAAACCCAAAACCCACCCTTTACCAGATCTCTTCTCTTTTCTCTTTTTCGAAATGCTGCTGGCTGAGTGACATCTATGTTCTAGCTTTTGTTTTTAAAGAAAAATAAAACTAGTGAACCTAATACAGTCGTTCCTTACTTCAGGCTGGTTACCCGTCCCACCCCCTCTCTTTCTTTATCTCCCAATCTCCGAAACATTTGTAACAGATTCCTGTCGTTTTACACGATCACCTGTTTTACCTCTTTTACTTACTCCCCCATATTCCCAACTAACACAAAGTCACACGCATGTGCGTAGCAACACACACACACACACACACACACACACACACACACACACACACACACACACACACTACAAAAATTGTAATATACAAACACGAGAAAGAAAACCAACTTAACGGCAGCTGTACACCGAATTTAACTGATCTTGACGTCGTTGTAACGTTTCGCGGCTCAAACTAATTTATTATCATTATATTATTATTATTAATATTTATTTTATTAATTGTTCAAAAGCTTAGGTGGAACGGCGGCGCGTTCTTGAATAGTCTCGTGAGCGTGTGACGCAGACCTGCGTATTACGTCACACCATGACGCAACTAAGAATGAAAGACTTCTAAGTTACGAAGGATTAATTTTTGAGTAAGTCGTCATGGTGTGGTGTAGATGTTCCCGACACAGTCTAAATCAGGTGAGTATCCACGACGATTACTCTGCTAAGTAAATTAAGGTATTTGATCGGCGTGGAATCGTTGACCGGCCCTTTTTGTCTGAAAAAGGAAGAAGAGTGCCGCGAGCGTAGCTACATGTAGATGTACACTCACACTCGCATCCATTTATAAGTGCACTCTTCACCCAAAACGTTACAGTCCTCAGATGCTATTTTGGTAGACTTGCTGTTCAAAATTTGGGATTAACATGTCGGTTGAATGTGCTTATGTTCGTCTTTTACGTATGCTAAGCCCTGAAAGTCAGAAGAAATCAAGGCCATGGTTACCACAAGGGCGGCTTTATCATAGATGGTGAGACGTCAAAGTCGGCGTCTGCTACCAACATATGGTATCTCATGCTGTCTCGGCTGCAGCATACTCCTTAGTCTAGGTAATTAAATACCATACGCACCGAAGCCCCTTTATTTCTCCATTACCTTAAAGACAAGAAACGACAATAAAGTCCCACCAACCCTGCACATTTTCAACGAAATTCTCCACGGGTACCCTCTATCCCACCTTCCATGTCTCGCCGACCGTTGACGGAAGCCTTCAGTTCCTTCAGCCACATCAGGGAGGCAATTGATACCGATCGATTTCAACATGGGAATTCGTTGGAGGCGGACAATCTTATTGCCGCTGTTCGTTGACAGCATTGGCGCGGGGTGGCCGCTGGAGGGTTAAGGACCGCTCGTATGCGAAAAGGTGAACTGGTCTTCGAGGAAACAGCGAACCGATGTTTTTTCGGTGACGAGCAGGTTTCAGGCTGAGAGGAGAAAATCTGATTACAATCAGGCCTGCAAAGAATGATTGGTGAGATCTCTTACTTTGACAGACATCGGAGCCTATCGCAGACCATCGCTAACCCCCGCCGCAAAAATGCTAAGAAGAAGACCGCAAACATTTTAAAACGTGAAACCTCTGACCCCTGCACGTAAGAATTGTTTAGATGTATGTACACATGCTCACCCTGGTGAAGCCACGTTTGTCCACAAATACAATATCTAATTAACATCGTAGTTCTCCCATTGCCTGGAGCCTTTACAACAGAAACGTATCTTTGTACAATCCTGACGACGATGTTGTTGGCCTCTTTCTGGATTTGTTTTGTAGGCGTGTATTGCAAGAAGTAGAGTATTCACCGATCGTGTGTTTAATTCCAAATCTCAGACTTTACTAACGAAGGGAAACTGGTGCCGCTATATTCTACTGGCTTTTTTTTGTTATTGACTTTTCTTACATGGTTCGGCCGCTGATTTTTCTTTTACTAAACGTCCCCACCGACGGGAGCAACTTCGGAAAATTTTGAAAGGGTGATTCTGAACACACCGCGATAAGCGAAACTTTATTTTCAATCATTCCCTTGAAAATTAAAATATGAAGTCTCAGGACGGTGTTGTACTGACCAACACTTAAAAACTACAAAGGAGTGCAGACAGGTAGCGGTGGTCGCGAAAGTTACTTAAGACAAAAGAACTGGGACAGCGTTTGAGGTTTTTTCCGGATACTCCGGTTTCCTACCCCTCCCTGTTCCCTCACAGTGCAAAATTACCTCTAAGCGGAAGCACTTTCCCACCAAATTAACAACCAACAACAGAAACAAATAAGTTAAGATCACGAATCCCACAGGGTAGTGGTTGCCTGCAACAGCATCTGATTGAAAATTACAGCGATCGAACCCTGCCTCTTTTATTGTGCATTTTGTCTTTCTTATTTCCGTATTATTGATGAAAAATGCGAGGGTTTCGTTCTAACGATGCCTTGTAAATTACAATGACAAATGAAAAATATGAACACATAGATGGACAACAGTCAAATAGACCAGTAGTACTAAAAGCTACATGGGTAGACGATTGTTGATCCCATTGAAGCAAACCTCATTGGTTTATAATATTTAACGGATTATTCCCTTTCGGAGATTTCCGATAGGATTTTAGAAATTACAAAGAAGGGATATATATATATATATAACTTTTTTGCGGATGTAATGAATATTTTAACAACTATTGATAAAGTAATTGTTCTACACCATGTGTATCTCTGTTGAAAGTCGCTTGATATCATGCGAGTCTGAAATACCTGCAATGATTAAAAATGGTAAAGATCTGGTAAAAGTGACAAAATTGTTCATATCAGGGAATGAAGAAAAGAAAGGAACACACACACACACACACACACACACACACACACACACACACACACACACACACACACACAGGAGAAAGTTTTAAAACACAAGGCATCTCAAACAAATATTGCTGAAGGTAACCCCTCCCCTGTGAAGTCTTATACACATCATCTAAAATAGCCTACTTAACATGCTTTACAACAATTTCTAGTGTTGTCACAGTTGTTCTGGGCCTCAGGTAGCTTTGCCTTAACTAATTGTATGCACTTCTTCTTAGTTTCCAACCGTTGTTCAGTATAGCATCATACGTATGCTTCATAGTTGTATTTTTCAAGGGAATGACTGAAAACAAGGTTTTGGTGGGTGTGGAGTGTAAGATCGCTGAAGTCACGCTTCCAAAAGTTTCCTAAGTTGCTCCCTTCGCTGGGACTTTTACGGATTTCTAGTTTTGTTTGAGGAGAAGGTCGATTTTATTGTGGCTAGAGACAGCACGAGTCCTCCGCCGGAAGCGGGAAGCGGATGGCCGAGTGGTTAGAGCGCTGGCGTCCGAACCGAGAGCGCGCTGGTTCAATTCCCGATAAGCGCAGCAAACTTCCCCCAGTCGACCCAGCTGATGGGAATGGGTACCTGACTAATAGAGGGTTGGGGAAGGTAAGGCAGCGAGGTAGAGGCACCACCCTCATGTAAAAGCTGGCCCCGAGAAAAGTGGGGTCTCTAACACCTCACTCCCCAACGACCTGAAAAGGTTATGGGATGACCTTTACCTTTTTTACCTCCGCCGGAAACAATCTTAAGGTTAATGGTGAGACGAAGGAAACTAAAAGGAATCATGGAATGAGGGGTACGTAAGATTCAACAAACAACCAGCAGATGCAACACAGCACCGCCCTGCAGCCGGGAGTCATTTCCATCCGGGTATTCCTCACATTATTTCTGTTCAATCTCGTCGCCACAGGAATACCAGCATCCCGCAGTTACTCGTCATGTCTGAGCCAGCCATAGCCGGAGAGAACTAAATGAGAGACTTGAGGAAGACACATGGGACGTGGATCACTTCAAGAACACACGAAGACCTTCCCACAGTGGGAGGCATCCTTAATAGGCACTACGAAAATGCCTTAAAATTGTACTATCTGTTCTTGAATATTTTGAAAGAGTTTTCAGGTTGCTATGTTGTTAAATGTCTTTCTGTCTTCGCTTTTTTCAGTTCATTTTTCTGTTTGCATGTTGGTCCATTTGTTTTAGCCGTTCTTTGAACTTTTGTGAAATTTCCGTCTGTATGAACACTTTATGAAAAAGTGTTGAAAAGAGAGGACCTTTGATGCTTAAATCAGAAACAATCTTAAAACTAAAATAGAACTCCTGAGTGAAGTCTCAGAGGTTCTCCGATAAAATTGGAAACACAACGGCTCAGCAAAGACTTGACACTTATCAAGTAATACTGGCTTGATCCTGGCTATGTTGGCGAAGACTCACTCCTTTCGTACTTTTATCTAAGTGTCTATTGCATGAGTCCTTCTCTTCCATATCTGTTATCTTTCTCTTACTCGATCTTCAATTTGTTCACGGATAGACATGCTATTTTGAGTTCTAGAATAAAACTGTATATTTGTAGACAGGCATTAAATCACAAGATCTAACAAAAACAGAAAGAAACTTGGAAGTGGTGAAGAAGGTCAGACAATAAGGCAGAAACATACGAGATATTATTTAACATATGATCAAGAACATTTTTTCTGATGATTGGGGCTGAAGTTCACTTAGTGTGTGACCTTAACTGTTTCTGGAAAGACGGGCTCCTCGGTCTGGGGCCTTTCTCCGGAGTGGCCGAGGTGCTGAAATATACAACCACACAGACTTGTTTAGCACTTGGAGTTTGCCACCTTTAAGGTGAATGACCCAATCAG